>JAOUZG010019159.1:9930525-9942239 GCA_026289955.1 Argiope argentata | reverse complement strand
TATATATATATATATATATATATATATATATATATATATATATATATTTCCATAGAGAGAGAGAGGAAGACCGATGGAGAAGTCTCGTGGTTATTTCAAACAGTTCTAAATTGTTTAATGACTTAAATTAATTAAAACAGATAATGACTTAAAAATTATAATGTTCTCAGATAACTTGAAATTTGTGATCTTAGATTTCTTCCCCCCCCCCCCATCATATTTCAAACTTATTTCAAATTGTTTTAATTTGCATTTTGCTGCAAAAAAAATTGTTTGTTTTTAAACACAAGAAAATAAAATTTCTGAATCATGACATGAAAATGTAACGATCATAAATGGTGAATTTTGTTATCCAAGAAAAATTGGCTTTCGCAATTTTTCCTACCTGGTTTTACGCTGGTGACTCCTTCCCCTATGCTTTCCACCACTCCCGCTCCTTCATGGCCAAAAACACTGGGGAAGGGGTAGTTCTTGTCGATGCCTTCCAATACGTGCAGATCAGAATGACACACACCTGTCGATGCCATCTAAATAGAAGCATAGTTGTAAAATTTATAAAAAATCGGAAATTGATTCCAGGAAAAAGAATGATCATAACCGAAATTTTTTAAATTAATGGATAAATACTCTGTAAATGCTGATCTCAAAACAAAAAAAAATGATTGCATCATAAAATTTTCAAAAATTAGTATTTTAATATACGAAACAAAAAAAATGAAATCTAAGATTGCTAATTTGTCATTTGAGAGCATTGTTATTTTTAAGTCACTATTTGTCTTTATTAATTTAAGTCATTAACGAATTTAATCGATTTGAAACAATCCCGAAACTGTCAGATTACACATGAGTCGATATTTAGAAAAACGCTGGGTTTTTTTTCTTGTCGAAATCGGTCGAGCTTTAGAAGCTAATTTTTCGTCAGGACAACAACCCCAAACCGATTGCATGTAACATCCAAATGTGGTGTGTTTTTCATTGTAAACAGCAGTCACACACACCGCCAATACGCCTCAGTACTCCGACACCAATGCCATTGAATTTCTGTGGGTCACACTCGAAATAGTGGGTCAAAAACATAAAATTAGAAACAAAACCCATTTGAAACAATTGTTGTAAGAATATTGGGGTATAATATCTTCAAACAACGCCAAATATAATATTGGTAGAATTGGTGCCAGGATGTTTAAAGTAAATTACAAAAGCCAAAGGATCTGCAATGTTTTTGACTGACATCTTTTTTCAGCTACTGATACTCTTTTTCTTCACTATATATTACAAAAATTTCATTCATGCATTCTTAATATTTTGAGGCAAAAATCTGTGAATGTTTGTTTAAATGCTTTTGAATTTTTCAGTTTAGAGTTTTTTCGTTGATTTTTCTTTAAATTAAACCATTTTTTACTTGTTGTTGTTACTTATGGCACTTACAATGGACAAGCCCCCTGCCGATACAGCAGCAAATTTAAGCCAAGAGGAGCGTCTCTTGTTTTGAAGTAGCACCAACTAGAGCCAAGAGTACGACTTAGCTACACACTCGCCACATTTTCTTGCCCAGCCCCTTTTTACAGGTGGGCACATTCACAGATCTCACATCCCACATCTCACAGTCACACACAAGAACAAAGATGCCCGAACCAGGACTCGAACCTTTTGATTGCCAGAACACGAGGAAGACGTGCTACCTCTGTGCCAGAAAGCCGGCATTTGTTACTTGTAGAAATACAAACATATTTCCACTTCTTGGCAACGTGTCATTTATAGTGAAAGTCGGATTTATCAAATAAAAGCAATATGTACTCCCAATTTCTAAACCACAGCATGTGGAAAATCTTCCTGATTATTTTTTGAAATAAAATACCTTGTTTTTTTATTTCTCACTTGTTTAATAGCATTAATGAAACTTTGAAGTTTTACTAATTTATTTTCTTCGAGCTTTGGATCGGACCGTGATGGTCTGCTGGTAAGGTCTCTGCCTCAGAACCATCCTCTCACCTATAGGACGTAGTGAGGAGAGAGGGTTTCCAGCTCATGTGTCGTCCTTGACATCTGACCATGGTTCAAAATTACGCGGTTCGTCACAAAATAGCCAGTGCGTTACTTCAAAACGGAATTTAAATATAAATGAACTAAACTTAACCGAGTTTTGGATTGTTTTTCCCTTTCTCGTCTGCGAAGTAAAAAGGAAGCATTGTAACTGTCAAAATACTCAAATTCGGGTATCTGTTTATTCGAAATAATAAAAAACTTTAGATCTCGGATATTTTTATAATAACCAGACTCTTTGTCTATGAAGTTATTTGGAGTGGATGTTTATTGTATAGTAATTTTGACTGTCATAATTTGATAAAGAAATACACACAAAGTTTTTCTTATTATAATTTTCAAAACAATAATTGTTAAAAAAATATGTTTAATTGTAATTCACTGAAAACACTTACTTTTATTCTAACTTCTCCCTTTTTAGGAACTGCCACCTCAACCGTTTCCAACGAAAATGGTTTGTTTACTTCCCAAGCCACTGCCGCTCGACATTGTATTGGCTGAAATAATTTGAAAAGTAAGGACATAAAATATCTGAAACGATTTATGTAAGAAAAGGTGTGACATCTTATTGATACTGTTTTTAATCCCAATTCACTTACAGAAGTGACATGATATATCAATACATTTAGTTTATTCAAATTCTCTTTATTAATACTTGACATTAAATAATTTACAAATAATATTGTGACGGATTTTTTAAAATAATTTATCATTATTTACAGAGCCGACTTCCAGGAATCTGTTGTTGTAATTCAACCTCGATTCTTACGTTAGCTCTCTATCCTCTTGCGCCTCTTTTATTTTCCCAAGAGTTTTATATTTCTTTTGTACAGCCGATCTCTCCACCACCATTGATAGAAGCACTGTAGACAGAGAAGAGTCTTGTACTGAAGCCAAACAGATGGACCACCAGTTTTAGAGATATTTTAATGTTTCTCTTGGAAGTCACAACCCTTTATTTCCAGCATAACACCTCATACAACAAATACACAAGACAACAATTAATAGAAGAAAGTTCATAACTAAACAGTCAACACATCATCCTGGCGACTCGAACAGACTACTCTTCCGTCGTCCACCGACTCTCTTCTTCGTAGCTAATGTTTCCCACAGTTTCATTTGACTACCGTGCCATCTGGTGGTCAAAGATAATATGACCCTTCCTCGGAGGTTAGCTAAGATTAGTCCTTCACGTCTTTACAGTCTTATACTCTTGGATGGGTGAAAATTCGCTTCTGTTGTGAGCCATCCGAAGAAGTCACAACAAAGAACGATTTTTCTTTCTTTTTTTGATACTATATTGTAGCGTCAGTCTTATAAGCCAGATAATATCCTTCGAGCTGAAGGGTCCCTTTTGCTCGATCGGTATGATACTCGGCTACAGACCCAAACGTCGCAGGTTCGTACCGCGACCTTCAATTCCTACAATATAATATATCTGGGATAGATTTAGTCCCATGCGTAATGGTGCTCGTTTCTTTTTTCAGCTAGAGGGAGAGAGTTAGAAGTACTTCACGCTGTGCGAAGAAGGCGATGTTTTGATGCTAATTTTTTAAATTTAAGGCAGCTAGCCCTTTTTTTCACCTTTCGTTATTTTAAAATGTCGTACTCATCCTAAATTTTTTTTCCAATTCCTTTAATTATTAATTAAAAATGTTTTAAAATATCAAATACTTCACGTTATTGGTTCTGAGATTTACACTCAAACCCACGTGTATATCTATCAGGTATATTGTGATGTTTGGCTGCCATTGGCAGTCTGCGGAAACGATTGGCGGGGTTCGCCACCCCCTTTGGGTTTTTTTTTTTTTTTTTTTTGTAAGGAGAGGGAGAGAAGAGCTTGTGTAGCGGACGGAGAAGGGTGTCTTCTGCTTTTGCTTAGATTTAGAAAAGATATTTAAAGAAAAGTCTGAGTGCTGTATTTTATTTGAGTATGTGCCTTTTCTAAAGAAGTATAGAAAGCACGAGTCATTACAACACGCTCTCTTTCGAGAACCAGAGATTAGTAAAGTATTGTTGCTAGTTTAAAAAGAAAAATGTTTAAGAACGTCAGAAAAGAAGATTTGGTGATTGTATTGAATGAAATTGGAGAAGAAGCGACGATCGACATGAAGTTAATTGAGCTAAAGAATAAACTGATTGAAAGCGAAGAATATAAGAGAGATGAAGAGTTTATTAGGAATTATTTGGTTTCTACAGTGGAAGACAGAAGGCAAGAAGAGGAGAGGAAAAGACAAGAGGAGGAAAATAGAAGAGAAGTGGAAGAAAACAGAAAACAGGCAGAGGAAAACCATAGAAGAAGAATGGAAGAATTACCATACGAAGTGGAACTGGCCCGATTGTGGAAGAATAAAAATGGAAGTTTGAGCGGTAGTGATCGCAACGGAGGTAAAGCAAATGTTCCCAGCTTATTAACACCGGATGTTAATGAATTGTTGGTCAGTTCAACTGAAGAATATTTTAACGAAAAGAGTAGTGAAGATAAAGCGCCAAATATGAAGCATGAACCACCAAGTGAAGTAACAGCTGGCTTTTCTTTATTACAAACCTTAAACGCACCTGTGGAAAAGAGCAGCTGGGGTCAGGACGGTGTAAGCGGAGACGAAAACAACAATCTTAATGATGCGACAACACCGGAAGCTGAGATGGAACCCACTGGTTACGAAGTAGTAAATTTACGAATAGCACAGAGAAGTTGTGAGTCACTTAAGAATGCTTACCGTCAAGGGAAAAAGAAAACAAATGGGTATATATTTTTTGATGATCTTCAATATCATAAGGATAAAATATTAGGACAGCCGGCAACTCAATTAGTACTACTTAAAAATAGACGGGAACAAGTGCTGAAGCTAGCGCATGAATCAATTTTTGGTGCACACATGGGAATGCGAAAAACTAAAGAGAGAATTCGACCTTCTGAAATAGTCAGAGTCGTTCCTCCACATGCCTATGTAGTCAAATTACCTGATGGAAAAAGAAGGAGAGTCCATGTGAACAAAATTCGAAAATTCCATACGAGAGTTAATGCAGTGGGAGTTATTTTTGAGGACGAGGAAGAATTTGGAGAAATTATAACAGTTCCTGAGAAAGATTATTCTGTGCCTTAGAAGAAAAGTGAAATTAGTGAGATTGATTGGGAGCATTTAAAGGAACAACAGAGAAGACAGATAAAAGCGCTAATTAAAAAACACCAAGGGTTGTTTACTGGAAAACTCAAAAAAGCAAAAGTTGAAGGACATAAAATTCGCTTGATACCAAATATGGAAAGGAAAAAGCCGTATATTTATCGAATACCGGAGGCTTTGAAGAAAAAAGTTGATGAACAGGTGAACGAATTATTGGAAGCAGGATTGATAGAAGAGAGCGACGCCGACATAGCACATCCAGTAGTGTGCGTTAGTAAGAAGGATGGGAGTTTGAGACTTTGTGTAGAGTATCGAACACTGAATGCTGTTACGAAACCAGATGATTTTCCTATGGAAAATGCTATCGACTTAATGTATAGTATAGGTAAAGCTAACATCGTCACAACCTTGGAACTATTAAAGGGATACTGGGCTATTCCAATGGAAGAACAAAGTAAAGACTATACATCTTTTAAAACTCACAGAGCTCAATATCGGTTCAATGTTTTACCGTTTGGACTTAAAAATTCTGCATCCACATTTCAAAGAGTCATAAATAATATTTTAAAAGATTGTAGTGAATTCGCAAGAGCATATATTGATGATATTGCAATATTTTCTCCTGATTTTGAAACTCATCTACAACATCTGGATTGTATATTTACGAAATTAGATAAACTTGGTTTCACTGTAAACTCGAAGAAATGTTCATTTGCGAGAGCTCAAATCAGATATCTTGGACACATAATAGGCTCTGGAAAGCATCAACCGGATCCAGAAAAGACAAGAGCGATACAAGAGTTGGAAGTACCAAGAACAAAAACTCAGCTGAAAAGTGTACTTGGATTGATGAACTATTACAGAGATTACATTCCAAATTATGCCGAAACTGCTCATCCCCTTACAGAATTGACGAAGAAACGAGCACCGGAAATCCTTAACTGGAAAGAAGTGCATCAGGAATCCTTTCAAGAGCTGAAAGATAAATTGTCAAAAACTACAGAACTTCATACACCATCGTTGAAACAGCCTTTCCTTATTCACATTGATGCATCTCAAATAGGTGTTGGAGCATGTTTATCACAGAGTTACAACGGAAAGCAGTATCCTATCTGCTATGCGAGCCGGAAATTGACTCAAGCCGAAACTCAATGGCCAACGATAGAGAGGGAGGCTTATGCAATAATATGGGCATTGAAGAAATTCGAAGCATGGATTTTTGGAGAGTCTATTAGGATCATCAGTGATCACAATCCTTTAACTTACATCGTTAAGAATGCTCCGCAGTCAACTAAGTTACAAAGATGGACTCTAGCTCTACAGAGATATCATCTAGATTTAGAACTTTGCCCAGGAAGTAGACTGGTGAATGCAGATGCGTTATCTAGACTGCCCATCTGAAGGAGTAAATAGAACTTTCATTTATAATTTTAATATATGTATAAATATTTTACTGTACTTCTATTTGGTAATTTTGCATGCTTATTTTTTTTTTTTTGAAAATTTGATTGTGGATTTAAATGTTGCATATTTGCATATTGTAACGTTTCGGCAGACCGTCACAATGGTAGACAAATTTTTTTAATTTCAGATAACAATTAAGTTAAGATTAATCATTATCTTGGGGGAAAGGTGTGATGTTTGGCTGCCATTGGCGACGTCTGCGGAAACGATTGGCGGGGTTCGCCACCCCCTTTGGGGTTGTTGTTGTTTTTGTTTTTGTAAGGAGAGGGAGAGAAGAGCTTGTGTAGCGGACGGAGAAGGGTGTCTTCTGCTTTTGCTTAGATTAAGAATAGATATTTAAAGAAAAGTCTGAGTGCTGTATTTTATTTGAGTATGTGCCTTTTCTAAAGAAGTATAGAAAGCACGAGTCATTACATATATATTTGATAGTATTGACATTCTAGACAGCCACGGTTGCTAATCAATGTTTGACAATTATTATTTCATCGGAAAATCAACTGTCATCAACAACCGGCCCAATACCTGTTTCATACATAATACGCACTTATAGATGTATTTGTGTTTAGATTTCCAAATGCCACCTTGATTGGAAAACAAGAATGCATGTAGGAAATTTCAGTATAATAGATCTCGAAAATTATAATATTATTAATTAGATCTTATGATTATAAACAATTATAACTTATTTAAAGTTATAACACATTAATGAAAGTATTTTTTTAAAATTCATTCAATTAATATCTTTAGTATCATACTTAATTATTGAAGGATATATAAAATGGATATAGAGACGTACTTTTCCGGCTGTAGCCATGATGACGTCAATTTAATTACCTAAAAATAAAAAAATATATTTATTAAAATAAATAAATTTAACAATTTTTTTTTCAATGCATACTATTTTTTGGGTATTAAAAACTATTTTTTTCATTTAACTAATTTTTTAAATATTTCATTTATAATGCATTCTTATTAATATTATGGTATTCTAAAATAAAATTTTCTATTATTTTCTTCCAGATGACGCCACTTGTGAATCAAAATCGAATTCAGTTGATTAATTAATTAATAATTAAATCCAATAATTTAATGTAATTATAGTGAAATATAAAATAGTTTTTACCAAGGAGATATACGTAATATTTAAAAACTTAAAATTCTAGCTCAATAGAAAGAAAATTTAAAAAAAAAGACAAGGAAAATTCTTTTTTTACAAACATGAAACAAGTCAAATTAAAAAAAAAGAGAGAAACTTTTAGAAAATAGATTATCCTAAAAATTTTTTTTTTATAAAATTGAATATACTAAAAATTTTTTTTAGAAAACTGATTATACTGTCTAAAACTTTTAATTTTTATATTATCGTTAGATTAAGGATTAAAAAAAATATGCGAAATTTTATCTTCGAAATTTCCTCTTTCATTTTCATGTTTTTAAAACTAATGTTATCTTTCATTGTTAACGATAAACACAGTCATCATATATGCGTTGATACGATGATTGACGAAACTAAAACAGTCTTTATGGTGATTAGGGTTTCATAGATTATCTGTGGAGAATCAATGCTTCTAATGAAGTAATCAGATAGCTGTTTAACTTGTACCTTTGAAAATTTTTTGGTGCAATATCCAAAACCGTGCAAGAAGCATAATATCTTTATGTTACTCTTACACCTGGCTTGCACTTGATACGTCCCACTTTTAATCTTTTAAATCTGTTTATTGGAATATTGAGTAGCATAACATGATAGTTGCAAAAGCAAAGCAACAAATTAGATTGGTAATAATCATTTTTTATTTATCTTTCGCATCAAGAAATATAAAAGAAAAAAATCACACGCAAAAATCATTCTTAAATTCATTAAAGTTGAAATTTAGGGTTATAAGACGGGAAAATATAATTGCTTGATTAAAAAAATTGCTGATTGCTGCTTTCCAACGAATGGTATAGATTGAAAAGAAATATAACTAATTCGGGAATATATTTTTAAATTAATTCCAAGGACTAGTAACTATAAGGTCTTTTAACATAAAATTTTTTCGTCTTCATGAGATAATAATTTACCTGATTTATATCATGTTTTTGACAGCAATAGTAAGAAAGTTATGGTGAAATTAAAATTCCTATTCCTCATCCATTTTCACCCTTTGAGATGAAAAAAAGTGAATCTATGAATCTACGGAAAGTGAATCTACGAGAAATGAAACTACGAATTATACGTGAATCTACGAATCTATGAAAAAGTGAATCTACGAGAAGTGAAACTTCTAATTATGCGTGAATCTACGAATCTACGAATATACCAAATTCTTTTATACTTATAATAGAAATATGAAATGAAGTCGATGCATTTTTTATACAAATTAGTTTATCACTAATTACTAACATATAAGAGATACTTTAAAATTGGAGTTAAAATTTGAAGAACAGCAGAGTCAATGTTTACAATGAAACCATTTCTTAGAACATTTTTTTGTTAATTAAGGTTATTGTTATGGTATTTTCTAATAGCATTAGTATTATTAAGACCAGAAACTGCAAATTTGCTTTATCTAAACTACATTATTACATTTTATATCGTAATTAGATATTTTACTCAGAAGAAAATAAAACAAATTTCGTACTCAAAAATATAGGGATCTGAGTATTTTTTTTTTTAAGTTTATATGCATCAAATGAAATAAGTGTACTAATAATTTATTAACTCAAATATCAATTAAATAGTTTTTGAACAAATTATATTAAATTGATTTATGCTTGAAATACTAGCATTAGCGACAGCAGTTTCCTCTTTTTATAGCTGATTTTTCAATTCAAAAGCTGTATCTTAATTCTCATTGATACAATGTTATACAATGAAACAAGTGATGTGTCTTAGAAAATAAAGGAACACAAAATTCAAAAATATGCAAACAAAGAAGACTAGAATCACAAACGATTTTGAAATAACAAGTACGAGATAAATGTATGATTTTTACCTGAAAGTATAAATGAAACCTTTTAAAATATTAAAACCGATTCCTATCAACTAGTTCTTCTAGTCAAGGTGGAATGATAATGATAATAGCTCAATAATGTATTTTTAAAGTTTCTAATCTTTTTCTTATCTAAAGATAAAGAGGGGGAATCTCTATCAAAAAAGATAATATATTGCCGATGACAGTAGAATGTTCAGTTTATTGTAATATTATCACTAAGCCGACAATGAAACGTCCGACTGCGAGAATAGACTGATTAATATTAGAACAACCGATTCTAATATTAATTTTGATGACTTTCCCTCGGCATTTTGATGACTTTACGATTTTTTTAATGAAATTTCTGAGAATATTGCAGTAATTTTATAGGAAATTTAGGATAGTTATTTCTGAAATAATAAGACAATTACCTATATTAATGTTAACTAATGACAATAATAATTGTGGAAATCAGCATTTGAGATATTTATTTGAACCAAAATTAATTTATGTTATATGTTAATATAATATATTATATTTATAGTGTATATGATTATAGGGTATTTTTCCAAAAGAAGACACAATCTTTTAAAATGATTTGCAACCAGAGTTCGTTACGAGAGGTATGTCGAAAAGAGTTAAACCAGTGCTCGTAGAGATAATCTGTTGAAAACTTGCCTAGTTTAATTATATTAATGTCCCGTTGGAAAGAAAAACTAGGGAAATTTTGAGACTAACTTTGTAATTTTTAACTACCATCATATGACGAAGACAGCACCTGATATGGCATCCCCTCCTCAAACTTCCACACCACACCAGTTGGAGTACATTTGGAAATTTGCAAATAGAGTTTTTGAGCAGATGAGTTCCTCTGCAAAGGCCACCACTTAGATGGAAAGTATCCTTTTGTACAATCACACATCTTTTTCTTTTAATACATTTTTTTCTCATCAATGAATCTTCATAAGTAAAAATTATCTTCATATTCATCTTGGTAATTAGAAAATAAATGGTATAATTGTCAAAAAAGAGCGATGGATTATTTAGAGTTCATCACACCACATGCATTAAGTATAATATACTGTATTTAATAAACGTATATTATGTTTATTAGAAATTCTGGTGGCCTTATAATTCTGTGTCTATTCTGTTGGCCTTAACCATGGTAATTTTAGATAATACATATTGCTGAAATTTACTCAGTATTTGGAATCCGTTTGTGAGGAAATTGTAATCAATTTAGGAGTGGTAAAACAGCAGGAGTTGGTGGACAGCATGGTGGTTGTATCTCGCCACCCTAGAGGGTACCCAAATAGACACACTCCCCCCCATCAATGATGGGACATACTTCCTAAGGGAAAGGTTGTACCGTGATGATTATGGCCCTTAGGACTCAACCACAGTTCTTGTCATTGTTGCTGCTGTGACCGGCCAGCCATTCAGTTTTATGGTTTATCCGTGCGCCTTCGTGGCGGGTCGGAGAGTAAGTAATATTTACATAAAAGTGAATTCTCAAATTAAGTTATATAATAAAGGTTTAGAGCATGTATTATCAAGTAAAAACAACATACGAACAATAAATTATGTTTGCACCTGATCTATTTTAGTTGAAACAGAACGAAAAAGGTGCATTGATTCAAAGGATGGCCTCCTTGGATTGAAAAAGAGATGCATTAAGACCACAGGTTGCCCATTCTCCATCAATTTCAAATTTTCTAAATTTTTTTAATTAAAAGTTTTCACATAATTGGAATTTGAATAAATAGGTTCTACTGATTCTATTTTACGCTAATATATAACTATCTGATGAGAAAATTGATAATGAATAAATTGAATGTTATTTACTGAACGAAGGTAATCTTCAGATTATCAACAAAATTATATTTCAGTATTGAATTTTTATCATGTGAGAATGATGTTGTTTAGTTTACCGAATGACGAGGTTTTGATGTAACCGAAATTTAAGGGATAAATATTTTCATCTGCTTTAACCAGAATTGTTTTATTATTATGTATGCTTCTTTGACAGTAGAATGCGTTTTAAAAAGGCTGACGAAGAAATATGATTTCATAGCTGTTATTTAATCTCCAACTCGGACGATCTCCAAAACTTTATTTGCAAGCT
>JAOUZG010019159.1:9918438-9930125 GCA_026289955.1 Argiope argentata | reverse complement strand
TATATATATATATATATACATTATAGAGGGATAGAAATCGATAGAGAAGTCTTGCGCTTATTTCAAACCTGTTTATATTGGCTAATGACTTACATTAATTGGGACAAATAATGACTTAAAAATAATAATGTTCTCATATGATAACTCGAAATTTACGATTGAAGATTTACTTTTCTTTTGTTTTTCATTATCTTTGTGTTCATGACAAAGATAGGGCAATCATCAAAAATTTGTCCCTATAAATTTATTGAATTTTTACATTTAGGTTTCCCTTTTTTTCTGCAGATTTTTTTTATTTTTAATGAGATTATAAGAGAAATACTTTAAAATTACATGGAAAATAATTATTCGAAAATTGGCAATTGGAAAATTGGATTGATGAGGGACCAAAAATTGTTTACCAAAGGAACCAAAGTAATTACCAAAAATTGTTTCAGAATTAAATTTAATAGAAATTCGGATGAATTCGTTGAATTAGAATCACAAGACGGATACAAGTTCGAATGCGTTGTTTATTTAAGGCACGTTAAATTGCAAAAATAAGAAAGAATATACAAGGTTTGAGTGACATAAGTAAGTGTATCTTGTAGAAGAAATCTTATTTTTTTAAGTTCTTACTTAAAATTTAAAGAAAATAAAATATAATAGTAAAATATCTTTGAAACGAATAATTATAATAAATTGCACACAAATTTCCTCTTAACAATTTGTGGAATTTCATATTCGAATTATTTATGTGTATGTCAGTCAAAGATATTCTGTATTAATCATCTTTTAATGTTAAATCTTCAGAAATACCAAATTTGTGAGTCTAAATATTTTTAGCGGATATTAAGTTTTTGTATATCACTTTTTAAATAAATTTATTAGGGATTCATATGAAAATAACTTTAAAAGCTCCGTTGGATCGTTAAGATTTTATAATTAAATTGACTTTGTTACTCATTAAAATTACTATTTATGTACACATTTATAAATATATGAACTTTGTCGATGAAGTTTAAATTAATTCTGCGCGCATATAAATAAAAAAAAAAACGTTCTATAGATTCTATTCTTTCTATTCTATTCTTTCACAAATTGAAAAAAAAATGTTATCATTTAAAATAAATAATTTTAATTTTTCTTTTCTTTGGATTCCTTCTTAGCGACTAAACGAATTTCGAGATTCCACATCTGAAAAGTAAAGAAGAAAAAAATGATTTTTAATTAAATAAAGGAAATAAATGTAAATGTTTATCATTAAAATTAAATGCTAATGCTTATAATTAAAATTAAATATAAATGTTTATCAGTTGAATTAAATTTGAATTCTTAAAATTAAAATTAAATATATGTATTTATCATAAAATTAAATTTACAAGGTTGCTAAAAATTGAATTTTATATTTATAATCAAATTTTAATCGAAATATTTGTTACATCCTATTTTTTAAATTTATTAATAATCTTTGCAACCAAAAGTTATTTTTGTTCCACCTAAAAAATTAGTATTTGTTTTAAATTAATTATATTTTGCCCGATTCTAACGTGAATAAACAATCTACTTTATAAATAGTTCGGTATAGTCTTTGATAAAAATTATGCTATTTGATTTATTTAAAAACAAAAATAATTTTATTATAATCATACAATGACTATTTATTTTACTTCCAATCATCATTACATTGAATTATTATATAAAATAGAAATATATTTTAATATGTATTTTAATGATGAAACTTAGCAACATCGTCATGCTACTGAGTTTTAACATTGAAAAAATATATAGAAAAATATATAGAAAAAAAATATATAAAAAATGTATGCTTTGTTTAAATCAGATTGTTTTTCAAAACATTTATAAATGTTTTTTCTTCAAAATAATTTTTATTTGTAAGAAAAATGTGTTTAAAGACATGATGTAAAGAAATTCTCAATAGTTAAGTAACTTGTACTTCGAAGTTACTTAAAATATTTAGTTAAGACACATTAAAGGAATACTTTTAAAACTGTAACCTAAAAATGAAATAGCCCGATAAAAAACAAAAAAATCAATATTTGAAAACATTTTATATGTTTTATATTAAAACTTTCGATATTTATTTTAATTGCATGTTTCTGATCTTTTTATATTATCTAATTTTATAAAAATCAAAATATCTGAAATTTATATATAATTATGCTAATGCGGATCAGCTATTAAACTCTTAATTGCTGATAAATTTCAGAACTTATTAAGAAGTAATAAGTACGTTAATTTATAATCATAAGAAGTTATTTTAATCGTTTTACTCATTTAACTGTTTTTGGTGATAATTTACACACATATTAGTCTACATCAACTCCGCTTTATAACGATAAGTTAACAATTTTCCTCTTTTATAAAAGCTCTGGATGTGGAAGTTTAAAGTATTAAAATAACAGCTTAAAATTTATTTTCCAAATAAGTGATACAATCCTATTAAACTGAAAAATTATAATTAATATTTAATTAAGCAAAAGTACTAAACTAGGACAAAGATTGCATTGTAATGAAATAAAAATTGCATCGTTATGTGTAAATATATAGAACAAAGGTTTTAAATTATTTAAATCAGATTGTATTATTAATTATTATAAGTATAATTACTCGTTCTCTCTGACAGAAACATTTTAAACGATTGAGCCAACATGAGGAGTAAAATATACGCTGTTCTGTTATTCATCATCAGTCTTCGCTTACTGAATGCCACAAAAAGCGATGAAATCGAAAAATATGATGACACCGAAAAATGCGATGAAATGGAAGAATATGATGACGTAGGAGAAAGTGACCAAAGAGAAAAAGGGGATAATATGGGAAATGGTGTTGATGATGAAGAATCTGATGAAACTGAAACAGAGGGCATTGAGAAAGCCATACATTTCATGACAACGAGGGACAGAGGGCTCAACAGGTTGGCCACTGCGTTAGCTCATGCGAATTGGAATTGGAGAGTGAATCTCACGGATTATAACAGCATGAAAAAGGTAGGATAAAAATTGAATGACTTAAGTTATTGTACATTTAACGTAAATTTACACTAGATTTTTATTATTAATTGTGCAGTAGATGATGAGAAAGTCAAGGTATTTGTTGAAATTCCACAGAAGAACTGAGCTGAAATTTTTTCTCAGGATCTAAGATATACAACAGTTCTGAAAATTTTGTAAATGCATTTGCAGACGATGATCGTAAAACATTTGCAAATTTTCCGGACTTAAATATCAGTGAAATGATAAATTCATTATAATTTGAATTTAGAGGCAAGTGCCACCTCTACTGAATTCGATAGAAAAAAATTATCAAAAGGTTTTGTTGCGCTCATAATAAGGATTAATAAAATGAATTAAAGATAAAAAACACCAATTGCTAAAGATAAAAACACCAATTGATTTTTAATTATTGATTTAAATCTGTAAGTAATCAAAAATAATGTTTTTAATTAAAAAAAAGGCACTCATATAACTATTTTGTTTTGAAACAGATTTCAGAGCCATGGCTAAAAATCATGGAGAAAACAATGTTTGAATTTTTAATTCCGTTGTTATTCCATCTCGAGAGCTCAGCACAATAGAAGAAGGTAAAAAAGGAGTAAAAAGGAACAAAACATTTATTTTTGGTATAATATACTGTGAAATTCTCATACAACTATCAAGTGTCTAATTTTGACAGGTTTCTCAATCGTGTCTATCTTGATAAGGGAAACGAAGGAACCTTTAAAAGAATCTATTTACATCAGTGATTTATTATTATTCCACTTCGCAAATGGTGTCAAAGACGCATTAACTTTACATAGTTTCATTTGATTTATTTAATATAAAAAGTGGAATGGATCAGGAAATAGAGAACAATTTAGAATGAAGTTACTACGGATTAAATTAAGACAAAACATTGTCAAATTAATGTTAGTTAAAATAGGAGTTTAAAATATTACATATATGTATATGCATTTGTGTGCATGCGTGCATGTGTGTGCGTGTGTTTATGTGTGTGTGTGTATGTGCGAGTATTAGAAAAAACCAAGTTACATATAATTTTGCTTCTTCCATTTCCTGATTTTTTTTTTATGTTCGTTTCCTTAAGACATTATAAAAACTTCATTCTTAACAGGAATATTAATTAAGAAAATTCTAACAACTTTAAGTGGTAATATTTAAATATAAATCACTGCTTTCGTGTAATAAATGCTCTAAAGTTTGAAAAAAAGAAAATATCACTATAAAATATAAGCAACTTTAACAAAAGAGTGCAAAACATACATGTGATATAAGAGTAAAATATATTTTATAATTCAAAAGAAAAAAAATGAACTAGTGCTGATAAAGAATAGTATTTAAAATAATTTTATAAAACTTAATCAGAATTTGAGAACTAATCGTACAGAAATACAATTCATGTTATTCAAAATCTGCTATTTTGAAAATTTTGTGTTTGAATAAAATTAAATTTTGTGCAATTATATATTCTGAAGTTGCGATGGAGAAACGCAAACATAATTTATCCTTTTTTTATGAGCTGTAGAATTTTTTTTAAGCGCATTCCTTTTAAATCTTAAGGAGAATGTGTGGCAAAACTGGTTCGATTCTGTCTTCTTGTTCTTTATTTTTTAGTTTTGATTTTATGAAAAAAATAATTGAAAAACAACCAAGGGTTTTTTTCGTTTTTGGGTAATGGTGCCAGCAACATCAAAATCAGACAAAATATTTTTTAAATGAAATGCTAGCCTTTTATACACTTTCGACATCAAATCATTTGCCATAAATAAGTGTAAATGGAGGCCGAACACTTGTCATTAGGGATAGGATAGCTTGATTGGTAGAGCATTGATAGAGGTTGCGATTTCGAATCCAACGACTGAAGACTTCTCTTCTGTAGTGGTGGCTGGTACATGTTAAATCTGTTGTAGTCACAAAGTCTTCCATATCGAGAGTAATACCTTGGGGTTACTGTCGTCAGAGGTGATCGTTCTCTGTTCCAGATCTGACCAGATTCATTCAGTCCAGATCACGATCTGTGGATGAATGAATGTTGTTGTTGTGTTGTGACTAATGGCACTTGCCGTGGATGAGCCTCCACTGATACCATCAGCAGATTTTAAGCCTAAGAAATGCGTCTTTTTGTTTTACAAGTAGCGCCATCTAGGGTCAAGAGTACTACTTAGCTACACACACGTCACAACCCTTTTTAGGGGGCGGACTTCATTCATGAAAATTCATTTATACATCTCAGATTGTAATTTAGACCTGAAACATAGAACGATCACCTTTGACCCAGTACCCCAGTGGTATTACTTTCGATATGGAGGACTTTGCAGTCCCGAACATATTTAACGAGCGCTAGTCGTCATACACTCGGGGAATCTTTTGGCCGGTGAGTTTCGAACTCGTAACCTAAGGAGTACGAGTCCAACGCTTTACTAATCAGACCATCCCTACCCGGATGTATGAATGAAATGCATGAATGAAGTTCGTTCCTTAAAATGGGCTTGTGACGTGTGTGAGCAAGCAGTCAGTTTTCTGCCCTCGATTACTAAAGGGTCCATACCTTCAGAACCTACTGCACCCTTCCTTCCGCTGTAAAAGTGGAACACAACAACAATAACGCATACTTTTAACAAAGTATACATTCGACGAAATTAGATTTTGTAATATACTGTCATCTTAAAATTCGTAATGTATTTTCGGTTGATCTTCCTCCCAATCTGAACGCGACCCACTGTCGTTTCATTCATTTCTTCTTTTCGAAAGTGTAAAATTGATGTAATTAAAATAAATAAACAAATTATTTGATTAATGACAAAAACACACACTATTTTTTATTATCTTCCACAGGAAAATGCTTCAAACCTATTCAATAAATATTCCAGAAAGACATATGTTTCTGCTAAGGGCTTTCCCTGGAAGTCTTACAAAGGAGTAAACTCAACTTTGTACCGGTGGTTCCATTTGGCAGCCAAGGGGCAGAGTGGCCTTGATTTGTCAGGTTTATACGTGAGTTCCTAATTCAGTGATTTCAAATTGTAGCTAATGGTGGAAATCTGCTTTTCAGTTCGTGAAAATGTTAGTAAAAAATGGCATTTTCCTCATGTCGTATCAAGTTTGGTGTTGATATTCAGCAGCTTTCTTCAAGGGGTTGGCGACAGAACATCCCTTGGCGATGGAGTGATTCAATGTAATCGAGCCAGAAATTTGATTTCAGTCTAGACAAATCCCGGTTCAAATTATTAAGATGCTACTAAAATTGATATAATATTCTAAATCATGATTCCCATTGAGATGGATTTAAAAATGAATTGATCCATCATTCACTTCAAATGGTTGTATTTTTTATTTTCTGGCCCTCCTATTTGTATTGGTTACAAATACTTAGAAAAAACAGTAGAAATTAGATTTAGTTTCATTAAGTAATTCTGTATTATACGTAATTCTGAAGTAATATATTAAGAGCAAATTTATTTTTCCATATTTTGTGCTAAGTTTTGATGTTATTTATTGTATATACTTGTGGTGATTCCTATATAAGCCAATTAATATCCTTCAAGCTGAAGGGTCCCTTTTGATTGATCGGTATGATACTCGGCTACTAACCGTAAGATTGGGAGTTCGGGCCTAGCGCAATCCATTATTCATCCTATAATGGTAACCCGACGGCATATAAACTAACCTAACATTGATAGGAACCATACAAAAATTTAAGCCCGCTGATTGGTTGGACTCATCCTACGTCATGAAATGTGATGTTTAAGGATTAGCGCAGTGTTTCTCTGGTCTTAGACATAAAAAATTCATACAGTTTCTTTTTCTCAATCTTTATGAAATGTCTCTGTTTTTGGAGACAAATCTTCCGGCCATTTTATAATGAAGTGGAATCATTTACTCCAAACCAAATCTTTTGACGCAGTGATGTGAAAATTTTTGAAGAATGCTACAAATGGATAGCGAAATTCGGAAAATTGACGAACACGAATTGGAATTCGTGTTCGTCAATTCAACAAGAGATTGTGAACAAAAAATTCTTCTGCATCAATTAAAATATGTTTCTTTCCCTCTATTATGAAAATTAGCGAACTCGATTTTTTTTGCGTGAATTAAAAAAACACACACATTCAAATTAAAAAAAATTGAATAGCCAGCTGTTATAAGCTTCAAATTCTGCTGCTTTCTATCTGCTCTTATATTCTTGAGCTATATCTGTAAAAAACACAACAGAATTTATAATATTTGCCCCAAATTAACGTTTATGTAGCAATTTTAGTTTCTAAAAAAATTCCTTGTAAAAAGTTTATTTCAGAAAGGAAAAAAAAAACAAGAATTCCTTTAAAAATCCTTGAAATTTTTCCGAATGAAAATAAAAAATTTTGGTAAATGAAAGATGGCTTCCCTTTCAACTTCCGTATTTGAGAAAAAGGAATGGCCTAAAAAAATTAACACCAGATTTTTTTCTATTGAAAATGAGATAAGTTTTTAAATGCTTAATTTCCCTGAAAAATAAATTTTGGAAAAATTATACAAATTATTTTAAATCTTCCATTAAGAAATATTCGTTGTTAGAAGAATAGGAATTTATTATTATATTATTTTGTCTCTTAAAAATTCTAAATTTTTCACATCGCTGCGAACAGTAATTACATTCCGTGCATATGATTCAACTTCACTACAAAATGAAGTTGGAAATTTAGTCTCCGAAAACACAGACATTTGAAAAAGAATGAAAAAATAATATGTATTAAGTAGTTATGTCAAAAAAAAAAAAGAATAAAGGATGGCTATTAGTACACAGATATATCAGTTGGCATCACAGGTCGTGACGTAGGATGAGTCCAACCAATCAGCGGGCTTAAATTTTTGTACGGTTCCTATCAATGTAAGGTTAGTTTATATGCAACCCGGCGACCGACCTTGGATAAACGCATCCTTCGCACGTAGCTTCATTCAACTGTCGTGGCGCCCTCTATCGGCGACTCAAAGCTCTAGACGCGCATTAAATACGACAATTGTTAACTTCACCACCACTTCACATAAGTATCGTTAGCCAAACTCACTGGGGGATACTCTGTGGTGATTCTATATAAGCCAATTAATATCCCTCGAGCTGAAGGGTCCCTTTTGCTTGATGGGTTTAATACTCGGCTACTAACCATAAGATTGGGAGTTCGGGCCTAGTGCTATCCGCTAACCTCCTACATACTACATAAGTATTAGAAAGTAAACTTTGATATTTAGGAAGTCATATCACTGATTCTTCGACCACCCGAAGACACACGGATAAAGAAAAATGAATGATCGTACCTCTGAAACAGCAGAACTGGCGGGAACTGTGGGTACAGCCCAAGGGTCATCACCAGCCATGGTACATTTTGGTTTAGTTTAGTTATATTAACGTCCTGTTGTAAAACAACAACAACACTAGGCCTATTTCAGAATGAACCTCGTAGTTTTGAACCGCTGTCAGATGACGACCAGCCAAAGTTCAACCGTCCCCAGGGAAATACATCCCGTCGTCGATGAGAGGAGCCATATTCTCCACCTATTTGTGTACCCACCAGGGTGGTGAGATCCAACCACCATACCGGAAGCCTCTCATCCTATTTTAGAGATGCTCTACCCAGGGGGGGTTAGTGTTTTGGATGTCATGTCACTGACCCGCTTGAAGGCATACGGATAAAAGATGAAACTGAATGATCGGACCGCCGCATCAGCAACATTGGCGGGAACTGTGTTTGAGTCCTAAGAGTCACCATCGACCACAGTACAACTCTTTCTGTAATAAGTACGTCCCATCATCGATTTTAGGAGCCTCACCCACACCTATTAGTGTACCCTCTATATTGGCCAAATCAACCACCATTCCAAAAGCACCTCATCCTCTTTTCAAGGTGCTGTCCCCGGAGGGATGGTGTTTGTGATGGAGGCATAGATGCAATTGATAATCACAAGGTATTAAAAAGTTTAGTGATACTTTCTTCACTGTGAATAATAATTATTCAGAATGATATTTTATTCACTGTGAATAATAAAAATTCACAGTGCTGTTTTCTTCAAACAGTATAAAGAGGAGACTATACACTGTATAAAGAGAATATATAAAGAGGACTCAATAAATAAACAAAGAGCAGAAAAGAAAGAAAATATCAAAAATGCTGCTGCAATTGTTCGTCATGTCGTACGCAAGGGGTTTCTCGAAATATCGGAGTAACATCAACCCCTAATACTTGAGAAGACTCTTGTCATAGAAGGGATTTTTCCTGACAGCTACAGAAAAGGGAGCTAATAACTTGCAAGTAATTCAGAAAAAGTATTATTCCCTTTTGGTTTCATATGATCCTCAAAAGATCCCAGAAGTTTGCCAGCTAAGGGGATCTGCATGCACTCTGACGAATTAGATCAGCATTCCAAAACCTGCTTTTCGATTTCATTCAGAAAATGAGAGGAGATTCCGTTTTGGTGCAACAGCTTTGAGAACAATAACGTCTCTGATAGGATTTCTGGTAGATTTTTTTTGAGGCAAGCTTCATGATTTTTCATTTGTGTCAGGAATTATAATGGAAAATGGCCCCTTGAGAAATCTGAGTAGCCTAAAGTCGCCAAACATATAGATACAATGGACAGTAATGCTGAAATGTGGAAAGCAGTTTTTGTACATCACAAATTAAAAATGCTATTTGATATGAAAAATGCGTTAGCTTTAACTATTGAGTAGGTATTCTAAACTTATAAAAATAGAAGGAGTTTCCTGAATTATTATAATAACAAGCTTTACAGTTTAAGCTCTTGTTTAATCTGATAGCACACCTATGAATTTTCCATTTTCTTCATAACATGGGACTGTAATTCATCTTGTTAAAGATCCATCTCGAGTTTTAAATTCTTGGACTTTACACCTTTATTTGCTACTGTAATGAAACAGCTTCTATACTTCCAAAACAAATTCTTTCGGCAATTATTTTTAAACTTGGTGTTGTGTACAATGCAGTGGTAATATAATCGTTAATTTGAGGAGCTGAGATATTTTAGAAAAAAAAAATACAAATTTGGTAACAGAAAATATATGTGGTGTATTTTGAAAGATACTAGCGCACTTATTTTTTTATTACGAAAAACCATTGTAAATTACTCAGATGTTGAAACATTCTAATCTTGAAAACTGTTTATAGCTCCATCTTTCCTCTAGTATTTACATAATTACAGGGATATTTAAACATCCTTATCCTGATTAGAGTTCACAACTTCATTTTCAGGATATAAAATTCTGAAAAATTGTCTTTGAGTCTCAAAATCTATCAGAATTATTTTAGACTAGAGATTTCCATTTTATTAAGGCTTTCTTTAAATGAAATTTATTTCCTTGTATATTCAGTAATTTTAGGTTTAAAAAAATAAGATTCTGTTCTGTAAACATAAGAAAAAGTATAATTAAGTAACAAACTTCCAATTTCAAGAATATAAATTTAAGACCTCAAATTTCTTTTTAATGCAAATTTCTCTATTAAAGTTACAAGGAACATTTATTATTGTTGTAATTTCCAAAATAATGTAGATATCACTATTGTACACTTTGTAAATATCTTCGACTAAAAAACTAATATATATGAATGAGTTTGGAGTGTCTCTGAAAAACGTTTTCTGTTCATTTATTTATTTGGTTGTGAAATAAATTTTAAAAAATTGAATTGTTTTGATGATTTTGTTGCATTTTAACTCAATTTTATGGATATTTTCAAATAAAGGTCATATGAATATTTTTCAGGCATCAAGTAATGCAAGTCCCTATTCGAAAATGGCGGAAATTTTCAGCAAGGCCCAGATATGCCCACTTAAAGGGAAATGCTACCTAGCAGTAAATGGTATGCTCTATAACTTTACATTTGTAACAATGAAACCATAGCATGCATGTAAAAAAGTTACTAAGTAAATTCACATATGTAATTGTAATGAATACATGATGTATTACAATTACAAAAAGAGTAATTTTACATAGTCTTAGAACTGATGAGTTTCAACCCTTGAATCAACTTTGTTAATTGTTGACAGAAAATGTTCAGGGTAAAATTAAACATTAAGTATTACTAACAATTTAGAAGAAAACTATGTTTCGATGACTAATTATTTTTGGGAAAAATCTATCTACAACACCAAGAAAAGGTTTTTAAATAGTACAGAAAACTAGGATTAGAATTGTTATGAGTTGCAGCAATTAACGCATGGGTTGCATATCGACATATAACAAACTCAAAAATGAAAATTCGTAAGTTTAGGGAGAGATTGGTTTTTCAGCTGCTTGGTATGGATATAGATCCCGATTTTGATGCGCAAAAAAGAAAAAAAAAACGCACCACTTGACTGATAGGGTCCATGAAAATGGTAAAAAGTTACGATGTGGATGTCACATATGCTATATTAACATTTCTAAGACAGAGGGGCGTGAACTGGCCAGAAAAAAAGCGAAGCTAACTTCCACATACTGTGACAATCGTCCTGACCAGCCTCAATTGTGTCGTAATTGCTTCAATGCCAAACACTGAATGTAACTTTATCCCAAAATAAAGGAAATCACATACTGTATTCATATATTTTTTATTTTCACAAACTGTTAATATATATATTTATTATCACATACTGTATATATATTTATCACATAATCTATCTATCTATCTATCTATCTATCTATCTATCTATCTATCTATC
>JAOUZG010019159.1:9873174-9902960 GCA_026289955.1 Argiope argentata | reverse complement strand
ATAATTTGATACTACTGAATAACCAAGTATAATTTGATACTACTGAATAACCAAGTATGATTTGTTACTACCGAATAACCAAGTATAATTTTATACTGCTAAAACACATGAATGAAATTAAAATAGTTGACTTCAAATAACAAAACGAAATACGAAATAACAAAGTGTAATAACAAATAGCACAGTGTAATATCAAATAACACAGTATAATATCACATTACAAAGTGTTATGTCAATTCCAAAGTGTTATATCAATTAAAAAGTGTGATATCAAATAAAAGAGTGAAACATTCAATAAAAGCGGAAAATACTACTAAGGATTAAATGATTTTAAAAATTACGTAGTTTATTTTTTGATGGGGAGTTTCAATTCCATAAAAATATTGCTTCAGATAATGTGTCATATTAAATTAAAAATATTATTAAAGTTAAATAAAACGTTATGTAAGAATGAAATTGATATAATTAAAAAGGTAATTTTTCAGTTTTAAGATAATATAAAAAGCATTTTTGTAAAATAATTGTTTAAAAAGATATGCGCAACAGTTTCCATTAGCAAGTCATAACGATTACGCTTAGGCTTAAGGATAATATGTGAGTTCCAAAATTGAAACATTTTGGTACAATTTCATGCCAAATATTCAAAATATAATTGTGATAATTTTTCAATTGCAGTTTTTAACACCTTTTGTTACAATTTTTGGTATATAACCAGAACTGAGAGAATTTTAGAAAGTTTTTGGATGATTGGCATGATTTTGATATGATTGGCGAGAAACGATGCATTAATCTTAATTTACCACTATTATCTGCCAGCAGTTAAGCCTACTTTTGTACTTCGTTGATATTTTTGTTTGAAGCTTATTTCTTGATTTCTTTTATGTCTTCCTTCTTCTGACTGAATGTTCTGCTTGTGGATAAGACGAACTATCTTCAGAACATTTCTACGCTATTGATTATCTAAGTGAAGCTTTTGATTCAGAAAAACTATAAAAATGTTCAATGAATGAATTCGTCTGAAATTCGTATCATATTTGATTTATATATGACAGTTTCCATTCGATAATTAGTAATAAGCAAGATTTCTGTACCACGTACGTTAGAATTTCGTATATATAGATGTCTCGTTTTTATACATTGAGCGATGAATATTTAAGTACTTTTCTATGTTTTGAAAATTTGTGTATAAGCTTTTAAAATCCAAGCGAAGTAAATTAATGTTAAGACACTGATATTATTTACTCGCAGTTTCTAAACTTTTTCTAAATATGAATTATATTTGAAAATACCTAGACATTTAAAAAGGGAAAATTAATATGCAGCATCTAAAGATTCTTTGAAATAAAACCATTAAATAAAAGTTAAAATTATCTTTTAATATGTTTATATAAAGTTATTATATTTGTCATTTTTCCAGCAAATGAAACATTTGTTAATATTAAAAGAATATTGTTACAGGCGGGGGAACGCGTGCCGAAGTAGAAAACGTTGGCGATGCTTCACTAGGTGCTTTGCGCCAGCCGAGTAGACTTGGCGAGGGGAATATTCTGGTAGTCTCGAGACAATTCTTGCTGCGCCGCGTTGACGTTCGTCCGGCTATATAAGGGAAGGGTTGCCGTAAGAGAGTAGAGGCAGTGATTTAATGAGTTGAGAGTTCCTCTCTCGGAAGAAAAGCGTTTCGCTGCGCTAGCGGATTCTCGCTTGTTATTAGTGAGCTGTATTTGCGTTTGCTGTTAAAGTTGTGTTACTGAGCTCGCTGTGATTTACTGATTGCTGTACTGTGCGAGGGCTGTTTTGCAGACTGTGTTTATTGTGCGTAAGGCTTGCATTTACGCTGTAAGTGACTGATTACTGCTGGATTTTGTTTTCTGAACTTTAACTTTATCAAGTCATCCTGTAAATACCTGAAAATGAATTTGTTTGTGTTGTCTTCAAATAAAGTCCGTTCAATCCGAACCCGTTACGCTAAAAACGTAACAATATTTATTGGAAAATCTTTCTCATTAGCTCCCTTAAAAATATTTTTCTTTCTCCTGCGAGGTAATAGGTCGAGTTTTCCGAAAAATATAATGTTTTAGTATGTTTTCATAAATTTTTATCTCACTTGAAAAGCTTCATATTCAAGAAGATGAACTTAAAAACATTTTTTTCCGAGTTTTTTTTCTATTCTGGAAATAGGGATTTTTTTTACTTGTCTGTATAAAGTGTAGAACGTAAAGGCTGGGATAACCTGGTTGGTAAGGCTATGGTGAAAGATATGCTCTCTATGCAGCGGCTTATATTGCGCAATCGTAAGTAATATAGGCGTCAGGCGACAGCCGTGTCTGATGTATTTCCTGTCTGAACAGAATTCGCTCAGATGGTGTAAGAGGCGAATGAAATAAAGTGCGTGGAGTTTAATCGGAATGATTCCTTAGTGTTTTATTTCTGAAGATGAAATTATAACAACCTTCTGATGGAAATCAAATTATTTCCAATAATGGATCACGTCCGGGTCACCATTGTGGGGTGTGTGGCAGATAGCGCTAGGCCCGAACTTCCAACGTATATGTTACTCGGCTACTTACGATAAGATTGGGAGTTCGGGCTTAGAATTATCCGCCACCCCCCCACCCCCCACAAGGCGTTGGATTCGTATCACTTGTGCTGAGTTCGGTCCCCACCCGCCGAAGGCTCCCCGTGTATGAGGTGATTGTCCACAAATTCCTCCTCGTTGAGACAATACCATTGGGTGCTTTGATTCAAAGGTGTTCGTTTCTGAATCAGATCTAAATTATGGTCTGGAGTTGAGTGAATGAAATGTATGAATGAAGTCTATCCAATAAAGAGTTTATGACGTATTAGTAGTTAAATCCTACTTTTATCCCTAGACGGCCCTGCTGTAATAAGAGATACTGAATTCCCACCTCAAAAGCGTTGACCTCGTCAGCGGGTTGGTCTATAGAAAGGTTGGTCTATAGAAAGTGGCGTAAGAAACAAAATCAGCAATGCTGTTGAAAAAGTTGCAATTTTTAAATAAATTAACTGCTATATTTGAGAGAAATTTTACATTTCGGCTAAGTTGAGTATGAAAAAATTTATTGGAACTACATCTCTCTGTTTGCGAGCATACTAACTCATAACTGAAAATTGTTATAGTAATAAAATTTGTAATGCGTTTTTTTTTCAAAAATATGCATTAAAATTTTTTTTAGCATCAGTATAATGAATTTCTTATATTTTCTAACCAAATCATTCTCATTAAATATTTTTTTAGGATTAAAATGTGCCCTAGAGTGGAAGCCGAGGATCTGCAAATTATCCACCATGAAATGGGGCACATCGAATACTACATGCATTATGAGAATCTCCCATTCCTGTTTCGCGATGCTCCAAATCCAGGTAACTATTTTCATCAATAATTGAAATTTGAAAATGCCATTAACGTTAATCCACTGAATCTTGCAGAAGAAAGACAAGTATTGTTCAATGTTAGATGAATGGCATTTGTTCACAGAATTCAGTGTTTCATCCCACTTACTGTGGGGGAAGAAAAAGGCTTCTTTTTGGATTAGGTCACAATATACAGGGGTTGGACAAAAATATGGCAACACCTAAAAAAACACAATATCATGCCTAATACCGTGTAAGACAACCATTAGTATTTAAAACTGCTTGAATTCTGTTAGGTATCGATAAATACTGGTCCTGTATGGTTTTCAAGGGGATCTTATACCATTCTTCCTGCAAAACAGTGGCAAGTTCAGTTAGAGTTGATGGAGGGGGATAGCGATCACGCTCCTCTCTCTCTCTAAAGTAGAACTCAAAGGCTGGGAACAGCGTGGAACAAAATTCATATGACCAAATGATCTTCTTCCATTGCTCCCTCGTCCAGGTTTTATGGATTCGGCACCATCTTTTCCTGTTACATGCATTTGCATTACTGATGAGGGGTTTTGGAATTGCAACTCGTCCTGCAATTCCCTGCTTATAGAGTCACCTTCTTATTGTTTTAACGCTGACAGGGTTTGTAAGGCCGACATTAACTTCAGAAGTGATTTTTGCAGCTGTCGTCTTCTTATTTTTCGTCACAATCATCGTCAATGACCGTCTGTCACGATCACTCAACACACATTTTCGTCCACGTTGTGACTTAGCAGAGGATATTTTTCCGCTGTTTCTATATGCAGTATAAATCCTCGATACAATGCTTCTTGAGACACTAAACAACTCGGCTACCTTGGTTGCGGAAGCACCTACCATTTGGGCTCCAACTATTAGTCCACGTTCGAATTCACTTAGCACAGACATAATGCACTAGAAACTACACAGAACACTAGTCTGACAACAACTGACACTTACAACGTATTAAGGACATTGTACAGATGGCGTTAATGAAGAAATACAGCAGTTCAACTTACAGGCTGATCTAGATTCAACTATTAATTTTAAGCAAGCATTTCACAAGGTGTTCCCATATTTTCGTCCAACCCCTGTATATATTTTCATTATGATTACTTTGCTATGATTTAAAAAGCTATTTTTTAAAGAAATATGTCTTGGAAACTTCTACTTATTTAATTAGTTAGATAAAATACAAGAAACTATAACTTTCAATTCAAAATGATAATCACAATAATCAAGTGTTTTTGTAATTTTTATGCAATATAATTCTTCGCTTGTAATCTGGAACAGGGATAGAGAGTCTTCCCCGTGAACTGGGAGTCCCGGTTCCCCGTTCGGTTGTAGTTGTTCTTCTGTGTTCTATCTGTGAGTTGAGTGAATGTGCTTCCCTGTGAAAAGGGCTCGTGCAAGCGAATGTGATGAGTTAGTGGCAAAAGTCGTTCTCTTGGACCTAGTTGGCGCTACTATAAAACATGAGACGCTCATTCCGGCTTAAAATCGCTGCCTACTCCAACGAATAAGGCCAGCGCCGGACAAGGCAAGTACCATAAGAAACAACAACATATAATTCTTCAAAAATAGAATTTAATTTTATGCTATATTTATGGCATAATCTTAAGAGATACAACCTTGATTCTATGGCAAATAATTAAGCTTGCTAAAATTAATGCATTAAATTATCTTTTGAATATTCATAATTTTACAATTATTTTTGCCAAAAACTGAGACATTGAAGCTCAGTTGATTGATACAAAAGCAGAATTTACTACTTTATCGAGAAGGGAGAAAATGTGGGAAATCATTTTCATGATAGTGCCAACCTATACCACATGGGAGATTTCCTTCATATTTCCAAAGATCTGGAAGAATACAGGATATAAATGCATTTGTGGGAGAATAGATACTGTTTACCACCATTTAAAGGAATGTATAGAAATCTACGAACATAGAAAACATCTGCAAGTTGAAAATATTGACTTGAGCTCAGTACTGAGGGTTCCAAGTAATCTTAGGACTCTGAAGGACATGATGCCTAAAATTGTCAGTCTCGAATCTCCTCTCCGAATCTCGTTATAACGAGTTGTCCGATGCAACTCTTTGTTCTAAGACAACCGGCCGTAGCCGTCCCTTTCCAGTCCTTGGTCATAACCCATTTTCAATCTGATCTTCAACAGACATCAATATACTGCCATTACTCATTCCAATTCCAAAGTCTTTAATCCTTTTTCTCTGCAGTTAACATTACGCACTATACAGAGCTACAATTGGCAATACAAGAGAAATTCAAAGTTTATACCACAAGACGCATCCCAGATACGAACACCTTTTAACGACAGCATTGACAACTCTGAAAAGTTATATTTAAGATACTGGACTTGGAGGGAGTGTAAGAACCTTATATGTAACATACGACATTATGCACCGTATCAGTCAGCATTCTGAATCTAGAATGCGGGGACTGTTCCAAGTAGTTCAATTCCCCTTAATGCTATACCCCTTCATGCAGAAAATTCAGCACCTGGATCCAATGAATTATCAGTCACTTATTTTACCACGTCGTGTTTGCAACAGATTGTGGTTGCCACGTATTTTTGTGCACCTGTGTTGTTCACTAACAATTGCAGAGTCACACTCTAAGGCAGGCGTACTCAAACTTAAAGACATTGCGACTCCCTTTTTAGACTAAGTATTTTGGTGACCCCCCCCCCAAAGTTTTAGCTCTATCTAAAGTCTAAACCGAGATTTCTGTCTAAAGTTTAGACATATATTTTAAAAATTTTACACATACGCAAGAGTTCGTAAAGTATGTGTAGGGTATTTTTGTCAAATCCCTTGACACTTCATCTTTTTCCTTACTAGTATCATCTCATCTCAAAACATTGATTGAACACTTTGCAGATTACATTCCAGTTAAGGATATGAGTGGGATCGTGTGGATAGTCAATCCGTTCAGTGAGCAAGCCGTAACAAAAGTTGAGCTAAGTGTCCGTCATCATGATCAACTGATAGAGATTTCAAGTGATCAGTCAGCTAAAGTAACTTTTAACAAAGCTTATATCGACACATTTTGAATACGTATTAAAAAGGAATACTCAGAACTGTCCACAACAGCTTTAAAAACTTGAATGCCATTTTATACACATTACGACTGTGAACAAGGATTATCAATAATGATAAATTTAAAAACAAATTCAAGAAATCGTTTGCCACTGGCAAATGACATTGTTTTGTGTGTTACAAAGCTCATTCCATACATTAAAAAATTGGTCAATTCCAAACCAGCTCATGTATCCCGCTAACTAATAGAACACAAAACCCAACTTGTATGTGTATTAAAAGCTTTATGTGTACTCTATTTTTTAATGAAAACTACAGCAATAAATGAATTTTCTTTAAGCTTTCTTTCCACATCTCGTGACCCCCAGGGGGTCGCGACTCATCTTTTGAGAACCCCTGCTCTAAGGTAATTCGAATATCCAATACTACAATATGTTGACAACTGGAGACCAGTACGCAATACATTCACACTCATTCCAGCGATGTTTCGCTCTACATATTTCGTTCGAATCGTGAACGATTATCTGAATGGATTATTACTATTCACAAAGGCACCTGGGTAGGTTTGCATACCTTGGGATTTTGCAAGAACCATTAAGCCGCAAGACTCAGGTATTTTCCACACGGCAGGACATCAAACCATATAGTGTAAGTCCTTAGATATCATTTATCCGGAGCAACAAATAGATCGTCAGGGTCTAATCAACTGGTTGACCCCCTCACCTGATATGTCATGTCAGGAGTTTTTCTTTTGTGCTTATATGAAGAGACTCATCCACGAAGATGGTGGCACACTTTCTGCTGAAGACCTCTTTGGCCGGGTATACATAGTTGCTGGCAACAAAAGTATTTGTATTTTACCAAAGTATCATGTATTTTCCCCAATATTCAGTGTTCACTCCTTCGGTAGTGTGATGCCTTTGTTAAGGTTGACGGCCGTAATTTTTAGCAGTTGTTGTGTAGGGAGATTTAGTATTTAATTTAATTTTGTTGAACAAAAAGTTTTCTGCGTTTTATCGATTTATTTTTGTTCTTTGTCTGTCTGTCTTCTTTTTCAATATTTCGTTACACATCATGTTTTGTGCTTAAATATTTTACGTTCTGCTTACCGACCATAAATTATGGGTGTCTAATTATGTTCTATTACCCCCTCACATATGCACCATGAGTTTTGGGAGATTCATGTATATATTATTCAAAGAATTTCTTTGGAATGCTTTATTTCTTTATCTTCAGATAAATACAAAATTGACAGAGAAATATCCATAATGGAAATAAGAATAATATATAATTCACAGTATAGATTCGTACAAATTTCCTTTATTTAACCAAAATGTATTCGACATTTGCTTCTTTTCATAGGTTTTCCTGAAGCTATTGGTGATGCCGTATTATTGTCTTTTTTTACTCCTAGTTATTTGAGCCAAGTTGGTCTTCTGAAAAGAAAGAATTTGAGAAATGATACTGGTATGATTTTTGATACATATAAAATACAGATACTAAAAATACTTAAAACACTATTGCTCGCACCTTTAAAAGAATATAGAATTTTTTTAATTTTAACCAGACATACATACATATAAGTATAGATAGATATAAATAGATATAGATAGATATAAATGATTCAGGAAGTTCATTTTGATTTAGTTAAGCATTTCTTCGTTTAAAAAGTTTAAAAACAGTTTATTTGATCAGTATAAAGGTTGAAAAATATGGGGACCTTTATAATTTCCAGTAAGGATTTTATTTCATGTTTTTTTTTCTTTCCGTTGTCTAGGGCATAGATTTAAGCAAAATGGCGCTTCTGTTTGGGATAACCATTAAGGAAGATATAGGTAAAATTGCCTTTGACCGATAAAATAATTTTGATTTGGAATGAAATAAAATTGTGCAACTGAAAATGTTGCTAATGTCATAACAAAATTTTGCCTTATACTGACGTACACTGAAGAAACAGAACAACTAGTGTACTTGGCTAATAACGTTTAGAACATACACGAGCCCGAAGAAGGGTTGGAAAAAGAAGCGGCATGAGCTCGATGGCATCTGGAGGTATACTGGAGGTATTTCTCACAATACATTTCTCAGGTCAGTCCATAAATTTACAGGAGTATGATGAAGTAGAGATATCTTTTGAGTAAGTGATTGCTGGGCATCCCATATATGTTCAATAATGTTTACGTTGGAAGTTTATGGTGATCAGTGGAAATGTTTGAAGTCAGAAGAATGTTTTCGGATCATCCTTGTAGCAATTCGTAACATATGCTGAAATGGACATACATAGTGAAAAATGAATGGGTGTAGATGGTTGGGAGAATGTTTACGTTCCTGCCATTTATTTGCTCATCTCTTGACAAATCAAGAGCTCCATATTTAACCAAATGCAGACAACCCATACCATCTCAGATATCCATTAAATCGAACGGTTCTCTTTTGACTTATAACTTCTAAGATATATTAGGTTATCTTCATATCAATATACACTGAAGTGACAAAAGTCATGGGATGACTGTTAATATCGTGTCGGTCCTCCTTTTGCCCGGCGAAGTGCAACAACTCGAAGTGTCATGGAGTCCACAAGACGTTGGAAGTCTTCTGCAGGAATAGTGAGCCATGCTGTCTGTATAGACGTCCATAATTGTGAAAGTGTGGATGGTGCAGGAGTTTGGGCACGAACGGACCTTTCGATGATGTCCCATAAATGCTCGATGGGAATCATATCGGGCGATTTAGGTGGCCAGATCATGCGCTGGAATTGTCCGGAATGTTCTTCAAACCCATCGCGAACAGTTCTGGCCCGGTGACATGGCGCATTGTCATCCATAAAAATCCCATCGTTGTGTGGGTCCGTGAAGTTCATGAATGGCTGCAAGTGATCTGCAAGCAGCTGAACTTAACCATTTACAGTCAATTATCGGTTCAGTTGCACCAGATAACCGAGTCCATGCCATGTGAAAACAGCCCATACTATTATACAGCCACCAGCAGCTTGAACAGTGCCTTGCTGACAGTTTGGGTCCATGGCTTCGTAGGGTGTGCGTCACAATCGAACTCTACCATCAGCTCGTAACAACTGAAATCGTGACTCATCTGACCACGCCACGGTTTTCCACTGGTCTAGGGACCAGCCGATATGCTCACGAGCCCAGAAGAGTCGCTGCAGGCGATGTCGTGCTGTCTTTAAAGGCACTCGAGTCGGTCTTCTGCTGTCATAGCCCAAGGAAGACAAATTTCGCCGCACAGTCCTATCGGGCACGTCCCTCGTACGTCCCACATTGATTCCTGCAGTTATTTGACGAAGTGTTGCGTCTCTATTAACATTGACCATTCTACACAGACGTCGGAGGTCTCGGTCGTTAAGTGCAGGTGGTCGCCCACTGGGCTGTCCATGATGGGATGGGATGCCTGAAATTTCATACTCTCGGCATTCTCTTGATACTGTTGATCTCGGAATGTTGAATTCACTAACGATATCCGCAATGGAATGACCCATGCGTCTAGCTCCAACTAACATTCCACGTTCAAAGCCTTTTAATTCTCGTCGTACCGCCATAAATCACGAAAAACTTGTTCACATGAATAACTTGAAGACAAATGAAAGCTCTGGAAAATGAGCGCATTTATACTTTTTCGCTGTGATACTACTGCCATCTGTATATTTGCATATTGCTATCCCATGACTTTTGTCAATTCAGTATATATATATATGTATTATAGAGAGACAGAGACCGATAGAGAAGTCTCGTGATTGTTTCAAACTGGTTTAAATTGGGTAATGGTTTAAATTAATTAAGACAAATAATGACTTAAAAACAATAATTTTTTCACATGATCACTTAAATTTACGATCGAAGATTTCATTTTCTTTTTTTTTAACATTATTTATTTTTATTTCAAATTCTCTTACTAAAATGAGTTGTGTCACTTTTCTTCCTTAGTATGTAGTTTATTTTGGATTTTAATATATAAATAATTAAATAATAATCATTTAATTCCTTTTAACAATAACAGTTTTAACAATTATTTATAATTTGGAAAAAACGTTCAATTACGTCACAATACTAGTATGAAGTGCTCTATTTTATTGAATATAACAATAAATACATTTTCAGCATTTACTGTTAACTATCTTCTGGCTATGGCTTTGAAGTACGCTGTATCGCCCCCTTATGACTACATTATAGATCACTGGAGAAATAAAGTGTACGAAGGAACTATTAAAAAGAATGAATTAAACAAAAAATATTGGGAATATAGGTAAGTCAAATGCGTGTTTAATCTTTCTTTGAAATTTAATTGTCATGAATATTTCCTTACGGCTGCAAATCAAATTGTTTTATTAAAATGAAAGGTACTTTTCCGTTAACCGGGAGCCATGGAAAAATCACCAAATAGTGCAGAATTCTGCCAAATTTCTTATAACGATATTATAGCAAAAAAGTGCCAAATTCTGCCAAATTTTGTTTGGCAATTTTTCGATGGCACCCGCTAATGTTTACATGTTTATTACTTTATTTATTAATTATTATTTTAAATATTATTATTTATTATTATTTATTTATTTTTCAAAATAGAACTATTTTTTAAAGAAAACAATGTTTAAAACCCAATGGAGAAAAATTTAAAAGAATGATTTCTTTTTCTTTTTTATTTTGCTGAATAAAAACAAAAAAAAGTTTAAAATTAAATTTGCTATGCATATTTCAATGTATTGTGGTGATTGCAATACAAGCCAATTAATATCCTTCAAGCTGAAGGGTCCCTTTTGCTCGATCGATATGATACTCGGCTACTAACCATAAGATTGGGAGTTCGGGCATAGCGCCATTCGCTACACCCAAAATGGTGACCCGGACGTGATTTTGTGTAACCGTAACCGGTGACCCGGGTTAGAATTTGGAAATGACTATTTAAGACTTGAACGGAGCAATTTTAGGGATTTGAGTTCTGACTTAGCAATTCGAAGAGAATGAATAGTTTTTTCAGGGGATCAGTTGCTGATTTCATTTCACTAATTGCTCTTTTGAGGTTAGGGAAGGCTTTGAAAAGAGTTTTAATTTCATTGAGGAGGTCGAACATGTCTGATATATCTGAATCAGGACCTTTGGGCTTGTTTTCAACGGTTGGGGGGAATATTGGGTGTTATAGTATCCTGAGGAAGGTTAGACCTTAAAATTTTTGAGAAGTAATAATTTGGTTTGATATAGTTTGAATTGAAGTAGTTTTGCTTATTATGCTGGGGAGTTGATATTTTAGGAAACTTTGGGCAACCGCGATAGGCTGCAGTGTGGCCAGTTTGATTGCAATTGATGCAAGTGGGGTTTTCAATTTTTTCTTTCAAGGGACAATTCCGTGTTTGATGACTACTAGCACATTTGAGGCATCTCGGTTTGAGCGCGCAGTTAGAGGAAACATGGCCGAACATATTACAGTTGTAGCATTGCGAAATGGAGTTACGGCCTCTGTATCTCTCTACAGTGATTTTTAAAAAGTCAATTTTCGTGAGATTGTAAATTTCATCAATTATATCATTTTTATTAATTTCAACTTATAAGATCGGCAGTGGTCTTCTGGTTTTAAGTTGGGACAGCCTAGTTACCTTATTAACCGAGAAACCCTTAGTTTTTAATTTATTCTCAAGAACATCACACATGTACTCAATCGGGAGGCCTTTAATGACTATTTTCATTGGGCGTTTGTTTTTGGGTGGGATAACATAGTATTCTATCTGGTTCTCTGTAAAGAATTTTTGGAGATCTCTATGGTTATCAATAGACTCCGGATAAACTTTAATAAAGTTGGTGGTTAGTACGTTATTTTTAATGCCAAATTTTTCATTAATTAGTTCCAGGATTTTAAAATAATCATTAGTCAGTTATAACATTAGTGGGGGAATTTTAACAATTGGTTCAGGGGAGTCCTCTACTGGGGTTTCTACTTCTACATTAGTTAATGGTTCGAATCTATTTTTAGTCTCTATAGCATTAACTTTTTTATTAGTTTCCGGGGGGTTTGCTGACTTTCTTTTTGGGGATAGTTTAAAATCCTCGGCAGGTTTATCCATTAAGCAGCCAATAGCAAGAAGAGATTTATGCTTACCAAGATGTCCAAGTGCTTCTTGGGCTTCTTTGGCAATGTTGAGTTACTGGTGATATTCAACTCCTCTGAATCCGTGAAGCGGAGTCTTATTTATGAAGCCATTCGCGATGTTTAGTTAAGATTGAAGCTGGTCAATTTTTGCTTTTGTAAGTTTGACATTTACACAAATGTCACATTGGCACATTGTGTTGTGTGGCTCCGTTTGATCTATTTCGCTGTCAGGAGGATTATCGTAGCAAGTTCTTTTCGCGGCCACTCTTTCATCATCTCCGCTCTTCCGCAACTGATACTTAAAAGGACGAGTCGGGACATATACCGTTGGGATCTGCACTCGCTCCAGGGTAAAATCCCATTGATCAGTAAAACTGCCCTCTGCCATGGCTCAGGACAGAATAGAGAATGAGAATGGAAAAATTAACAGAAAAATGGAAGTTTAACTGAACTCTCAATTAACTCTATATATTCATAGAACAGCACAGAAATAAAATAACTACTAACTAACTCGATCAAATCACTATAGCAACTGAACTAACTCACAAAATCCAGCTACTCGTCCTTATATAGCCGAAGAAGCGCGTGCACTGAATCTCGTGAAAATTCTCAAAACAACGCGTACAATCCAGCGGCTACTAGACTATTCCTTTCGCCAAACCAATCAAGCTGGCGCGAGGCTCCTTGCCAAGCGTCGGCATTTTTGGCGAATTTTCGTGCCACTCGCCCGCTTGTAACAATATATAACTATATAAGGGAGAGCGTGAACTAATAGTAGGAATTGGAAAATCATTCGTCATTTGATATTTACTTTATTGATGCAAAATGTTTTCATCGGTAATCAGATCTTTTTACATAATGGTGAATTTGACGGGTTTTTAATTTGCACAAACTACCATATTTTTATAGTCCAGTGAATATAGAACGAGAAGTTTAAAAAGTTTGATAACGGATAACAACCTTTATTTCAGAAAGAAACATAAATGCTAAAACAGGTGAATTTTATAAAAACACACACGGAAATTTCATTAACCCTCTTGCAGAAAGCAAATTTTTTTAAAAAAAGCAATTGCAATAGCCCTAACAGTTCACATTGATGATCAAAATTCTGAAGAGAAAATCCATTATTATATCTCTATTATATAATCCATTAGTATTAATCTGACTGATATTTATCCTTAACATATATGTATTTTATAAAAGGATAAAGAATTTCCTAAAGAATAAAAAAGATCGTGATTCCTAATGAAAATGTTGCAACAGATAATTTAATTTATATTCGTCAAAATCGCCAAACCATCAAATAATCGCCAAGATGGATTTTAATGGATTATGTTTGTCAGCCGAAAACATTCCTGATTCTTTTTCTTAGCATTTAGAGAATTCGAAAGAAAAGGCGTTGTATAAAATTTTCCAAATATTGACATTTCTTTGAAGCAAAGAAAATTAAAAGCTTCTTAACCCTTTGAAGCCTAACCACCATTTATCAATCTTCGGATGAAGTTATACAGATTTGGATAAATACTGAAGCCTTTTTCAATAGATCAGAAGCTCAGGTGCCCCTATTCCTTATCTCACATAAAAGAACGTATTTTTATTCGTTCCTTAAATTTTAATTAACCAAATTAATCAATTAATCAAACTGAATTTATTTAAGAAGTTAAATAAATTTCTTTTTTATTGCCAATTTCAATCCTAAAAATAATTCAATATACTATAACTAGAAAAATATAGCCCTTTAAAGGGTTGTAATAATTGAAGGAAACACTCTTAAGATAAACAGCATGTGTATAATTATAAAATATGCTTGGGTACCTAGTAAGGGACTGGAAAAGCATAGAAACGCAACTACTAATAATTTAAAGGGAGAATATAACTATTTGTAATTCATATTCAATAAAAGGTGAATGCTTTTGAGAAATTCACAAAAAAGAAGAAAAATACCAATATAAGGTTAATTTTTTTGTAAAATTATACAAATCAATCTGTTGACAACACATAATTGTTAACATCGGAAATTTTTTAAGATTAATTTTACTAATTTGATCCTTGTTATTTCAAAGAGTTAGACTTTTGATAAAGCATATAACAATAATGCGGAATAAATAATTTTATTTTGAAAATATCCATAAATTAATAAGTTTAAAATTTTAATTTTAAAATAAAATAAAATTTACCTAACATTGAATTACTCCAACCATTAAAATAGTGATCGATAATAACTGCTCCTTGCTCACAATTTTTTAAAAAAATTCATGGTTTTATTTTATCAAAAGATTTTTTTCTTCAAATAATTTCAATTAAATTTCTTTCAGGTTACGATTTCAAGGTATATGCCCACCTTCAAAAAGGACCGAGAAGAATTTTGATATTGAAGTAAAATGGCATTTAGAAGGAGGGATGGAATATTTCAAGTAGGCTTTTGGATGAGCATAATTAATATCGTGTAGTAATTAATACAGTCTTAAGAAATCTTTGTATATAACTGATCAGATATTACAGTTAATAGTGGATTAAAGAATAGCTCAGAATACAGGTAAATAGAACAGCGAACATTTTTTATGAGGATTATTGTATTTCTAGAAAACTATTATATTAAAATATAAGACATAATATAACAAAAAAGATATCAATTTTTATAAAATAAAATATAGATTATTAAAATTGCAGAAAAAATAATTGTCATACAGTTTAAAACATTTAATATATTGATATAAATTTGGTGTAAATTAAATGTAAATATTGCTATTGTGTATAAATTGTTGTGTAAATATTGCAAATGTTTGTAAATATTTTATTTGTATAAAATTAATTGTAATGGAATAGCACGTCAGCGAGAAAAGACCGTTCTAAGGGGATTTACAACATAATATCGCTATATTTGACTAATTGTTGGCGACGTTATGAGATCGTTAACGGTTTTTACTAGACGCTAAAATGTGTAGTAGAAGCTAAGAATTAAAGATTTGTTCTTATAGAATAGTGGAGAAATCTTCTGACTTCTCTGGGAGGTGCTAGGCTTTCCACGGTTGCCTCGCCCACTTTAGTGGAATGGTATTTAAAGAGCGCTGCTTAAGGTGGGAAATCAGTTTAGTTCCTACAATGAGCTACGATGGTTGGCTTAGCTTGATATAGCGTCTTTTCCTTCGTTGCCGTGCGATCTGTAGGAGCGACGGCTTTCCACGGTTGCCTCGCCCACTTTAGTGGGATGGTATTTAAAAAGCGCTGCTTAAGGTGGGAAATCAGTTTAGTTCCTACAATGAGCTACGATGGTTGGCTTAGCTTGAGATAGCGTCTTTTCCTTCGTTGCCGTGAGATTTATAGCTTTGCTGTTATTTAAAATTAGAGGATTAAGTAGAGTTAATTTGCTATGAATTTGTAGCTTGTGTGGCGTATAATTAGTATTTGTTTTTTTGACATTTAAGTCGGTATCTCCGCATCATTCTTACGTGGGAATTATTCGTAATAATACAAAAAACATTAGATATTTTATTACAGTATAACGAATAAAAATGGAACTTGTTTATTTGGTGTTTTCTTCGATATATCTAGGCAATTATGTATCTTGAAAAAATTATTAATACTGTAAGTACGAAAAGTACATTATTTTTGTACTAAAAGTATATTATTTCTGAATGCAAATTTCCTTTTCCATTTCCTCCTACTCTTTTGTCGAAGTACTGTTTCAGAACAAGATAATAGTTACTCTTTGAGCTGATTCTTCTCCCGATGATGACTCCCGAGTTATGAAGCTGCTTGCGAAAGCAGCGGAATGTGCGTTTTGATCGGTAATTTGTTACCAGGAAAAGCCTCCATCTTATCTTGAAGGTTTACCTATAAAATTTCCCGCGAAGCAGAAATATGAATACTGGAATTCATGAGCTAAGCTCATGTGCTGCATGTATTGGATATGGTAACCTGCTTTGAATAGTCTATAACCTGCGATAAACCTGCTTTGAATAGTCAATCCTTAGATAACTTTTTCATTTCTCAGCTCTGTAAGGTATAGTTTTTTGCCAGTAAGTAACACCTTTGATGCCTTTTTCCTTTCTCTGATCTGTAAGGTATAGTTTTTTGCCAATAAATAACACATTAGATACCCTTTTCCTTTCTCTGCTCTGTAAGGTATAGTTTTTTGCCAATAAGTAACACCTTAGATACCCTATTTCCTCTCTCTGCTCTGTAAAGTATAGTTGTTTCCCAATAAGTAACACCTTGGATACGCTTTTCCTTTATCTGCTCTGTAAGGTATAGTTGTTTGCCAATACGTAAAACCTTAGATACCTTTTTCCTTTCTCTGCTCTGTAAGATGTAGTTTTTTGCCAATACGTAACACCTTAGATACCTTGTTCCTTTCGCTGCTCTGCAAGGAACAGTTTTTTTTACCTATAAACTCCTTTCCTTTCCTTTCTCTGCTCTGTAAGGTATAGTTTTTTTGCCAATAAATAACACCTTAGATACCCTTTTCCTTTCTCTGCTCTGTAAGGTATAGTTTTTTGCCAATAAACTCCTTTCCTTTCCTTTCTCTGCTCTGTAAGGTATAGTTTTTTTTTGCCAATAAGTAACACCTTAGATACCCTTTTCCTTTCTCTACTCTGTAAGGTACAGTTTTTTGCCAATAAGTAACAAAGCTGTTTCCACAATCCCTGTCGCGGTGGCCAGGTGGTAAGGTCTCAGCTTGTAAGCGTTAGGGTTTCAATTACGAAACCCGATTCCACTGAAGAAACGTCGTGTAAAAAGGTTTTCTGCACGTTAAATCTGCACGTTTCCCCCAGGCTAATGATGTTAGACGTAACATTTTTTTGACCGGTTAATTGAATGGATTCTGTTTATTTTCGTTGTGCATGATAAATTTAAAATTAAAATTTTTTAGTTAATTGAGCTTTCGATTTCTTAAGAAGTGCTTTTGAATAAAAATAAAATAGATGAATTGAAATTAAAATTTTCTAATCTGCATTCCGTTACCCCAACTGGTGCTTAAAATTCACGTCTTTGCGTTGTTCCAATTGACGTTGAAAATTTATGCATGCATACGGTTTTGACAACATTTGACATTGTGATTAAACTGTCGGTTCTCACATATACACATCAAAATTTCCGCGCGTATGAAGTCGCGGGTAAGAGCTAGTGGAATAATGAACGTGTTCTTTGCTGATGATACAAAAAATTATATGATGCTGATGTCACCAGCAACTAGAGTCTAGGCTTACCTATTACGCCTTATTGATATCAATTTCAAATCATGATGGCTTTGTAACCATGGAATTTTGTTGATAATGTTGATGACACCGACAAACAATGATCGCTTTAAAAATGACTTGAAATTGTTGATAATCAGACTTGAAATTGTTAATTGAGGAAGATGTATCCTAATGAGTAAACGCCAAAACATATAAAGATAGTCTTGAAATAACTTTAAAAAACTTCCTTTACTTGTTACAATTTTGCTTTTTCAAATTTTTCATTTTTCAGATACTACGTAGCAACTTTATTCCAGTTTCAACTGTACAAAATTCTCTGCAAGGAGGCCGGTCACAGAGGACCTCTGCACGAATGCAATCTTTACAGAAAAAAGAAAGCTGGCCTAGCGTTGGCGTGAATATAAATATTTCTTACTATCCTTTTTCAAATATTTTCAAATATTTTTATACTTTGCATATGCTGAATTTGTACTGAAATGTTAAAGTTTCAATTTGTAAGTAAATACGTTTGACGATCGACCTGAATAAAGAAAATATTAGTTTTGCTTAACTTCAATTAAATGATTCAAATAAATTTAAAGGACTAAATTAACAAAATTATATTTAATCAAATTAACTCAATTATATTTAATCAAATTAATTCAATTATATTTAATCAAATTAACTCAATCATATCTATTCAATTATATTTTATCAAATTAACTCAATCATATCTATTCAAATATTTTTTATCAAATTAACTCAATCATATTTAACTCATATTTTATCAAATTAACTCAGTTATGTCTATTCAATTATATTTTATTAAATTAACTCAATTATATTTAGCTCAATTATATTTTATCAAATTAACTCAATTATATCTACTCAATTACATTTTATCAAATTAACTCAAATATATCTACTCAATTATATTTAATCAAATTAACTCAATTAAATTTTATCAAACTAACTCAATTAAATCTACTCAATTATATTTTATCAAATTATCTCAATTATATCTACTCAATTATATTTTATCAAATTAACTCAATTATATCTACTCAATTATATTTAATCAAAGTGACACTATTATATTTATTGGTTGTATATCAATTATATTTAACCAAATTGACTCCATTACAACTTGCTTCCACGGGAGAGGCAATTATATGTGTCCCACAACCATCATGCTTAAAACCACCAACGGCAACCACTTAAGTCCTAATCACTTTGCTTGAGACTTTGCATTTCCACATATGAGAATGAGTAGCCTCTAGTATAGTAGTTGGTCCTTACTTTCCTGGTGTATTAACTTGGTCACAATGGCCTGGTGGTAAGGTTTCGATTTCAAAACCGGAAGGTTTCAAATTCGAGATCCGATTCCCCTGACGAACCGTTCTGTGAGCAGGTCTGATGCACCCTAAATACGTCTCTGGCGTGGCATGGCTTAGACGCTTGGAGAGGGGGTATCAGCTCAGGTATCGTCATCGTCATTTGACCATGGTTCAAAATTGCAAGGCTCGTCCCAAAGTAACCCTAACGTTGATTTAAAAACAAGAGCTTAATATAACTAAACTAAAACAATCCTGGTGTATAAAGCAAAGCAGGGAGTCAAGTCACCTATTCCCGCCTACGAGAAAGACTGCAGAGCCGCTGTTGATGGTGTAATGACTTGATCCTGGTCGATCAAATGAACGGATAGAGCTTAAACACAAATGTTTTATTCGCAGATTTATACAAAAAGAAAACAACAACTCGTCCTCATCTAGATTAATATGCTGGGAAATATTTATATCTGGATCAACAGTTCCACAGCTAAGACACTGAAAGTAACAGACTGTTAGCGTAGTCGGCTATTGCAATAGTAGCTCAAGAGATCTACGGATTTACTTCCGGTAAATCTTTAATCAGACTCGAGATCACGTGGTATCTCTTCTACTGTCCAACTCACAACTTGTCTCGAATCAGCTCGACTCCTCGTCACCTCTTCCTTTCAAAACTTTTCATTTTAACCTAGGTCAAACTCCGCCTCTCAGGTTCGCATTGGTTGCGCTGGAGATGCCTTTATAATACAATAATTCTTCAGAAATATTCCCAGTGATCAGCAGTTAACCGTGGGAATTCACGCCCTTAACAGACCCTTCACAATAGGAAAATATTAACATCTGGAGGTTATAGCACTTCTTCCTTCAAAGGGCCTCAAACGCATGTGTGGTCCAATGTCTGAACTTTATTCCTGTTCGGGTTGTCCCATAAAAGAAATAGTTACGTCTGATGTTTTGATACAGTTTCCTTCTTCAAAGGGCCGTAACCCGCATGGGTGGTCTATTATCTAACTCTATTCAAGTCCAGAGGGTAGCATCAAAGCGGGAGAAACACAATGCCCAACAAAGGAAAAAATCGTCTCACCGCTGGCCAGAAGTAACAATGTTCAAACATGTATCTCTTCAAGGGGAGATAAGTTTTACAACTTCTTTACAATGGAATAAGGTGAGAATTCAACTGCAGTACGTCCTTCACTTCTGTCACAACAATCGCCATTTAGTTATTCCTGGTGTTACTGCAATTGCGCCTTTTTGCAGTAATTCAAAACTTCATGTTCATGACTCCACCAATAACATCATTTTTAAAACCAGAAATCCTGTTAAATATTAAAATATTTTATTTTAACAGCTGTTCCTCTTAATGGCCTACTGTTTATTGGGTTTTAATGGCACTAATGGAATTGTGTTCCATGAAAAAATGAACAGTCAATTTTATAGAGCTTTTAATTACATTTTACCTTTTGCTGTTAAGTGACGTTATTTTCTTATTTCTTGCATAAATTGCTCAGAAAATAAGCGAATTTATTTTATTTCAGCTTAAATGGTTCAGCAGTTCGGGAAAAAATTCACCTTTTTAAAAAAATTTTAAAACTGAAAAGAAAAAAAATTGTCCATAAATCAAATTTGCATCATTAAGACTTCATCTTAAAAATTTTAAAATAAAGTAAAAATCGTTTTGTGGCAATTATATTTTTCGATGCTATCATGGATCAACTCCAAAATCTAATTTTTGGTAGAGAAAAATTATAATTATGCTTTCAAGAATTGTTTACACCGTTTGAAATAAATTTTGCCAAATCTTGCTGTCTTCTTCTTATCTAAGTAAGGTAAGGTATTTTAAAGAAGTCGTAAAACTTATATTCCTTAGACGAGACACATGTTGTTACTTCTGGCCAGTGGTGAGACGATTATTTCTTTTATTGCGCATTGTGTTTCTCCAGCTTTGATGTTACCCTCTGGAGTTAATAGAGCCTAGATAATAGACACCCCATGAGGGTTATGGTCCTTTAAGGAAGGAAACCGTGTCGAAACCCCAGATGTAACTATAAGACCACCCGAACTGGAATAAGTTCCGATAATGAACAACGTATGCGTTTTACGGGCCTTAGAAAGAAGTATTGAAACCTCCAGATGTGAATATATCCCTATTGTGAAGGGTCTATTAAGGGCATTGATGAGTAGAAATCATTCTCACGGTTAACTGCTCACCATTGGGAATATTTCTGAAGAATTATTGGATGATCGGCATCTCCAGCGCTCCAATAAGAACGTGAGAGGTAGAGTTTGACTGAGGTTAAAATGGAAAGTTTTGAAAAGAAGGGACGACGAAAAGTCGAGCTGATCCGCGAAGAGGAGACGGGAGGATCCGACAAGATACTGGACGAGACGAGACGAGCTGTGAGCTAACTAGTGAGCTGTGAGCTGAACTGAGGAGCTGTGAGACGCGCTGAAGAGATACTCTTGGTCTCGCATTTATTGATTAAAGATCTACCGGAAGTAATTCGTAGATATCTTGAGCTACACGCAGGAACCGGATACGCTAACAGTCTGTTAGTTCTCCTTGGATTAGTTGTGGAACTGTAATCCAGATGTAAATATTTCCCAGCATATTAACCATGAAGAGGACAAATTGTTGTTGTTTTGTTATTGTATAAAGCTGTAAATAAAACATTTGTGTTTAAAAGCTACCCGTTGCTTTGATCGAAAAGGATCAAGTCATTACAAATGAGACATGGAATTTAGACCTGGAAATTTCATGAAAGCTACTGAGAATATCATGATTTTATTTAACTTGATGTCCTATTTTTCATAACACGAGACTTTTTTGCATTGTAGGCATCTAAATAACTAAAATAATATGTATTTTAAGCTGTTTATTTTTAAATTTAATGCAATTTGGCAATATTATTTCTCCGTTACAAACTAACTCTAATCTCTTCCAGGAAATTTCTGAGTGCTGGACGGTCCAAAAATTGGAGAGTGTTGCTGCGTTCCTTCTCACGTGGTGCCTACAGAAAAATAGACGCCTCTGCAATGCTGGAATACTTCGCCCCTCTAATAAAATGGTTGAAGAAAAAGAATGCGAACGAATACATTGGATGGAAAAGTGACGATCCGATGTCGTGTCCAGGATATGAAGAATCTTCAGAAGAAAGCAGCGCCACCCCGGTCAATGTTACAACTGAGGCAACAGATACCGTTGTAACCGATATTTATACCTCAGATACTGGCTCAATTGAGGAGACAGATACCGTTATAACGGATATTTATACTTCAGATACTGGCACAACTGGGGCAACAGATACCATTGTATCCGAAATTTATACCTCAGATACTGGCATAGCTACAGCCAGCAACATTAGTTTTACATAAACTTGTACAAGTTGATAGGATATCCAGTTCAAAAGATACTTGGCTGACAGTTGAAGGACAAACAGTGCAACATGCAGTTTTTTAAATATTTATCTTACCTAGAAATATTTATTTATTCGAGATTATTGAGCATTCTATGCTTATTCTTTCAAAATGTGATAAGTTTTTATTTTGATATTTTCAAGTTGTCAGTCAGCAAAAAACTAAATAAAAAATTTAATATGTTCTCCTATTTATTTAATAGATAATAAGTAATAAATAGAAATCATACATAACACTAAATGCAAGGTTGCGCTTTTAATGATTAAAAGCAAATCCTTCTCTAGTGAAACACAAAACAAAGATCATTCGAGCATCAAAACAGCATTTGTTTCAGCAAATTATTCTCAGTACTAATCAGTCACTTTATTTAAAATGAGTCTTTTTTTGTATCGCTGTTTATACACACACAAAAAATCATTTTGAAATATAATTTAAATTGAGATTATTGAGTATTCTGGGCCTAATTCTTTCAAAATTTGATAAGTATTCATTTTGAAATTTTTAAGTTGTGCATCATCAAGAAGCCAAATAAAAAAATTCTAAGTGTACTTATCTTTAACAGATAACAAGTAATAAAAAGTAATCATGCATAACACTAGATACAAGCTTACGATTTTAATGGTTAAAAGCAAACACTTTGGTTTATGAAGACCTTTCGAGCATTAAATCAGCATTTGTTTCAGCAAATTAGTCTCAAGATTAATCAGTCACTTCATCTTAATGGAGTGTTTTTGTAGCGTAGCTCATGCATACACACAAAAAAAAACAATTTAAAAATCTAATCAAAAATAGAAAAGATTTCTTACTATTTGTTTTCCATTATCACAAAAATTTCATTCATCGAATTTCAGCTTTAGAGTTTAAAGCTTTTTTTAAAGCCAATATGGTTTTATTCTATGTACATTTGGAACTGAATCATAATTTTTTTGTTAAGTTCTGATGTGTTTATAATTTTTAAATTTAATTTTTCGATTTGAAGAATTTACAATTATACAGATGAAAAGTTTAAAAAGGGCATTTTTATTAGCTTTCTTAAAAATAAAGAAAGTAATTTTCTAAATAAAAGTGTGTATTAAAACAAAATCGTAAAATCATGTTTCCCTGATGAGTAAATTGAAATTTTTTATTCCATTCCTAAATTATTTGAATTTTAATTTAAATTTCAATATTTTTCCTTTTAATCTTTATTATTTAGTACTTTCATCTTTTTTTAATCTTTAGCAACGATTTCAACCGCCTAATTTTTTTAATAACTAAAATAACTTTTTTGATCTTTCTCTGACAGTTTTCTTTTTGGTCCCTTAATTGCTAGGATTTCTCATGAAGTTAGATAAAAAAAAGTATTTACACTAATGTGTAGCCCATTGCAATCTCTTTCACATTTTTGAGATCATTTTTTAGACAATAACGTGTCCTTTGAAACTCACTTAAAGAATTCTCTATAGACAATCTAAAAATAATGAAAACGACTGTTTCCGATAAAATAGAATTTTTCTTAACAAAAACAGTTAAAAAAGAATGAAACAAAAGAATGAAAGAATTTTAAAATTTATTATATATTTCAAAACAATTATTTTAGCATGTGTCCTACTTTTTCAAGAACCAAAAATAATTAATGTTTTTTTCAAATTTTTTAGTTGATAAAATTTACTGCTTTGAAATAAAAGAACGTAAACGGACAACGTAAAAAAGAAATTTAGATCAATAGGATCAAAATACAAAGAATAATTTACAAAATACAATGTTCTGCTTTATAAAGTATATAAGTTACCGTTTAAGTTCGAAAGCCTTTAATGTGCAGATTAACCAATTTGTTCCACTAAAATGTGAAAGTAAGAGTTTTTCTCATTTAACCAGGTTAAATGCACATTAGCAATTGCCATACCGCTTAAGTTTAAAACTTGGTTTCCAATTTCTTTTCCCTGATTGAAATTCTACAAGTGCTTTATAGATTAGGTATGTATAAACGACAATAGTTGGTTTGTATAAACCGCAAAAGGTGTGCTTGTATAAACCAAAATAGGTGTGCTTGTATAAACCTAAATAATATGCTTGCACAAACCACAATAGGTGTTCGATATTAATATTAACTAATGGCAATAATAATTGTGAAAATCAGCATTTGAGATATTTATTTGTACCAAAATTCATTTATATTATGTTTCCCCTGCCCAAACTTCCACACCACACCAGTTGGAATACATTAGGAAATTTGCAAATAGAATTTTTGAGCAGAAGAGTTCCTTTGAAAACACCAACACGTAGGTGGAAAAGTATATTTCGGAATAATCACACATCTTTTTGTTTTAATATATTTTATCCTCACTAACGAATTTTCTTATATAAAAGTCATCCACACAATTATATTGTTAATTATAAATAAATGGTTCTATTGGCAAATAGAATAATGGATTAGTTAAATTTAATCACAAAACATGTATTAAGTATATTATACTCTTATATATACATCTTTTAACATACGTAAATTATGTTTAGTAAACTTTGAAAAAAGTACTATTGGTCATGGTCATTTTAGACAATAGATATTGCTGAAATTTACTCAATATTTGGATTCTATTGGTATTTGCCCTGGGATTTATTCATACATATTTGCCTCTGTCTATCACTAGGGTCATAAACAAGGATGTATCGAAGAAAGAAAACAATTCAGAAATAATTTAATTTACTATTTTTATATTTGACATTGAATTAATAACAAATTCAAATTGTAGAGAATTATTAAATCGATGACCATGTCATGTTTTGACAACAAAATTCTTTTCACTATTCATTTATCGCAAAGGACCTTAGTTAGCCAACATTTGAACGAAACACTCTTAGGTGTAAATTAGTTTTTTTACTCTAATCACCCTTCCTTTTATATGACGTTACGAAACATTTTGAGATAATTTCTTTTTCTTTTTGAATTTATTTTATTATTCTCAATTTGTTAGAAGTGACATAAAGAAAACAAACAAAAGAAATACTAAAACAATTTAAAATTTTTTCTTTTCCTTTTCTTGGCGGTTAGCAAATAACAAGAAAAAAAAAGAATGTACCACAACTTGTAAGGTCACCTTTTCAATTGTTCAATGCCAATTTTTCTTGTAAAACAGACAGCAATTGACCTTTCAATTGCTATCTGTTTTACAAGAGCAAAACTTTCTAAAAAACAAAACAACCTTTGTTTTCACCTAAATAATCTTCAAAGACTAGCCGACTACCGAAAAAAAATTCTCCGTTTTTTTTTTTTTTACAATTTATTTCATTCGCACGTGAAAAAAAGTTACTTTCTTTGAATCCGTTCAAGAAACAAATAGCTTTCTATGTACTCATTTCTATCTGTCAGCGCCCTGCCATCCTGAGGGTTAAACACTTGCCAAATCTTTTTAAGTCAATTTGTTTTTATTTTTGGTACATTTGGAACAGAATCTTCCTCATTCCCCTTCCTCCAGCACACTTCTTAGCAATTCAGTTTCTTTGTTTATTTTATAACGAAATAGTTTAAGAAATGCAGGGTGGCTTTTTTCCCCTTTTATTCTGAAGTTTTAGATTCCAATTACATTATGGTAAGAATAATTTGAAAATTGGAATAAACTTTAAAAAAACTAGTATCCTTTCATTTTTAAGTAAGATCGTGAGCCCAATAATGGGAGAGTTAGTGTTGGATTTTAACGGCACAAAAGTCAGACATGGCCATTCTGCTCCAAATGCCCGGTGAACACGCAAACATGTGGCAATGCAAAATTAAATCAAAAAAAGGCTTTTTTTAAAAAAATTGGTTATGTATTTAATAGAAAGTGGCACAATATAAAACTAATCGTATTTGATGTAAAAAAGACTATCTATTTTTTAAAAAAAGGAAGATATTAAAAGGAGGATTTTTCCCAATAAATCGATAAGAGATAAAATCGTATTAAAAAGAATCGACGTAGGAATTTAAAAACTGGGCGATCGGTCAAAATAGGTGGAACTGAATAGTGATTCTGGCATACACTATAAATTGGCGCGGATTTACTAAAAAGGAAATGTTTATGTGTAAAAAGTGTACACGCACAGCTCTTTTTTTACAGGGGAACAGTCACACATCTCACAAAGAACAACTATGCCCAAACCGGGACTCGAACCCGGGACTCCCAGAACACGAGTAATACGCGCTACCTCTGTGCCAGAAAGCCGGGAAACTGGAAATATTGCTTCCATGTAGTGTATAGTTTCATTAAGTAGTCGATTCGCGTTAAGGCGCTATAGCTTCGTTTAAAAACATATGTATGTAAAGTTACAAGATTTAGATGTCTGGATGTCTGGTTACAATTTTATGTTCTGCCTTTATTTGCAAGAAAGAAGCCTTAGACAAAATCTTTCTCCATTTTCGGGAGAACCTTAAATTAAGAATAGATTTATATATATATATATATATATATATATAATTTTCAACTATTATTTATTGATTTTGTGTTTATTTTGTTTCCAATTTTATTTCCAAATAAAGAATGAAATTAACATTTAATAAAATTGAGCATTTAATTTATATTGAAACTACCAACATGCTCAAATAGTGCAACTTTATCCAGAACTCACATCTGTACATGATTTCAACATGTTAGAACGTCAAAAATTCATTGAAATTCCAAAATATAATTACAAAGCAAAATTACCAGTTTTATTAACCTGAAACAAGTTAAGTTAAATAAAAATAACGAGAAATTTTTGTTGATTTATTTTTACTGACTTTTTGATGTGCGCATAGGATAAGACTGATAAAATTGGTTACTTAAATTTGATTAGATTAAATAAAGCGTCAGGTCTTTTGAGTTCCATTTGTAATATTTTTTAAAACCACAATCCGAAATGTTGACTAGGAGAAGTTGAAAAGGGTATTGAATAAAATTTGTAAATAAAGAAATAAAATAATAAATTGAATAAAAACTGTTTTTGAAAACATACTTTTTCTTTTGAACTAAGAAATACATTTTTAAAATTAATTATTTTCATCCTTTTATTTTTTTTCTAGCCTCCTTTAGCCATCAGCCGATTCGCCAGTATTTCTGCATAATTTATTTTTGCTTACTTTATTTAGTCCACAATTCAATTTTTTTGCTTTTTATTATCATATCTGATTTTAAAATCATTTAAAAGTAGCAATTAATTTTCATTATAACTACAATTAAATTTAAAAATTATTTTCTCTTAAATTTTCACTTGCAAATGTGAAAAAAATGCTTCAGAACTTTTATTTCTGAGAGATCACAGATGGAGATTTTAATATTTCAGAGTTAAATTGTCATTAAATCTTAGTTCCTTGTCGAAACTAAGAAACTAAAAAAAATTAAACTTAAAATTTCATAGTAGATATAATTACGACTCATAAATCAAAGACTGGACGATCGAAAATCTAAAAAGTATCTACTTTCACACATTTATAACAAAGTGTTAAAAAATTATTTTAAAAAAGTGTATTATTAATTTTATTTCGTCTTCCTAGTCAGTATTCCACGTTGTATTGCATTGTTTGAAGACTGTCTCGATTGCAGTTGTGAAATTACGGTTAGCTTTATTTATTAACTTTATTAAATTTTTTATCTCAGTTCACATTTAAAAAGAGCTACACGCCATATTTTATGAGATTTGCCAAGGTTTAGTTTTTGTTGCAATAAATACTATGCAAACTAATATATAAAGTATATCTGTGGAAATTGAAATGGAGAAACATAAAAATACTCGATTGCACATTACTATAAATAATAAATTCAAACGCATTGCATACATTTTTTAATGTGATTTCCGCGTAAGAGATGTATGATTGTGAGTTAGCTTCATCGATTCAATATTAATACAATGATTGATCTTGAAACAAATATCAGATTGTCTCATATTATAAAAGAACATTTCTAAAAAATTCAGATATTTAAATTCTGTGATATATTTCATATACTTTTATCTTTTTAATTTTAAATTTAAATTTCAAAGAAAATATTTCTTTTTTAATTTTTTTCTCTCTCTTTAATTTTTATGAATTAGTTATTAGTTCTATTTCAAAACGGTAGATGGCGCTCTACCGTTGACCAGCTCACGCTCGACAAGAATTCTTTGGATTGGATTTATACATGTTCAAAAATAAACTCTTAATAAAATTTGATAAATAATTATTAACATAAGGAATAATACTTTTAGGATAGAATTATTATTTTATAGAATTTATTTCGTATAATAATAGTGAAATCTGCATACTACAGAATTATCATTAAAGCCACAGTTCAAAATTATCGATCAACAAAAATGTTTCTTAAAGTTCATTTAATGATTTTAGAAAATATTGAATTATTCTTGTGTTCTTATCTATCGTAACGTTGTATTTTAATTTCTTTTTAATACATCTCTTAATTTAAAATCAAACATTTATGATTTTTATTAGAAATATTTATCCATTTTTTCATTTACAGATTTAAATCTATTTTTTTTACCATTCAAACTAACTATGTAAAGATTCTTATAAAAAATCGAGAAACGATGAATATGTTTGTTGTTGTTGTTGATATTTAAGACACTTGCCATGGATAAGCCCCGCTGATACATCAGTAGATTTTAAGCCTAAGAAATGCGTCTTGTTGTTTTACAAATAGCGCCATCTAGGGCCAAGAGTACGACTTAGCTATACACACGTCACAACCCTTTTTAGGGGGCGGACTACCATTCATGCAAACTCATTCATAAATCTCAAATCGTAATGTAGACCTGGAACATAGAATGATCATCTCTGACCCAGTACCCCCAATGGTATTAGTCTCGATAACAATGAATATTACCATGAGAAGGAAAAATCATATACATTTTTTACATTGGGAATATGCTATAATGACTTGATCCTGTTCGATCAAAGCAATGGGTAGCATTTGAACACAAATGTTTTATTTACAGCTTTATACAACAACAAAACAACAACTCGTCCTCATCTAGATTAATATGGTGGAAAATATTTACATCTGGATTAACAGTGCCACGATTAAGACAAGGAAAACTAACAGGCTGTTAGTGTATTCGGCTACTGCAGGTAGCTGAAGAGATCTACGGATCTACCTCCAGTAGATCTTTAATAAAATTTTCGAGACTTTTCTCCAACGAAAAATCTCCGGTTGACCTCGGGATCACGTGGTATCTCTTCAGCTCATCAGCTCAGCTCTCGACTCCTCTCGTCCTTCCAAAATCTTCCATTATATCCTCGGTCAAACTCTCGTTTCCGCATTGTTGCGCTGGAGATGCCGATCATCTAAAAATTCTTCAGAAATATTCCTAGTGGTCAGCAGTTGACCGTGGGAATGTTTGTTAACCATCC
>JAOUZG010019159.1:9824395-9834599 GCA_026289955.1 Argiope argentata | reverse complement strand
ACAGAGAACGATCACCTCTGACCCAGTACCCCCAGTGATATTACTCTGGATATGGAGGACTTTGCGACCACTAACAGATTTAACGAGCGCCAGTCACCACACGATCGGGGAGTCTTTTGGCCGGTGACCTTCGAACCAGTAACCTAAGGAGGATGAGCCCAACGCTCTACCAACCCGGCCAACCCGGCCTAAAACTGGTTACATAGGAGAGCAAACTAAGACACATTTGTACTTGTTCATCAAATTTTTGAGCAAACCTTTAATAAAAAAATCATATGAAATTCTTTAACTCTGAGATATTGAAATGTAAACCGCTGAAAAATAGGCCTTCCATAGAGAGTGTTCCTTTTTAATTTTATTTATTGTATATATAATACCGTAATTTCTTTGACTTTCCATTTATAATTAGATTAAGAATATGTACTAAAATTTGTCATTTTGTGACATTGTTATTTAAAATATAGCGAAATACCTCCCAAAGATGGCTACTTATCAGATCAAGAGTGTTTGAATAAAACAATTTGCTTAAAGAAGTTTGAGAATCTCTCATAGAGGAATTTCGTAGTGTTAGTCTCCGACACCCGCGAAGGAGTAATAATAATAAGGCTGAATGAACGGACCGACGCAAGAACAACGCTAGTGGGAAATGTAGTTGAGACCTAAGAGCCATCACCGACTACGGTACAACTCTTCCCGTAGGAAGTGCGTCCCGACATCGATGAGAGAAGTTACCTAATTTTAGTGTATCCTCCAGGGTGGCGAGCTATCATGTCGGAAGCATCACATGTTCAACAGGGGGGGATTACGCTATGTAAGAGAATCTATCACATTAGAGAACTGGTTCAAAGCGATTGTCATTTAAGAATTAGACGCCTTATTAAACAAGCTCATAATATCGTAATCAACAAAAACTGGAGTGAAATAACTAAAAGGTGATTTATCTTTTCTCAGAAATATTTTTTTCTAAATTTTTAATTTAAAAAAATCATGATATACGACTTTACGAATTTCGTGTTCACCTGATATGGCACCATGTGACAACTTTTTTCTTATTTTAAACGTGAAAATTGGTTTTTTTTGTAATCACCATTTTGAATTCATTTATTAGCTGAAAGAAAATTATGGAGCGAACTCTGAAGACATTTCACAAAAACAATTTAAGGTACTTTTAGATTACAGGGAAAAACCATTTGCAAGTATGTTGCAATTGAAAGGATTACTTTGAAAAGGACACAAAGACTTTTGACGAATAGACTAATATCGTTTATTTTTTATATCATTTCGGGCCTCAATTTTTATTCTTCTTAAAATTTATCACGCTCCTAGTTTATCAATTTATCATTAGATTACTGCAAATTATAAATATGATTGCAATTCTAATTTGCCGAGAGTATTTTTTATCGTTAGCTTATGCTGTAATATTTTGCTTTTGACATTTCTTTTTGTATCTTAGCATTTTAAATTTTTAAATCATTATTAGAAATTCTGAAATAATTCTTTAAAAAAGAATTTAATGAAAAATCATGTTTATTTTTTAGTCTTCAGAGCAAAAAATTGATGCTCCTTATTCAAAGATGTCGCAAATTTTTGGCAAAGCCAAAGTTTGCCCTCCTAAAGGATCAACAGGAGAATGTGTCAGTGGTATGCAACATACTTCCATTCTCTCTCTCTCTCTCTCTCTTGCAATAAACCTCGTTATTCTTATATACTTAATATCCTAGTAAATTTGTGTGTATAATAAATAAAATATTAATGAGCAATAATGCAATCTAAGTAAACCAATAAACTTTTCTTTCAAGATAGTATTTTTTTCACTGATAAGGGTTTATTAAATGTGAAAAACAGAGCTCTAATTTGACCTAAATAGCTGATGTTGTTGTTATCGTGTTCCGCTTTACAATGGAAGGAGGGTTGCAGTAGCTTTTTATGGTATGGACCCCTGAGAACCCGATGACAGAAATTTGACTCCTAGATCAAACACGTCAGAAACCCTTTTTACGGGACTGACTTCATTCATCCACAAATCGTAAGTTAGATCTGTACCAGGGAACGATAATCTCTGTTCCAGTACCTCCAGTGATATTACTCTGGATATTAAGGATTTTGTGATCTCGACAGACGTGAACCAGCCACCATACACACGGAGACACTTTGGCTGGTGGATTCGAACTCCATAGGGATGCCAATCCAACGCCCTACCTACCAGGCTATCGCAGTCACCTAAAAATGTAATTTACCCTTTTGAAATGACGAATTTTATTCATCGTCGTTGCACATAGCAGCGTCAATTGCAGATGAAAGAGATTATCCTCAAACCTCATAAACAAGCTTATCCTCAAACCGCATAAACAAGATTATCCTCAGACCGCATAAACAACGTACGGTTTACCGAAACGGCGAATTTATGAGATTGCATACTTTTATGAAGCCAATACAGTTCTCAAAAGATGAAAAAACGACTGCGAAAAAACATCACGTGATGTTTAGAGTTTTAAAAATAAGATTTACTGGAATAATCAGACATTTAAAATAGTCCATCTGTTACATTTTCATAGTCTTCAGATGTGACTACTACGGAATACTTCTATTGTGACATATTAGGAATTGAATACATGGAATCTTATCTTTAATAGAAAAAAATCTATACCATTAGGAACGTTTCTATAAGGTCAGCTATTGCACACAATGGAAGGTCACTCCTACTTCAGAAAAATCAAGTGATCCCAATAGACCAATGGTAAAGTGTTGTCTCCTCGTAACAATAAAAGGGGTTTTTTTTTACCACCACATCTAACTAAATGGCATTTTTTTAAATCTTTGTAAACATTTTTTCATTTTTAAAAATCTTTATTTGAACCTTAATAATTTTTGTTAATTTTCATCAAATTTTTAACTCAAATGACAAGTAATTTGCGCAAAATTTGTTTACATTTTCTTCATTGTAAATAAGAATGAATTGGATCTATTGCTTCTATCGGAATGGAAGCAGAATTTTCGAGACCTATTAGTATAAACATTTGTTGTTGGTTAAGCAACGTTCACACTAGGCCAACTATTACGCACAAAGGAAGACCACGCCTACCTGAACATCACGTCACCAAAATGAAACAAGGGCAAATGATCGTCTCATCGGGACAATTATTTGCCGTCGTTACATTGTCCAATAACATTATCTTCTTGAAGTAGGCGTGACCTGCCGTTGCACGCAATAGTTGTCCTTGTGTGAAAGCTGCTTTATTAAAATTTTCTCATTCTGAGATTATTTGGATGAGATAAATAAGATTGCATCCACTACTATCATATGTTACTTTTACATATATATTGTTTATTTTTGGATTCTAAAACTCTCCAAGCCTACATGCATGTATAAGGGTGTTTTCATTTAGTTAAAAAAGGGGGGGAGAGAAAAGATGAAAAGGGAAAAAATTGCTGTTACAAATTGGAGGAAATCAGATTATTGGTGGAATTAAGAAGCATAATAGTTACTAATCTGCGTATCACCTTTTAGCGAAGTACAATCGTTAGAAAGTATTAGCTCAACAACAACATTTTATTCCTATCTTAATATTAATCATCATTGAAACTATTCGGATATTTTATAAACGTAAAAATTAAGTAAAATATCTTTTTTAAACCTATACAAAGTACCACATAAATCTCATTTTCACTTCATTAAATTAGAGTCCATAAATTTTAAACTACAAAATTAGGGTAACACTCATGAATATACATTGTCAAATTAAGGCAACTTAGGTTTCTGAGTAATTTTTTCTGAATATTCTTTACTCTTTCAAATGACGAAACTTTTTTTCAGGACTCACCTTGACTTAATATGTTTGGTTTAAACATGACTGACTTAATATGCTTAATATGTTTTCAAACATGTTGACTTAATATGTTTGGTTTAAACAGTTGGTTACCAACTAAAATCCCCCTAGAGACGGAAAATCCAGCAGGATAGTTCTCAGCATTTAAATAATTCAATATCTGCAGATATTATAACTACAAATTAAAGATTTTGTCCATTTTTCTGTTGTCGACATTACAGTATCAAAATTTCGCTCTTGTATTAATATTATTTTAAAAAATTGTACAGATATATGATAAGAAATAATATATATCCATATTAAATTCCTATTTCAGATGTTGCAAAAGTATTTCAGAATACAAAAGATCCGAAGGTGCTAAAACATTTCTGGTTGGAATACAGGAAACAAACTGGAGAAAAGTATAAAGATCTTTTTATAGAAGGCATAAAAGAGGATAATAACGATGCGAACGATTTAGGTGAGATTTAAATGTGATTTGAAACAATCTCTTTTGTGTAAAGTAGCTTATAGAGTGAATTTTATAGAGTATAATTTAATCCGTACTAGAGACGTGAGTTTCCTCACGGGATTAAAGACATGGAGTCAAAATGACTTCCTTGTTATTTTTCTTTTTTGCTTTTGGTCAACAACTTTGAAATTTATTTTGGAAATCCAATACAATATGTAAATCATGTAATTACCAAAAATATTAAAAATATTAATATTAAAATGGTATAATGTTAAATGTTGTAAAGATACTATAAGAAAACACATGTTCTTTTAATGAGTATTTACTTCGCTTCGATTACACTAATGTTAAAAACTGTTAGAATTTAACAAACAAAAATGAAGAATACAATTTTAAGAATATTTCTTTCTTTATTTATTTTTTTGCCTCATTAAAATTCTTAGAAGTTTCAGAGATGTGGAGTCAATGACTCCATAAATAACAAGAAAATTTTTGAAAAAGAGTGACCTGACTATATACTTGTGTTCATACGCCAACAAATTGCTAAAGGAACAATTTGAAGGTGCTGAGAAGATGATTGTATTCAAGTAAAAAATACCACGCGATAATCAGAGCTAGTTATTTTGACACGCTTACGGGTAAAAGCAAAATTTCTGAAGTGTACTTTATTAAATCATAAAATTAAAAATTTTGGAATACTTGAATATAAGAAAGGGGATTGAGTAAGAAATTTTGTGCACTGATTCACCATTCTCATGTATAAAAATTTAATCAAATTTTTGACTCATATTTTAACTATTAATTCATTCTTGAATCATCTTAGGATCAATTATTTAATTAAATTTTAATTTGTTTTCTACACCAAGTTAAAATGTTAAATTTAAACTACCCTAATGTTTTTTTTTTAAATTTACTAAAGAACTTTTAAAAAAATGAAACTGTATAATATGTGAAGTTGATCCTTTCATGATAGTTCAATTGTACATATCACTAAGTAAATGACGCTCTTAACTTTAGCAGCAGAAATTTTGGTTTAAGTTTTATGTAGACAGCAATAGAGGCTGTTTTTTGGAAGCATAAAAAACTTATGAATTGCTCATTAAAAATTGGAAATTGGAAATTAAAATTGGCTCATTGGAAATTAAGGAATCATCACTTTTTTGGTGAAATATATATTCTAGCCCTCTATTATTTCATATATGTTCTAACGAGACATATGATTCCTAATATGTCCTAATGTGATATTATAATGAGATATTATTTCTAATATGTTCTAACGAGACATATGATTCCTAATATGTCCTAATGTGATATTATAATGAGATATAAGATTCCTAATATATCCTAATGAGACGTTAGATTTCTAATATGTTCTATTGAGACATATGATTTCTAATATGTTCTAATGAGACATATGATTCCTAATATGTCCTAATGAGACATTATTTCTAATATGTTCTAATGAGAAATATAATTCTTAATATGTCCTAATATGATATTATAATGAAATGCATGATTCCTAATATATCCTAATGAGACATTAGATTTCTAATATATTCTAATGAGACATATGATTTCTAATGAGACATATGATTTCTAATATATCCTAATGAGACACATGGTTTTTAATATATCCTAATGAGACATTAGATTTCTAATATGTTCTAATGAGACATATGATTCCTAATATGTCCTAATGAGACATTATTTCTAATATGTTCTAATGCGGAATATGATTCCTAATATGTCCTTATAAGATACATGATTCCTAATATGTCTTTATGAGACATATGATTCTTAATATGTCCGAATGAGACATAAGATTTCTAATATGTTCTAATAAGACATATGATTCCTTAGTTTCTTAAAATGTCCTAATGAGACATATGATACCTAAGATTCCTAATATGTCCTAATGAGATATTATTTTGTCAGAGCGTATAATCCATTTTCTTAGAATTCCCCATGCAAGTTGCATTGAGTTCAGATTGTATGAGCAACCATTCACCTGTCATAAAAGCTTCTCTTTCAAGAGGCAATCTCTTGAAAATCAGGATCATATATCATCAAATATTCGAGCCTTCCAGAATAAGGCAAAATAAAATATTCATGATCACATCTTTGCATCTTAGACTCGTTGAAAATCGTCATTCTTGTCAAAGATTTCAGTTCATTGCATGAATCATGCAACATTTCGTGCAGAAAATTGAAATCATTTGCGTACGACGTTTTCCCTATTCGAAGATTCGAAAATTATTCTATTCAAAACTCAATGCCTACTCATTTATGAAGAGAACTTGACGCCTCTTAGTACTAAATTATCTATCATGTTTATGTTCTAAGTATAGACCTGTCCTGTTGTATGCTAGGGATAAGGGGTGTTTGGATAAAAATGTGTACGTGTGTATCGAATATACTCATCAATGGGATATTGTACTGTTTATATCTATATATCTAGTCTGATGTCTGGAAGAGCTCCCCGTACTTGTAAATTTCCTTTTTGTTTCTATTCTCTACAATTTCCTGGCGTAAATCGCTCGAAACTTTGAAACTTACTCTAGACATATAAATGATATTTGTCCCTTTTGTTATTTAGCTTTTCTTGTTTCTCCACTATGTAGCTATTGATTCTAGTAAACTATGGCTTTGAGACATTGCTTGAAATCTTTCAGCCAAAGCCGTTATACCAACTTTAACGCTGAGCAAAGCAGTGAATCCTAAATGATTCACAATCGATCTCCAATTTTCTCAAATTATGAAAACTATGTCCTTTGATATCATGTATACAGAATTGCTGCAAAGTAAATTAAAATGGAAATATAATAAATATTGAATATATGGATGCCATATACTTATAACAAATACATAAGATTTTTTTCTAATTTAATATTAATTGCATTTATGATCACTCTCTCGTCCTAGCATAAGAGTAGATCGTCTTCTCTGTGATCTGGGCATTCTGGGTTAAAGTCCCAGTTCGGGTATAGTTGTTCTTTGTCTGTTCTATCTGTGAAATGCATAAATACCCTCCCCTTTAAAAAGGGAATGTGCAAGTAAATGTAATGCTTAAATAGCTAAGACGTATTCTTGGTCCTTGATGGCGCTGCTTAAAAATAAGCGATGAACCCTCGGTTTAAAATGACTGATTACGTCAGCAACTTGTCATAGCAAGTGTCATTAGAAACAACAACACAATTTCTTTCTAAAATATTCATTGAATAAAAATAATTTTACTTTTTAAATGTATATATTTTCTAAAAAATCATTTAAGAAGAAATTCGTGTGTAATATTTTTTATAAAAGATGATATTTTTGTTTCAATTTGTTTTCTAATTTTCTTACCTTCTTCCCCAGATCTTTTAAAGGTTTTTAACTGTTGCTATTTTGCGACCGACATTACTGAGTTCTAATCAAATATAAGAAAATTCAGATAAATCACTTAAATTATAATTTTTATGAAGGCAAATGTAAAAAGTTTAGTTATTATTATTTGCGGCACTTTTTCAAGCCCGCTGAACCGATTAAGAGTCTCTCATTTTACGGTAGCGCGTACATCACAACCCCTTTTAGAGGGCGGACTTCCTTCATGTATTTTTCGGTCATTCATTCACAGACCGTGACTTAGACCTGGAACAGAGAACAATAATCTCTGATCCAGTATCTTCAGAGATATTACTCTTCACCTGGAAGACTTTGTGACCTCGCCAGACTTAACGACTGCCAGACACCACACACTCGGAGAATCTTCGGCCGACGAGTTTCGAACTCTCAACCTAAGGAATACTAGTCCAACGCTCTACCAACTAGGCTATCCCGGCCTAATAACAAAAAGTTGTAATAATGTTTTAATTCATATAAATACATAGTTATATTTTAGACCTATTACAGCTTTCGAAAAAGACTATAGACAACTACTTATAGTAATGGTTTATCACCTCAATAATAAATATAATATTGTTAAGTTTTTAGCGTAGTGTGCTCCGATTAAATAGACTTTACTTGAGGACAGCACAAACAAATTTATTTACAGATATTTACAAGAAGACTCATAAAGTGAAACTTCAGATAAACACAATCCAGCAGTCAACAGTCATTAACAGCGTAAATGCAAGCATTATGCACAATTAACACAGACTGCAAAACAGCTATCGTATAGCACAGCAAACAGTATGTCACAGCGAGCTCAATAACACAACGTTAACAGCAACCGTATACGCAGCTCACTAATAACAAGCGAGAAGAGTAATCTGTCAGTCCAACGAAACGCTTCCTTTCTGCGAGGAACCACCGATTGTGGCAGCCCGTCCCTTATATAGCCGGGCGAGGGAGACGCGAAGCCTCAGAAATTACTGCGAGCGAACCAGCAGCTACCAGACTGTTCCTTTCGCCAAGCTCTTCGTCACCCGTCTGGCGACAAGCTCTTTGACACCGTCGCCAAACGCTCTCCCTTCGGTGCTTTTCAGCGGCGTTCTCTCGCTTGTAACAATAAGTTTAACTAAAGGTACATTCGATTTTCAGGTTGAATATACACCAATAATCTTTTTTTTTTAATATCGAAGTATGATGACGCTTTATATTTTTATTACAGGTTACAAAAACAAGGGAGAATTTAACATAGCACTGTATGAAGATGAAGATTTCATGAGAAATATGGCCGAAGAAATGAAGAAGATTCAACCCTTATATAAGCAAATACACGCATACGTGAGGAAGAAATTAAAAGCGCATTATAAAAGTGAAAATATCCAAAAGGATGGACCCATTCCAGCTCATCTTCTCGGTGTGTTTTTCTCTTTTCTGCTTATGAAATGGTTATATTTTTTGTAATTTATTCTTGATTTTTGTTCTATTTTCATTAGATTTGATAGACACATTGAATTTTTTTTTGTATTCTAAGCTTATTAAAACATAATTATTTAAATTGTTTTTAAAAATCTTGATTTTTTTTATCCTGTGAGAACAGGATGCTGCTTTCGTTATGGGTGTTTCAATAAATGAAGGCAACAAATAATTGAATCTCGAAATTGTGTACGCAGTGCTTAAATCATAAATGTCATCGACGTCTTTTAATCACACATATCATTTTACCGGCTTTTACCAGTATTGTATTATTATTATTATTATTATTAGATATGCTTCTTTGAGAGCAGATTCGTTTACAAAAGGCTAACCTGCTTTTACCTGTATTGCTTTATTATTACGTAACCTTCTTTTACAGCAGATACGTTTTTAAAAGTTTGACATAGAACTAACTATAACATATAGCTGCTATTTCATTTCATTTCAAAATCGTTCATTCAAATTTCGTTCAAAATCATTTCATTTCAAATTTCATTTCAAAATCGGTCGATATATATATATATATATATATATATATATCTATATATATATATATATATATATGGTTACAAGCACCCGAGCCCCGCGAAAACAGGCCAAAGACGGCGACGTTTGGCGAGGAGCTTCGCACCAGCTTGGTTGGTTTGGCGAAAAGAATAGTCTAGTAGCTGCTGGATCGCGCGCGGTGTTTTGAGAAGTTGCGCGTGTTTCGGGGCACGCGCTACCTCTGCTATATAAGCGACGAGTAGCCAGATTTAGTGAGTTAGGTGAGAGTTTTGTCCCTGAAGAGAAGTAACTCGCTGGACTAGAGGATTAGTGAACTGTGTTTACATTTGTTGCTAGCGTTGTATTATTGAGCTCGCTGCGATTTACTGTTGCTGTGCTATATGATGGCTGTTTTGCAGTCTTTTTTTATTGTGCGTAAGACTTGCATTTATGCTGTAAGTGACTGTTGATTGCTGGATTGTGTTTATCTCAAATTTTATCAATTATACTGTACAGAACTGTAAATAGCTTTAAATAAATTTGTTTGTGATGTCCTCAAGTAAAGTCCATTCAATCCGAACCCGCTAAGCTAAAAACATAA
>JAOUZG010019159.1:9806182-9823995 GCA_026289955.1 Argiope argentata | reverse complement strand
ATAATCGAGGGATAGAGAAGCCTCAAATTGCATGGGTAACAAATCGGTTCTTTCTTTCTTTTTTTTTATTCATCAATTTTTCGCTTTTAGGGTTAATTCACATTTGGCGATTTAGCACCAACTAAAGTTACGATTTGATTTTCAAATTATTCATTCTCTGAATTCTTACGAATTGCCTTACTTAATTTAAGCCATTAGTCAGTTTAAACCGGTTTGAAACGATCATGAAGCTATTAAATTACGCATGCGTCAATGTTTAGAAAAACGAATTTTTCTTTTTTCCCATCTCGAAATCGGTTGAGCTCCAAAACTTTGTTTTCTAGCTCGAAAAATTGAAAATGAAATTTGAAATTTCTTTTCATTATATATATATATACAGAGGAAGATAGAGGCCGATAGAGAAGTCTCGTGATTGTTTCAAACCGTTTGAAATTGATTAATGATTTAAATTAATTAATATAAGTAATGACTTAAAAATAATAATGTTATCACATGTTAATTTGAAATTTGTGCTCGAAGATTTCATTATATTATTATTATTTTCCATCTAGGCAATTTATATGCTCAAGAGTGGGGTAATATCTTCAGCATTGTGAAGCCGTATCCTGATTTCAGTGGGCGTCCTAATGTAACCGAAGCCATGTACAAGGAAGTAATATCTGTTTTCTGAATTCAAGAATTTCATTCTAATATCAAAACTTATAATTAAAAATTCTCTCTTTTTTTTCTTTGGTAATTAGTGAATCAGCATTTGGCATTACGAAAAAGGAATTGTACAAATTTTTTTGAGGTGACGAAGTTCTTTAACTGTCCTTTGGGTTTAAGAAGGAATAATAATAATAAATCTACATCTTTTTTATGAATTTTTTAGCCTTATTGTTTATATAATAGACGTAATATGGGTAATAAGAACTCTTCTGCTTGGATCATTTCTAGACTCCGATGGATCATTAAAAGAAGACAAGAGAAGAAAACAAAATAATTTATAAGATTAAAAGGAGATCTGATATGAATATTTCAATATATCATGTCAGAACTTAATTTCTTGAACGGCCAAGCACCACGTGCTAGTGCAAGGTTAAATTATATTTCTATTCGTTTTAACTGTTTCATTGAATGAGTCACTTTAGTATTGCAAACGGTACAAAAAAATCTTGTATCGCATTTATTGTTTAAAAAAATGTAACATTTCCTATTTATTTCAGTTCATATAATCACGTGCCCAAAATGAAATTTTTCAAGGTTTTATTTCCTGTAGTCATTCACTTATTTTTTTTTTAATCAGGGCTTTTGTAAATGAAATGGCAAAGCGTTATTAAAAGCTGATTTTTTGAGATGCTCGAGCAGATAATAAAATTTCAGTTTTTAGCTTACGGTTTTTTGTTGACCCCCACAAACTTCATTTCCGAAAGAACATTATGTTCTGACATGATAATGACCAACACTACTATGTTTCAGAAGTAAATAGTAGTTTTTGAGATATTATCGGAAGATCGTAAAATTCATTTAACATTGGAAGCGACATTTTTCAGAACTCTATAACTCTCAAAATTATCATCAGAATTCCTTAAAATTTCCTTCACCATTTAATTGTTTCGATACCTTTGTAAAAATTTAACGAAGACGAAAATACGCGCCAATCAGAAAGTGTAAAACGAAATTATGTTCTAATGAAAGAACTTTTATTTTTTTATATCTATAATCGCATTTATTTATATATTTAAACTAAAATATTTTTTTTGTATATAAATAGAAAGAAGCATAAAAAATTAATTAATTAATTCAGTTTTCTGTAAGGTAATGGAATTGAGCAAAACATGGTGCAACACAAGATAATCTTTATTTGTCCCTTTGTTTTCGATTTGGCCTCAAATTTTTTTAAACATCTTGAAATTTGCGAATATGTTTAAGTTTTTACTAAAATTGTCATTCAAACTGCAAATTTGATTTACTCCTCCTCCTGATGAATAAACTCGTCATAACTTAAAATATACTTATTCCATGACGATTGTACATGCCAAAAACAGTATGCTGGTTAAGACAAGTGGATTAAAAATATTTGTAATCTTAAATGAAAAATTTGGGTATAGTGGTCAATTAATTTAATTACCAATAGTAAGTAAGTCGGTTAATCAGTTTCCTTATCTCAATTAACCTGTCTCTTTAATTCATTTCCATTGAGACTAAATTTGTGAAGCTTTGATACTAAATAACAAAGTCACATAGATGTTCTCTTTTTTTCAATTTTTACTATTAGTTTACACTCTCCTTGTTCCTCTCATCTTTTTCACATTTTCACAATAAAATACTTTTTATTCATCCACTCAAGCTCAAGAGCATTTTTTTAAATTTGTAGTGGGTGTCCTTGATGCTAATACAGTTTTTTTCCCAAATATTAATTCACGAATTATTAATTAATTAATTAATAATTTTTATTAATTAATTACTTTGTATTAATTTATTGTTTTAAAAATGTTTCAAAACAGGCGATAAGTTGTAACTGAAATAAAATACATCGTAAATCATGACAAAAGCGATCATTATCGTCACTTTCTATCAATAGAATATTTCTTCCATTTTAATGTATTGAAAAAGATACTACACCAGGGATGGGCATTAAATAGATCTCTATCAACCGGTGGACCACAAAGACATTTTATGGGGACCGTCTTTACTAAGATTTAGATACTAAAAGAAACATATTTATGGACTATCGATGTAATATAAATAATATATTTGCTTTTTCTCTTGAAGAAAATGTTTTTTCCATTCAAAATACCATATTTTTAAAAACACGTATTTCAGAATCTAATACACTGACTACCAATAAGTATTTGGACACCTGTTATAGAAAAGAAAAACTAACTTTATTCAAAATCAATAGTTTATAGAGCCTCCACGTGAGCTAATTACAGTGTGGACCCTCTGGGGCATACTGCCCACAAGTCTTTGTATGACAGCTAGTGGTATTTTCTCCCCCTCGGCTTGGAGAAGACATAGAAGTTCCTTCACCGATTTTGCACGGGTAGTGCACCCCTGAATTCGGCGATGCAACCCGTCCCAGAGGTTCTCGATAGGGTTCGGGTCTGGACTCTGGGCAGGCCAGTCCATTCGATGAACTCCATTGGCACTATACAAAGCCTTTGTTAATGTCGAATCATGACAACTAGCATTGTCGTCCTGAAAGTAACAGTGGTACAATCCGTAAAACTGTTGTAACGTAGGAAGCCCATTGTCATCCAAAATAGTGCAGTAGGCATCGGAACTGAGCTTACCATAAATGGGGACCAAAAGTGCCAGCATACCAGGAGAAACACCCCCAGACCAAAATTCCACCTCCACCGAACTTGACTGTTGGCACAATGCATTCTGGCAGGAGACGTTCTCCAGGTAGACGCCAAACTCAGACCCTGCCATCCAAATGGTAAAGGGTGAACCTTGATTCGTCTAACGGATCTACGGTCCAATTTCGATGTGCTTTGCACCACTTTAGCCTAGCAGCGTAGTTGGACTTTGTGATCAAAGACTTATGGACAGCAATACGACCATGAAAACCAAGCAGATGTGCTTACTTACGGATGGTATTCATTGAAACAACACTCCCGGATGCCTGTTGAAACTCCTCGCGAATGAGGGCCATCGGTTAGGCTCAGTTCTTCCGAATTTCTCTGGGAAGCACTTGTCGGTCTCTATCTCCCAGTTTCATTGGTCTGCAGACTCGGGGCACATTCCGACAATCACCGCTGACCTTCCACTTCTTAATCACATAGTCCACTGTCGCTTTTGGGTACTTCAGATCGCTAGATATGCCCCTCAAGGGTCGGCCACATTTGTGATACCCGATAATTACACCTTTCTCAAGATGAGCGAACTCCGAACTGCGAGGCATCTTGTATGCGACTAGAGCCGATGCTGTTTCCTACACGATACCTTAGGACCACAGATATCTTCTTTTGCATAGGTGTCCAAATACTTATTGGTAGTCAGTGTAATAACTTTTAGAATCTAATAGATCGTTATAATCATCGTTCTTCCGCCCTGCCTCACTGAGTGAATCTGTCTTTTCAATGATGACAGCATATCGTTCTCGTCCCGCAGAAGACCACTTAGAATTCAGTGTAAGATTAGCAGGCAATAATTATATTCTGAGATATTCAAGATTGGTGGACAATACGCAGGATAAATCTTCTACCAACTATAACTGTGAGAAATGACTTTAGATGATAATAGTTTTAATTCATTTTGAATTGCTTCATATTAAATGCATCATTTGATATTTTTATATTTGTGGCTAGCATTATTAGATTTGTAATTATGACGGTAAATACATATTCCGTATTTATGATATATATAAATAAAAATGAATCGTCAAATGTGCTGCTAAGTGCAAAACTCGAGAACGGCTTGACCAATTCGGCTAATTTTTTTTTCTCATGTTAATGAGGGCAGGCTTAAATTTTTTCCATCGATTGTATCAAACGATTCTGTTTATTTTCTTAGTGTTTGAGGCATTTAATATCAAACAATTTTAATCAATCGATTTTTCGAATTCCTTCTGAAGTACTTTTGAATTAAAATAAAGCAGAATAAATGAAATTTAATTTCTAATCTATATGGCGTTACCTCAACTGGCATCGAAAAAGCATGTATTTGCGTTGCTGGCTTGGTTGGAGTTAAAAATTACGTATGTGTTAAGTGTTGTAGTTGTTAAAAGCTGTGCTTCCATTTTAAGTTTTAAAATATATGCGTAATACTGTTGTAGCTATCTCAATCTCGACCGATAAATAAAATATAATTGACTTGATTTTAAAGAAATATTGATTTGATTTGCGGTTTTGCTTTATTTGGAGTTCTCACTGTAAATAAATTGTTTTTAGGGTAGTTCTGTGTTATTTCATGCGTACGAGGTTGCGGATGAAAGTTAGTTATTATTATTAATATTGTATACAATTTCTTTAGTGGGGGGGGGTGACTGAAACATCTTGAAAAGACTAGAGGTAGCCCTTACCCTAGAAAAGTCTGACCAACCCTGCTTTACATTAAGATAGGAATGTTAGGCAGTCAGAAAGCAGATCCTTGTTTAGTGAAATTTCTAGAATAAAGAAGCAAACTAATACTACTTAACATAAAAACAATGCGAAATTCTATATATATATATATATATATATATACAAAAAAAGAAAAACCCTAAATAATATTTCAATAATTTAATTGCGGAAAGAAGTAATAATTGTTCTTGTGTATTTATCGAGTGTTTGCAATTCATTAGGGAGAGAGAGAAAACACATATTATAATGATTGCATGCTGATGGCATAAATGCTGTAAAAATAGCATAAAATGGCATCCCATTGCTTTTACTATAAGTTCTTTTTTTACTTGCAGAAATTAGCACCGATCGATATGTTCGTCATCGCGGAAAATTTTTTCACATCAATCGGTCTGAAAGAAATGGCACCTCGATTTTGGCAAGCTTCTGTGCTAGAGAAACCTGTGGGAACGGAGTCAGATTGCCATGGTGCCGCTTATGACTTCTATGGGAAAGATGACTATAGGTAATTAAAATGTAATCTTTTCAAAGACTCTTGTTCAATTCCTGTATTGTTTTACTAAGATACATTTAAAAATACACTTAAAATGATATTAAAAAATTAAAATCAAAACTGTCTTACACAGCGAAATTCTTCTTATCTATGCAAGGTAGGCCATGTATAAATACAACTGTTACAATATGTTACCATGTATAAATGCCGGATTTCTGGCACAGAGGTAGCGTATCTTCCTCATGTTCTGGGAATCCTTGCGTTCTTGAATTTTTGCTAATATTATGTTAATTGCATTTATGAACTCTTTCTCGTCTAAGTTTTCACCGTGATCAGAACATTCTGCGTTCGAGTCCGAATTTGGGCACGGTTGTTTTTCTGTGTGCTATCTGTGAGATGTGTGACTGTGCTCCCCTGTAAAAAGGGGCTGTGCAAGCAAATGTGGTGAGTATTTAGCTAAGTCGTTCTCTTGGACCTAGTTCAAAAAACAAGAGACGCTTCTTTCGGCTTAAAATCACGTGCTGTATCGGCGTGGAGTTTGTCCATAGGCAAGTGCCATAAGTAACAACAACAACAACAACAATGTATAAATATGTTACGATAGATTCGATATGAATTTGTAATATTGTTTTCCTCTACAGTTCGTCTCATAACACAGAAAAGATGTTTACAGAATTTTAATAGATATTCTGAATGAGTGCTAAATCAATGGTTTCTGGTGGAGAACTTGTAATGAAAGTAAGCTTAATGAAAGTAAGAATTTTTTTAGTATATCTATTGAAATCAAGATTTACAGATATCAGACAATCTTGAGTTCGAAAAACACCTATCTGTCTGTCTATGAGAAAGATAACACAAAAACTATTTGAATTAGATAATTTATAGATGATGTACGGGTTTTCGTTATACCAAATTTTCAAATTTCTATAAAATTTTGAGAAAAATCAATTCAGAAATCTGTTCGAATATGGTGAATATGGCTACAAAAACGAAAAGAGCTAGATAGATAAGATTCGGTACAGATATTTAATGTCCATAGTTCTAGCAAATTTTGCACTCAATCTTTCAACGAGTTCACTGTCTGTCGGTCTTTAGTTTCCAAAATAAATATATGGGAAATTGTAAAACGCAATGATTTTAATGTTTCAAATTCGGTGGGAAACTTAGTGGATACAAGTGCAGTGTTTTTATTAGATTTGTATTTCAATCATTTGAAGAAAAAAAATGTGTTTAAAAAACAACTTTCATTTTTGGATTCGGTTATCCATATGCCAGGGATTAAACCGCCAAACTCGCCAAGGATGATTTGATAGATTCAGTAAGAATGCCAAATTCACGTCAAAAGTTAATATTTCGTAATTATTGTACATCATTGCTAAGTAAGGCATTCCCAAGCATGACAAATTTATTCACGTGCATGCGAAAAAGTTTTTGGGAGAGACTTTCATGGTTTACTTTTTTTGTTATAAGCGCTCACAAAATTTCACTTTTTTTTTCAATGTTGGATTCAATTATTTTATTGGCTTTCTGTCATTGCTTCACAAAGCATGTTTATTGTAATTTATTTTTTCAGGATGATAGTGTGCGCCGAACTGAGTTCATTTGATCTAGACGTCATCCATCATGAAATGGGTCATGTCGAATATTTCATGCATTATAGCCATCTGCCTTTTCTTTTCCGCAATTCTGCGAATCCAGGTAATTTTCTCATTAAAAGCAGAGATTAAAGATATTTTATTTCATGTGCCTATGAACTCTGACTTAAAAATAATTGTAATATGTTTCGTTGCATGGTAAATGATATTTACTAACAATTATCAACGACCCACTCCAATGGAGAGTAAAAGGAAATATTTAATCTCAGATCCTTGCATAATGAAGTTCAAGTATCTGCATACTAACATTGGTTTTTTTTCTTGCGCCCACGCCTTTGTAGAATTTGGCGTTTTCTGGCTTTAAAAAATTGATGACTTATCATAAATTAATTTCGACTTTTCTTGCTCTTTGTTCTTTCTAATGCAATTTTTTCCCCTTTTATATACCTTTTTTGATAGTCCTCAGATTTAGATATGTCGATTTTTTTATCATGTTTATTTTCGTAAATACTTATTATTTTACGACGATTTGCAGTAAAAAACAAAAATTCAGGGACCCCAAAATGGTAATTTATAGCCAATTATGGAATCCCGGAATCTGTCTTATGAAATTGTGACAAACATAAATCAGTCCCTTTCTGAGCATGCTCTACTTACTGACCGTCTTATAACTGGGGCCGAGTGTAAACCCGGCATAAAGATGACGCAATACGAAAAAGATGTGAATGACTTGAATTTAAATTCGTTATCTTATCTGCATTGCTCATGAAAGCAATTTAATTTTTTTATAGTTTTAAGAAGAAGAATGGATATAGAAATTTATATTTGTTTTTTCTTTTTTCAATAAATTTTTCCCCATAAAAATCATCAATTCTGAATAGTTTTAGGCCAGTGCAGAATCGTCTAGTCAGCTTGTATTTTGGAGAAAGTAACATTTCCCGTATTGATTAATGCTTTATGTGTTCGAAACTTTGATGCTATGTGATTTATGGCTCACAAATCTATTTTTAATTATTATTAATTGTAACTTTTCATGTAATAATATCCTTGAGAACTAATTTTAATTCTTCAAAAGTGTTTTCCTTTTGAGAGGAGCGTAGGTTTTGAAATACTTATTTATACTTGGAAACATAAAGGTAGCAATAAAAAAACTTCTAAATTTTAACAATTTTTACATAGTATAAGTTGTCAAACTGTTTCTCATTGATGTATAAACAAAATACAACATTTTTAATTTTATTTTGTAGGATTTCACGAAGCTATAGGCGATGCTATATTACTATCTTCAAGGACGCCCACTTATTTAACAAAAATTGGCCTCCTAAAAAGGAAAAATGTTAGAAAAAGTCACGGTAAAGTATGCTGTAATAAAATAACCACTCTGTTTTTATGAAACACTAGCCGCCTTTGGTGACCAGTCGGTTCGCCAGTATTAATGCTCGCTAAAATTTTCATATAATATTTTATGTAGCTTTGTCTCATAACAGGTTTTCACTAAAATATTTTTAAACCAAACAAATTTTGATAATCATATAATTCATTTGTAGTATTATTTTCTTCAGATGTTCTGTTCACTGTATTACTCATCTCTCTCTTTCCATCCGAGCAATGATTGTCCCGGAATTGATATTTTACTTAAATGGTAGAGAGAAAGGTCCAAAATTCTACGTTTTTATAGAATACAGAGATTCAAATTTTCATAAATGTAAACACACTAAACAAATAAAGACACAATTGTACTTCAAGAGATGCGAAAGTTTAAAAACAGCTTAGAAAATGCCGCGCACAGAGTAAATAATGGGGACACACACACCCTTCTTTTCTTTTTCTTTCTACAAATCCTTTTTTCCTTTGTTATTCTTTTTTTTCTTCCCTGTGCAGACTTTATTTCGAGCAGGCATAGATTAAATATTCATACAGACTAATAATAAAAGCAACTATTTTCTTTCTCTTTTAAACATCCCGTTATCTATAAATGAAAACCAACTGACTTCGCGCATTTCTTTCTAAACAAATCATAATTTATTACTTCCTGCTATCTCACTTAGTTGGTGTGGGGGAAGGAAATGAAGATTTTTGGCGGGAAAGTAAGAAAAGTGTCGTTTTAACTATTTTCCTCGCAGTTTTTTCATTTTTTCTCTCCTTAAGAACCATCCTCGTGTATTAACGAAAATATTTAAAAAAAATTAGCCAAATCGGTCGAGCCGTTCTCCAGTTTTGCGCATAGCAACGCATTTCGAGATCCATTTTTATTAATATAGATTTGTAACCGCTATAGTCTTTATATATAAAATAAGCAAGCGCAGATGTTGTTCCAGAATGACGTCAAATAGATTTGGCATATCAAGGTCTCAATTTGAGCATGCAGGTCTGTTCTGGAACCCAGAATAATTCAACCCAAACGAGCAATCCTGCACCATCGTAACGATGGCGTTCAATGTCTCTTAGTAGTAACGGGGGCTCTAGATGTGAAAGTCCTGAGCTAAACCAGAACTCATCGGTAAACATCATACAAGGCCATTGTTCCGGTATCCACACTGCATACTCTCTATTCCAGTCTAACAGCAAGTTACAGTGAGTTGCAGTAAAAAAATCACCATAAAACATAGGATCCCAAACGAATTTTAATAGATGCAAATAGAAAAAAATAACCGAGACAATTTTAAAAAAAACTGTAAAAAATTTATAAAAAAAATAAAAAATGCTGTTTTAACTATGAATTATTATTTTTAAATGCAAGCACATTTTAATAATTTTTTTTCCATGTAGGTAACAGGCCCATTTGATAAACCAGAGTATCATAAATTACTGAAAACAAAATTAAAAAAAGAGAGCCCTTATTTGAAAAAAAATATTAAAGCACACACATACATATATAGTATGCACATGTTTATACTCATTTTTATTATTAGTAGAAAGCTGAAATATCCAGAATAGTAATGTAACTAAAAATATAGATAAAAATAAACAGACAGAAATGAATGTAATTATAAAATGGCTTCATTTAATATTATTTCAAATGTATGATAATATTAAAGTTAATGTTAAAACTTAATAAATTGCAAATTTTTATCTTTTATAATTTATAAAAAAAACTTTAAATTTACCGATTTCAATTCGTTGACTACAATCTGATTAGTTTTTTCAAATATCAATTTGTTTGAATTCTTTTTCCAGAATCCACTATTAATTATCTAATGCAGACAGCTTTAAATTATGTTGTGACAGCCCCTTATGACTACATAATAGATTATTGGAGAAATGCAGTTTACGAAGGAACTATTAAGGATACAGAATTCAACAAGAAGTATTGGCAGTATAGGTAAAGTCATGATGTTTGATAACTTTAATAATTCTATATTATAAAAATAATTGATTTATGATTGTGAATTTTATATTGTTTCAGTATTGATCAGTTGCAGGATTAAGTACTGATACAACCGTCTTAAGGCAACTATACATTCTATATTTCTGACATTAATTATTCTACTGTTAATTGATTTGATAATATGGTTTACTATGAAGAAGATCTTATAAAATGAATGATTAAACCTTTTTATTCCGTGATATTATTAACATTCATGAATGTTCATGAAACTCTATTTATCAATATAAATTTGTAAATGTAACATATTTCGTCAGATGTCAACTGACAAGAAAACCAATTTGAATTTAATTTTAATTTATTTTTCCATGAAAAGGCAATATTTATAAGCGAAATAATCAGTGAAAAACATTTCTGCTCGCATTGGGTTACGTAGAAAAGTTGCATCCCTCACCTCCTTTACAGGTAGGGATTTTTTTGACAAGTGGCATCTCAAGAAAGGGAATTTTAGATATTTTATATAAGGATGCATTGGGAGTAAGGGATTTTTAGTTATGCTCTTGCAATGTGAGAACTATAGAGTCATCAAATTTTCAGATAATGTATTAGAAATAAATAAATAAAAGGGCGAGAATTGGAAATGAAAAATATAAATAAAATAAAGTAGTTTGGACTAATTTCAAGTAAGACATATTAACTTACAATCTAATCAGTATTTAAATAAGATTTAAAGGTATCATTACCTTAATATTAATATATAAATATATATAAAGGCAATGATATCTCTTAATCATTTAAATCCTCTCCATTTATAAGGATGGATATTTATTTCCATTTCATTTATTGAATTTTTTTTCATTATATATTATTTAGTCCAATTTTGATAAAATTTGGGCCCATGAAACATTCAAGGTTAGAGAGAGTTATATATTACTTTACTACTATTATTTTAAAGCTCAGTGTTTAGTAAAAATATTAGTTAATCAAAAATTAATCTGGAATTTTGGTGTTTTTTAACTGTATCTTGCGAAAATATTATCTCACAAATATACTTTACATCATAAAATGTGAAATTAATTTTCTTTGTAATGCAAAATTTCATGTTTGATATTTTTTATTTAATTCGACACAAGATTTACAGAAATGATTTAATTTTTGTGATAGAGCTCAAAATAATTTTATCGATTCTTGAAACCACTTTTATCATATGCTTCTGTTAATGTTAAAATTATGATATTATAAAATACTTTGGGGATAATTCCGAAGTGCAATATTAAATCCTCAATTCGTTTTCTAATTTACACACTTTTTAAATTTATATATGCAGTAATTTGAAATACACTGGTTATATTAAATTAATATATTTTAGTCTTAGGAAATAACAGGATGAAATCTTAAATAAATAGAATTTATACCATGAGTTTATCAGCCAGAAAAGCCAACATTACAAATAAACAAGCTAGTCGCCGAAGGCTGCTAATAAACATGGGAATGCTAATTATCTACTTTTGAGCTGAACATAAAAAAAAACTATTTAGGCTGAAATAGTTTCAAAACATTTAAAATAAAGGAAAAATTCAACAATTTTTCGAAATAATTTTCAGATTATTGAAAATGAATTTCTTCTAGGTATCAGTATCAAGGTGTCTGCCCCCCTTCCAGAAGAACCGAGAAAAATTTCGATATTGGGGCAAAATGGCACATTGCAGGTGGTGTGGAATATTTCAGGTACATTTTAATTAAATATCGTTAGCTAATTACAGCTTTATAAAAACATTTATATGCATATTTGTGTATGAATTACATACTCAAACGTTTGATTATCAGACTTTTTAAAGCATAGACCAACACAAAGAACACATTTTCGTTCAACTTACCAAACGTGAAGCCTGTGGCTCTAACTTCATAAGCTAGAGAACATCTACGGTACTCAAGTGTACTTTTAGTATTGTGGTTATAGTATTCGGCTACTTCCCCTAGAGTCGCGGGTTCTAACCTCGACCTTCAGCTGCAACATTAGTGAACTTGACAATTCAACCTCCTGCAACTGTTGTGGCGCCATCTACCCTCAGCAAAAGTCGTCAGATTCACTTGACACAGCTACCAAAAAACAAAGCTGTCATGCTCACTTGACGCATCAACGCACTCACATGCTCGCCAGAAGTCTTGGCGCTATAAAAAAAACTCGTTCGTGGCTCCGCGGATTTATTGGTGGGTGAGTACTGTTGGCGCTAGCTTCATAAACCAGATAACATCTACGATATTGAAGTATGCTTTTAGTATTGTGGTTATGTAACTCAGGTACTGCCCTTAGCGTCACGGGTTGTAACCACGACCTTCATCTGCCAAGTTGAAACTCTACCACTAGTTTTTTTTTTCTTACTGTTAATCAGACATAAATAGATGAATCAGCATGATCAGACAGTATATAAGGAGCAGGTGAACAGGTGATCTCAACAGGTGAACCGCAAAACAAACGAAATCGTTCACATAAAATCATTTTATCCACTCATCAATGATTTTCTGGAAAAGAATTCTGATAATTTCTTACATAGACATAATATTCTCTTCATAAAACTCACCATTAAGATTTTTGTCAGGGCTGCATTTTTTAAATGTTTATTTAAATAAACTCCTTATACAAAAAGAGGAATTATTTACTTCATAAAATTCAAGTAAAATAATTTTTGTATACTTTATAAGTGTGAGAAGATATTATTTACAAACGTTTGGTTTTCTAATCTCAAAACAAGTAATGTATAAAAACATTTTTTTTAAAAATCTATTAATATTTAGGTTAACAAAGAAATATCTTATTTTAGTTACTTTTTATTAAATAATTATAATTAATATAAATAATTCAGAATCACAATAATAAGCGGAAAAATATAAAGCGAATTTCCGGGCAATTTCCATTATCCTTTCTATATACAATCTTCAAACTCGCAACCCATGGGCTGTGAATCCTACTCCATTGCAACCAGACTATTCAGGCCTAACAATTATAATTACTATAAAAATTGATCAAAAAATTATACTAGAGTCGAATTTTCAAAGCCAATTATGGCGATGAAAAATGCGGGATTTTTCTACACCAGTTGGTGTAACGCAATACAGATTAAAAATTTCTGATTTTCTTTATTATGTTTTATTTGAATTCGAGACTCCTTCAAAATGAATCGGAAAAATCAATCCATTAACAATGTTCAGTTTTAAAGGCATCAAACTTTATGAAAATAAACAGAATGGCTTGAAATAATCACCGAAAACATACAAGGTTAGGTTTAAACTCGGCTCCAAGGTTAAACCTAACTTTGGAGCCGAGGACGTCACCTTAATTTTTTCCACTATGGTTTGATTGAAAAGAGGAGCAATTATAATGAACTAAATCTACATAAAGAGGAGAAGTTTTTTTTTATATTATGAAATTATTTAAACAATATCCAAAATATATTTTAATCAAGCTCATTCAGAGAATTAATTTTGGTTTTAGCTTTCAATTATTTAATTCACAACAGCAAAATGATTGTTTAAGTATTTTCACTATTTTTCTAAATTCATCATCATCATCAGTTATTTTTATAAAGTAATGTTTTTAAAAATAACTCTTATTTTTCAGGTATTACGTGGCAAACATACTGCAGTTTCAGATTCACAAAATTCTTTGTGACAAAGCTAATTACACTGGACCTCTGCATGAGTGCAATATTTATAAAAACAAAAGAGCTGGACAAGCCTTTGCGTAAGTGATTAATTCCTCTTATTTTATTTCACTGACGAATATCCAAAAAAATGTTGATTATGCATAATTATAATTATTTATGCATTATGGTATGCATTAATACCTATTGATCTGGCCCTTTTCTAGTTATGGGAAGACGTGTTTTCATGACTTTAGTATTAGATATACTTTCATGACTTTAGTAATAGATATATTTTCATGATTTTAGTATCAGATATATTTTCACGACTTTAGTATTAGATATATTTTCACGACTTTAGTATTAGATATACTTTCATGACTTTAGTATTAAATATACTTTCATGACTTTAGTATTCGATATACTTTCATGACTTTAGTATTCGATATACTTTCATGACTTTAATATTAGATATACTTTCATGACTTTATTATTAGATATACTTTCATGACTTTAGTATTAGATATACTTTCATGACTGTGCATATGTTTTCATGACTATAGATACTGCACCTCAAGAAAAGCATAAAAGCTGACAAAAGCCTGAGCATTATGGTATGGTACCTATTGATTTGGCTTTTTTTCTATATGTGAGAAGACGTGTTTTCACGAATTTAGTATTAGACATACTTTCATGACTGCGCATGTTTTCATGACTATAGATACTGTATCTCAAGAAAAGAATAAAAACTGGCATATTTCAACATAATTGGTCCCAATAGGCAGGATCCTAGGAGTTGGCCCCTTTAAAACTCGTGAGAACTGATTTTTTTAATGCGTTTGATAGAAAACCAGAGATATAAAACTTCACTAAAGCTACTAACCTGATATATAAATGTTTTATATTTAAAAAATTGGTAATTACGATTATATTTTAATGCTTACAAAGCACATTTTTAAATATCACTTTTATTCATGGATGTGTTCATTATTTTGATAATCACGTGTATACTTCATTTTTAAATTCGATATTAATTACAAAATACAACAATGAAATGAAATGCAGAAATACTTTGTATGACGTAAACGTTCTCTTAATAAGAATTCATATATCTGTCTTGTTAGTTTATCTGTTCTATATGTACTGAATTAGGGATTGCCAGCATGTAAAAGGATCTAAGATGAGTTAGAGTAACCCATCCCTAAATAAAATGTTAAAAACTCTTTAATTTTTCGGTTTGAATTTGTTCAAATTCCAAGATACGTCTCTTATGGAGTTCATGTTGAATGTTCGTCTGACGTGAACATAACGTTATATCAAGGTAAAATCATGTGACATACCAATACTTTTATCTGCAGGCAACTTTATAAAATCTCGGTTATTTCGAATTTTTTTTAAAAAAATGTATTTAAAGTTTAATAGTACTGTTTGCATTACTGTAAGGAGTTCCGAGAAAGTCATATCACTGATTCTGACTCCCTAGTCCACCCGAAAATACATTGAAAATTAATACAGAATGACAGTACAGCCGCAACAGCAGCACTGGCAGGAACTGTCTTTGAATTCTGAGAGCCATCACCGGTCACGGTACAACCCTTCCTTAAGGAGGCCAGATCCCCACCTTTTCTTGTACCTTCCATGGTGGTGAGATCCAAACATCATACAGGAAGCATCTCACACCACAGGGGGGGATGGTCAGAGTAAAGCTATCTTCCGACACTGAGAATTCTGTAAAGCATTCTTGGCTTAAGCGGATTGTTTTTGACGATGATCGTGGTTATTGCAGACTCACTTACTGATTATCATATTCTGTGTTTATATTATTATTAAGACATTGAGAAAACATTGCAGTACCGAAAACCCCATATTGTATACATTTTACAGGAGTAATAGCAGTTGTACACCTATATAGGCTTTCGTCGTTTGTTCTTATATTTAAAACGTTTCCATTGTAACTGTTGAATTATCTCCCATAATCTTGAATGTACAAGTATTTAATACTGTAATGAAATGAAATGAAATTTTGCAGAAAATCCAATTATTTTATTGGAAACATTCTACTAGCCGAAAGTTTTTGAGTATTGACACAATATAAAAATTTAAGTTTTAGAATATAATTCTTATCAATCCTTCATAAGTTTCTTAATACTATTTTTAAATATAAAAAAACATTATCATTGAACTAGCTTATTTGGAAACTATATTTAGAATCAAAATTTAGTGCAGTATCTTTGAATAATCTATATTATTTCCTTTGACTTGCTTTGATTATAGTAATTGAAAAATGATATTACAATGACAATTAAAATAAATATTCTTACCCTAAGAAAGAAGGCACGCTTGTTAAGCTGAAAATATAATTACTATATATATATAGCTCAACATTTAATCATTTACCAAACAATTTATTCCTGCTTTTCTTAATATTGATCAAATATCTAAAGAAATAATGCCCCTCTTTTGCAGGAAATTTTTGTCCCAAGGAAGGTCAAAGAATTGGAAAACGTTGTTACGGTCATTTTCAGATGGAAAATTTAGAACATTAGATGCTTCTGCAATGCTGGAATACTTCGATCCTCTTATGAAGTGGCTGAAGAGAAAGAATGCGAGGGAATATATTGGATGGAAAAGTGACGATCCAATGTCTTGCCCTGGGAACGAAGATGATTCAAAAGGTAGTAGCAATACTACAGATTCTGGGACCGAAGGCTCTATCATAACAGACTTTGCCACAAGTGTCCCTCCCACTGAAGCCACTCCCACAAGTGTCTCTCACTTTGAAGCCTTTCCCATAACCGTTGAAGCTTGATATAGTTCAAATGATTAGGATATCCTTTACAAGTGCTGTAGATGCAGATGTTTCAAAAATGAAATTATCTTAATACCTTTTCCATCATTCTGTATTTTATAAAATAATAATTGTCTTTGAATATTAATTTATATATAATAAGCCAGCACTAATAGTTTGTCAATCATTATTGGATAGTAAAAATGTCAAAATTTATGTGAAACTGAGGAAAATAATGTAAAATAAACAATTCCTACAGGTTAATTTTTAATAATTTCTATGGCATTGGGAAATTTGTTCTGTTGCAACAAGAATTTAAATAAAATTTTAAGAAATGAAATTACCAGTGGAGTGAGTTCTTTTTCTATTCTTCTGATTCATAAAATTACAGGCTTTACATTGAGTTAAGTTCAAGTATGACAAGCCTTAAAATGAGAAAGGATAACAGAAATTTGAAGCTTTTGTCAAATTAGGAAAGCAATCCAGCATTCTACATTTATACGTACAAATAAAGCAATGTTGTATGTACTTGGTAAACTAAAAAGATACTGCACAGAGTTTATTCAAATTTTGCATGTAAATGTATTAAGACAACAAGAATATTCTTGCCAAGATTCGTAATGATTAGCCGAATGGTTTAACTTTTTGTTAATTAAAATTTTTTTTGTACCTCTAACTAGAAACATTCTACTTCTTTTCTTATGCTGATGAGAAAAAAATGCTGATTATTTTTCGAAGTCAGTAAAATGATACCTCAGATAGTTTGGGAGATTATTTGTGCATGTTCAGAATGGTAAAATATTTTTCTCGCCTATACAATTAAAGGGATAGCGATTAGCGCTAGGCGCGAACTCCCTCTCTAGCATTTCAGTGTGTGTGTGTGTGTGTGTGTGTGTGTGTGTGTGTGTGTGTGTGTGTGTGCT
>JAOUZG010019159.1:9785155-9806082 GCA_026289955.1 Argiope argentata | reverse complement strand
GTGTGTGTGTGTGTGTGTGTGTGTGTGTGTGTGTGTGTGTGTGTGGGTGTGTGTGTGTGTGTGTGTGTGTGTGTGTGTGTGTGTGTGTGTGTGTGTGTGTGTGTGTGTTGCTGAATTAACAAATTCAGAAGTGATAATAAGCATCAAGAGGATAAACAAAGAAAAGGGTTTGAATTTTCTTTTATATATATATATATATAAGTGTGTGTGCGTGTGTGCGTGGGGGGAGAGAGAGTTTATTTGTTTTTATTTTTATTCATTGAAAACCAAACGTTGCCAATTAACCAATACTTCACACTTACTGCCTCCGAATTCAATTTAAAAAAAAAGAATAAAATAAATTAGAAACTCTTAAACTAATTTTCAAGGTCTCTAAAAATTTACTAAACTGAAATCGATTTTCACCCATGCGCAGTGTGCCATTCACATTTTGACTTAAAACGAAAGCAATGAATTTTATGGTCATTTTTCCAAGAATGTAAAAAGTAATAACAATTTGAATTATCCAAAATATAAAAATAACATTGCATATATAAATATCTAATTTTTAGTCAATACAATAACTGGTATTAATTTTAATTTGCGTTCAATTAATCTACATACGGCGCACACACATTCATATGTGTGTATGTTCAAATATAGCAACAGAGAAGAAAGAATTGCTGGATCAGTTATTATCAGTAATTTTATTTTGCCTTAAATTAGCAAGAGCACAGCTTTAAAAAACCTATCAGATTTCAATGCTTTATTTATTATCGTTAAATTAGTGTACTATTAGCCATAATTTATTAAAATTTGCATTTTAAAAGTTTTTTTTAAAAAAATTCAGGTTTTGCTATAATATTTTTTGTTAATATGTGAAAGATTACCATTTGCCTGTTTTTTTAAGGAAATTCTTAAAATTTCAATCGAGAAATATAATTGTGTTTACTTCTTAGTAAGAATTTCAAATTTTATGTTTAATCTAGTGATACATTAATTGTAATCCCTTATCACTGACTCTTGTTACACCGTTTGGAACAATCGTGGAATTTAATTGGAATGATTTTGAATTTTAATTCACTATTCTGATATTAATAAAATGATTAAATATTATACACATTAGGAGAATCTTACATATGATTCCCGGTAAAGTGAAGTATATCAACTAGTTTATTTATAAAAAGCGAATGAAAAGGATGTGTTAAATTTGAGGAAATGTTTGAGCAGTCCAGTTACAGTGTTGGGCCTTTTTAGTTATAATTAAAGACACAAATGGAAATTTAGTAATGAAATTAATAATTTAAAGTGAAAATATGGGAATGTGGTGGATATTACAAAATTACCTAAAAGGGGGGGGAGAGTGATAGTATAGAAACAGGCCTAGAAAAAGTCTGAAAGCAGTAGTCTCAAAATAATGATGGCGATATCTGCGAATTCTTTCTATAAAATAAGACTCACAGCTTTCAGTTGAATCTAGAATTCAGCTTACAGACGAATCTGTCATCTAATCTAGCTTAATATAGATCATCGGCTTAATCTAGAATGACGATGACAATTTCCGGTCCAGAATATAAAAAAAGTAAATCAAGGGAACAAGTTTCTTCAATATTTCTATAATAATAAATAAAAACACGCTTCTTTAACTGATTTGTGGCCCTAACTTACAGGATCAATTGATTCAAATCATAGCCTGCACAAAGTTTGTTTATATAATTGTTTACTATATAACATTTAGTATTATAAAAATTAGTTGACATTCCAGTATTCTCCTAATATGGTAAAAATTCCGATAAATATTCTAAAAATTGAAATAGAAAAATGGAGACATAAGTTTGTATTATACTTTTGACATTACAAAAATTTGAATGCAGATTTTTTTTTATTTGTTCCAATAAAAATAAGGAATTCCTTTTACAGTTGGTATTTACTCATTTGAGACTATGCATTTGCAATTAATCGCATTGTCGTAGAAATTTTCATTTCCTACTAACCAAATTATGACGAAATTTATTGATTTAATATGCATAATAATTGTTTAAACTTTTTTTAAATCTCTCTTTTGTACAGAGAGTTCCTACTTTTTCTAAAAGTGCATTCTGAAAAAAGAACCAAGCCTTTGTAATGCACATCCATGTATGAAAATTGTAGCATAATTGGTTGATTGAGGGCTTCGCTCAAAAGCTATTATTCTTGGTTTGGATTTTTATTAACCATTTAACTTGATCGGCATTCACTTTGTGTTTGATACAAAAATCAAATTTTTAAATGGAAATTGTATGCGCTAGTTGCTAATCACTGTACAGGATGATTACGATTTAACTTCCTCTCTATACAGCATCCTACAACACAAACGGTTGAACGGATTACAACGAAATTTTATCCAGAGATTACACAAGAGATGATTTCACAAAATTTTGAAAGAAAGAAAAATCAGTTTCAAAACGTCCACAAGAGGTCGCCTTTACCGGAAAAACCTTAAACTGAACACACTAAACGATGAAAAGGGAATAGAAAACCAAAATTAACATTTATTATCTAGTTTCTGATTATTATCTAGTTGCCTAACTACATTAAGAAAAGGTAAATAAAAAATAGCATTACACTGAATGAGAGAGAAAAAATCCAGTTCGCTTTACAGGCACAAGGACAGATTATGACTAAATTTCAAAAGAGGAAAAGTTCTTAATATTGCACGGGTCAATGTAAGGAAAGATGCTCCTTGTGATCACCCTAATTCACCTACAAAATTTCAAGTCGATGAATATTATATTCAACAGCAAATCGTAACTAATCAATTGTGATGGTTGGAACATGACACCTTATGGAGTTTCCAGCTTTTCCCGGATCCTCAAATATTCCTCATAATTCTTGCTCTGGAATGTTAATATAGTTCCGGTTTCGGTTTTGTCCATTTATAGTGTTAAATGTAATGTTTTTCCGAAAAAGGTGCCCTCTATTGGTCATTTTGGAACCAATTTTTTCCCCAAAATTTGGCGAGAGTATCTCATGCATTGTCTATACACCAATTTTCAAAAAATCAGCTTTTAATAACGTGTTCCCAATGCAAAATTTTATTATTGCGCAAAAGCTCTGATTTTTAAAAAATAAGTTAAGGGCTACAACAAATAAAACCTAGAAAAATGTCATTTTGAGTACGTGATTACATGAAATGAAATAAATAGGAAATGTGGTATTTTTTAAACAATAAATGCGAGACAAAGTTTTTTTGATCGTTTGCAATACTTAAGTCACTCATTCAATGAAGCAATGAAAATGAATAAGAATATAATTTAACTTGCACGAGTTTATGGTGCTTCAATGATGGTTCTATAGGATGAGGTTTTTGGCTTTAACAAAAATGCGTAAGCAAGAAATTGAAATTTTAAATTTCAATTTTCTCAAAAATAGGCCTCAAATAGATTCAAAAATATTGGTAAATGGCTGCAATTTCGAAATAAAGACCTTTTTAATTTCCAATTTGCCACCTTTTTGTTGAAATTATTTTTTCAGCTTTTTTAACTTTATAAAAGCTTTCTTCAAACCTGAATAAAAATCCTTTTTTAAAAAATAATTTAAATTATTTGATTCATACATACTTTTGAAAAACCTGCCACTTTTTGTTGAAATGTTTTCTTCAAGCATTAATAAAAATCTTTTTAAAAGTAGATTAGATTTTTTAATTAAGTAAAACGTTTTCGATGATTTACCGATCAAGAAATTATGTTCTGACATGACACATTGAAATATGCATAGGAAAATTCAATTTTTGTGTTTTTAAAATTGTAGTGACATATTAATGAGATGCAATTTAATTTAGAATATGGCATAAATTATTTATTATAAAAGGATGAGATTCATTATAATTTCATTATTTGGTAAATGAAAATAACAGACGAGTTTCAGCAATAGTTTTTTAATTATTTTCCTCTTTTCACTAGGTAAAACAAACGCGAGCATGAAAAATACATGACCAATAACACCTAGTATCGTAGAAAATATAACCGGACTTTAATTAAGTAGCGCCATCTGTTGTATCAAAAGAAAGTTAATAGAATTATGCAACTGCTCCATTATCTCTTAAGCAGCGACAGAGAGGAGTAAGAGATAATATTTTAATTTTATCAAACAATCACAATATAGGAATTGATCACTACAGTTATTAGCAGTAAAATAATTTTTTAAAAAATAATAGGAGGTATGATTGTCCTCAAATGCTTTGATTATTTGCATCAAAATTACAGAAAATTTTCAAATAAGCTTTACAAATAAAATATTTGGGAAAAAAACAAACAAAAAAAACAATTACCATTTTTAGCTCTTCTGATAGACACCTTTTAAATAAAATGGAACCGTAGTTCATACTTATAATTCATTTTTATTAAATGCTTAATAATGATCTTCTAATATATAATGAGACGATATTTCTTTTTATATTCTTCTAATGGATCAATCTTCGGCGATTGTATTTTGAATTCCATATTTTCAATTAAAAATTATTTTCTACTATTTATTATGTTAGTTACAGCAATTTAAAAAATTTATTTCTTAATTTTTTATTACTTTTCTTTCAGATATATTACTTTCCTTTCATAATTATCAACATGGCATCTCACAAACATAATTACAATTTTATTAAAATTGTCTGGTTATGTTATAATTAAAATCTGAGAATATTAAAATATTAATTGCTGCCAAATGCACAAAATTGAGCCTATATGCCGCATTTTGGCGTAACAGAAAAGAATCATAAAACAGTTACAAAACTCTATATTTTCAAGCACGAAATTTATAAAAAAAATTAAAAAGGAAAGAATTAAATATTATAAATACTTATATTCAAAAACCAGAAATTTATGGTATATACAATTTTTTATTATTATACTACCAATTGCAGTTTTTACTAAAATTTGAAATCATTAAATATATTCATTGTATTGTTATTCTAATTGTTAATAAAATTTCGTTGTACGGATCTATTATTGTATTTCTTATAAACTAAAAATGTTTTACAAATTGTATTTACATAATTTGGTATTATAAGTTTCAAATATGAAATACAAAGGAATAAACGATTTCTCCGAATTCGAATGAAAACGGATTTGTGTTTTGAATGCATTATTTACTTATTGCACGTTTCGTTCGTGAGATTTTTTTTGTCGAATATATATCAAACTGATTCATCATTCAAGTAAGTGAATTTTATGATAAAACCATTACTTCTAATATTTTACTACTTCTTTCTGAGTACATTAAAATTAATTGTTTATGGGTTTTTAAATAAATGTGACAATAATTCAGAAAAGGAAATTATTGAAAATAATTATGTTATTTATAAAATATATGTATTACCAAATTCTATATTAACTATATTTTCAAGCAGTATAATTTTATACAAAATTTATATTGTTGTACGATTGAACAAAAAGTATTTTCCGTTTGTATTATTTTTCCAATTACCTGATGGAACATTCAAGGGAATAAATTTTCCGTCATAACAGAATTAATAATTATTACTGACTAATTAATAATTAATAATTATTACTAATTACTAGCAACTACCAATATAATTATTTTCAAAATAGAATTTTTTTATGTGATTTATAAAACTCAAATTATTTTGAGATAAGAAATTCGCATAGTGACCATGCTTTAAACAATATGATTTAAATGAAGAATATTATAACTCGTAATTCAAATTCTTTTATTACTTTGTATAAGATTAGTATTCGAAAAATCTGTTAGAAATATTACATTAACAAAAACTAGGAAAATTGCAGAGTGTTAATTTTTACTGATAAATTTATGTGATAAAAATAATTACAAAACGAATTCTAAGGAGATTGTGCAATCGCATTTTTCTACTAGCATTTTATTTCCGATTTACTTAGAGGTTTTCTTAGAGGTTTCAATATCAAATTTACGTCAACTAATTAAGGAAATGTTAAATAACTACGATATCCATCTGCTGTAAATAATAAAGCTAAACTATGAATTAATAAACAAATCTTGTTAAAAATTTTATTCGAAAAAAGAAAAATCTTTTTGAAAAATTAAATGAAAACGATATTTTGAAAAATTGTTCCTAAATACTTTTAAGTTAAAGAATTCATGAAACGTTAAATAATATTTTTATTACATAAAAGTATTTATTTGTTACTTTATTCTCATTTAATTTCTAATATTGCTTTTTTAATCAAATATTAAATTTTTACTTTAATAGTCTATGAATGCCTTTGTGACAATCTGATATTTTTACTATTTTATTTATAATATTTCTGGAGAGTGGAACAGGTGTTATATATATGATTATTCAAACATATAAATCTGTTATACTGTTATGCTTTTTTTATTGTAATCAAAGTTTGTATTTAAAAGTATTTCTACTCTATTTATTAATTTAAGTTAGAATTTTAATACCACAGATGCCATATTTAATGAAGTTTACATTCTGAAAACGATTTTAAAAAATACAATATTGAAAAGAAAATGGATATTTTGAACATGTTTTTTACTAGGATAGTGTTAAAAACAATTTTTTGACCTTTATTTAATATTTTCATTTATTCAGTTTATTCTTTTGCATTATTAATCTAAAAGCCAAAAATTGCTATAAAACTGACAAAAAATTTAATCTACAAGGCTAATTCTTTAGCTTAGTTTCATATCTTTATTCAGTTAAGTCAATTCATGTTCTCATCATAAGTGTCAAATGGTCCTGTCATGTCAGGTTAATTTTGTAATTTTTTGTATTTTTTAGAGTAAAAATGGATGTCATATCACAGCACATAATACTGAAGTATCATTGTAGCTGTTAGATGACAATATGGTAGTGAAGTTTTGTAATGCTGAAAATAATCTAAATTTTTCATAAAACACACCAAAAAGGATTTATATGGCTCGAAGCTGCAAATATTTCGGCAAAAAACGAATTAAATTAATTCAAAACTATTTCTATGATTAATTTGAATTTTTAAGTAATGTTAAGTTTTGAACAATACTCAGAATTTTAAAATGGTTGTTATATTGCATTAAATAATACTGAAATATGTTTTTAGCTGTTAGATGACAATTGGAAAGTGAAGTTTTGTAATGCTGAAAATAATAGAAACTTTTATAAAACACACCAGCAAATTTCTAATATGGCTCGAATCTTAAAATAATATAGCAAAAAAAACCGATTTAAATTAATTTGAATCTATTTCTATGATTTATTGGAATTTTTGTGTAGTTATAAGTTATGAAAGTATGTCATAGGCATTTGAATTAAACAGTTTCGAAGCAAATAAAAAAAAATTCAAAGTAAATAAAATGTTTAGAGAGATATTTGACTTTGTTATTCAATTATTAAAAGTATGCAAGCTATTAAAGCTGTCACTGAATAAAAAAATCAGATTTCATGTTTATAAAGTCTCTATACAAGACAATTTTCCTTTGTAAAATCTGCATAAAAAATGGCAAATTGAGATATTGGTTAATTCTCTGATCACGAAGCGTCCTTTTAAAGTTCATTAAGAGTATAAAGAATTTCAACACTATGGAGTTGAAAGCAAACAAGAGCCTATTGTTTCTTCTACGTTCATAGTACCACTGATTAATTTTATAACAAAAGATTTATGAATTCTCAAGAGACCATATTTTAATAAAATAAATAACAGAAAATAAAAGTAACGACAAATGAAAATAACAGATTATCGATAGCAAATTTTCGTTCACTTTAATCGTCAATAGTAAATATATATTTTGAAAATGAATTCGTTAATGAAGTTTTTCATAAAATAAAATTTCATTTCTTCCAATTTCCATAGACAATGAGCAAGAAAATAATTCTCGTCATTGCATTCTTTGCCTTCTGTTGCCATTCTCTGAGCGCCAAGCAATCTTCTAAACGAGACAGAACTGAAATCATGAAAGCTATAAAGTTTATGACTGAGGCAGACAAGAATTTAACCACATTGGCTTCGGAAATGTCGCATGCTGAATGGAATTGGCTGGTGAACATCACTGAACATAACCATAAAGCTAATGTAAGTATTATGAAAGTAGAACAGATCCATTATAACCAAGAGAGAATCTTCATTTCATGATTTGCATTTGAATCATTCACTAAATAAATGAGTAGGGGCTCTGGCATAGGGGTAGGGCGTCTTCACAGCGATTTGGGCATCCCGGTTTGGACATGGTTGTTCTTCTGTTGTCTATATGTAAGGTGAGTGAATGTGCCCTCCTGTAAAAAAGGGCTGTGAAAGCTAATGTAATGAGTGAGTAGCGAAAGTCGCACTACTACAACTAAGAGACGCTGATTAAGCTTAAATCACTGACTACCTCAGCGAGCTTGTCCAAAGCAAGTGCCATAAGAAATAACAATTAAATAAACGAACCCAGACCAGGAATAATAAATATTTAATAAATCTTTATTAATATAAAAATATTAGTCAAAAATCTTGAGAATGTATCTCTTGTATTCCTTGAAAGTCTTGCGAACATTAGCGTTCTATCAAAGTTTCTTCTTTTAAAAACTACTTCTGAACTAACGACCTCTCGATATACCTCCAGTCATACAGGAACTTATTTAAAGTCTCCCTTAATATCTGTTACCAATCACAGTTCATTATTCTCTTGTGGCGCTAGCATTATAAGCCAGATAACATCTACGATAAGGAAGTCGACTTTTGGTGTAGTGGCTATGTTACGCGGCTACCGGCCCTAGCGTCGCAGGTTCTTACCGCGACCTTCACTCTCAACATTGGTGACCCGGACGTGATCAAAGCCGTCTCTTACTCGACGCACCAACGAACTCGCATGCTCGCCATAAGCTTGGCGCTTTCAAAATCGTTCGTCTCTCGTCCGACTCACTGGTGGGGGAGTACTGTAGCGTCCGCCTTATAAGCCAGATAATATATACGATACTGAAGTCGACTTTTGGTTTAGTGGCTATGTTACGTGGCTACCGGCCATAGTGTCGCAGGTTCGTACCATGACTTTCACTCGCGACACTTTTATTTTGAGCGATTTTCCATAAGAAAGATTCTGATTGCTGTGGCTATAGAGAATTGGTAATTGTTATAATTATAATCGTTACAATATGTAAATCAATACTTCTTTTTAATTGATTAGAAAGAATTTTTTCTTGAAAATTAAAACTTTCCCTCGCTGTACAAGAAAAGAATTAATTTTTTTTCTATACTTATATAGAAATTTTAAGTTTCTTTGGTTTAATAATTTTCCAGATTTATTTAGAATCTAGATGAGATGCACCCTAAAATCGCCATTTATGATATTGAAAATTTACTTTCATTTATTTATGTTGCTAATGCAAATATTTCAAATATCTATTTAGAAGTGTTAAAACAATAAAAAAAACATTTTGACAGGATGCTGCCGATAAAGCTGTATCAAATTACATTAAAAAGATACATCAAGAAACTCGAAAATTCAAGTGGAGGACTTTCAAGGGCAGAAACTCTACTCTGTACCGTTGGTTTGAACTGGTTGGCAAGGGAATCTCCACCATTGAATCAGAGTTTTATGTGAGTATAAATTCCGGTGGCTCAAATTTTTGCTAAAACATTTATATTTTGGATTATTATGTACAAGACTGATCAATTGATTTTAACAGACTAGTTCTTTTATATTGCACATGTATACATATTTAATTTGCATGTTCACTCCAGCACCATTTCTGAAAAGATGTTTATTACGCACTCTTTCATCCGGTGGTTATTGTTTATTACAATTCCTGATTTGTTTATTACACACTATTTGAGGCAGGTGGAAAAACTAATAAATTAATTAGTGCAAATTTCTATGAAATAGCATTTGATTGTGCCATATTTGTTTTCAATCTATGAGTAATTTTATTTAACCATTTCTGAGCGCCGTTTATATTTGATTGTTTGACCGTTATAGCATTTGATTGTGCCATATTTGTTTTTAATCAGTGGAGTAGATACAAGAAGCGAGGAAAAACAGAAAAAAATAGTAAAAGTAAGAGATTAAAAAAGGACAAGAATAGTAAAAGGAAATTAATTTTTTTTCTCCAAAATTAGGAAAAACGAAGGGTAAAAAATTCAAGATTTTTTTCCTGTTAATTGTTTATGTTTCGAAAAGTTGTTGGAAGGGAAGTATCAATTAAAATTGATATATATTAGAGAAAAAAGCGTGCCTTAGTGAAAAAAAGGCTGAGAAAAACAAGTCTCTGTTATATTAAATATTATAATAAATTAATTTAAAGTATTCCAATTTCTTAGAGATATTTTCAAAGAAATTTTACATTCAATCATAACATTATTTATATTCATGTTCTCTGAAGGATAAATTTCTACTGGAATAAGATTTGTAAAAAATAATGAGTTGAAATTTTTGTAAAATTTACTTGAAATCTGGATTTAAAAATGACAAAAAAGGACCCCTTTCCCCGAATTTAGGCTAAATAGTCAGTAATTACTGATTATGATGGAAGCAGACTTATTTATTTTACATAATAGGGATTTTTGAAAATTTCAGTCTTAATTTAAATTGTTTACCTGACCTTACATGCATCAAACACTTAGTATTATATGGCTAAAAGGTGAACCTCGTATAATTTTAAATAAAATATGATTGTTTTGTGTGGATTCTTTATCGGAAACTTTCACGGCTCATTGATCTTGTTATATTATATTCGTTCTGTTATAATTATTGAGTGAAAAGATGTTACTAAAAATTTCTTACCAATGGTTTAGCGGCTAAAGATCATGATGTTGTTGCCTTAATATGTACTGGAGAAGAATGATATGGTTTATATCCTCTGGTCGCCCTCTTAAAAAATCTTATTCAAAAACTTATAAGCCAATGTCCACTTTCCACAGGTATTTCTCAACGTAGTTTTGCTGCCTAAGGCCTCTATGTCTATGGATATAGAGGACTTTACTTAACCAGACTTTACATTAGTCTCTATGTAGGTAGAGACTAATACTTATCCTTATTAAGAAATTATTCAGTACCTATAATTTATATTTGTTGCTTCAATAATTTTTAGTTAGTTTAGTAATTTATAGTTTTCCCTATATCTTAGTTCCTTATTGTTGCTCCCGTGTTTCAATTTACAACAGAAAGAAGGGTGCAGTAGCTTCTGGGGGTATGGACCTCTGAGCAGCCAAGGACAAAAGTCTGACTTCTAGCTCACACACGTTTCAAACGCTTTTTATGGGGCGAACTTCATTCATGAATTTCATTCATTCACTAAATGTAGTAATTTTGATCTGGAACAGAGAACGATCACCTCTGCCCCAGTACCCCCAGTGGTTTTACTCTCGACACGGAGGGCTTTGTGACCTCGACAGATTTAAATTGCACCAGCCGTCACACACAAGAAGAGTCTTCGGTCGGCGGTTTCGAACTCGCAGCCCAAGGAATGCGAATACAGCGGGCTACCAACCAGGCTATTTGGGCCTTTTATGATTCCTTGATTCCCGAATTTGGTGTCGCCATGGTGGCCTGATGGTAAAATCTCAGCTATAAAACCGGAGTTCGAAACCCGATTTCAATGAAGAATTGCCTTGTAAGCTGGTTTGGTGCATGTTAAAGCCGACGGAGTCAAACTTTCTATCGTTGGTGTGTGTGGAAGTTTGAATAGAGGGGTGTTCATCTCGTCATCTGACCGCGGGTCAAAATTATTAGACCCATCGCCAAACAGCTCTCGTGTTGCTTTGAAAACGGGATTCAGATAGATATTGCTAAATGGTTGGAGATTAGAAACACAGCGAAGCAAACCCATATTTGCATTTCAAAATTTTGATATTATGAAGTCATCTCATTAAAGCTACAAATTCTATTATAACTGGTATAATTCCCAGCAAAATTTCTAATTAATTATTAAAATATTATATATTATTCAGAGAAAATAGATAACATTTGATTTCTAAAATAACCAAATATATCAAAAAATATTTTTCAGGATGGAAAAGAACAATCAGAAGGCACGTCCGCAATTTCTAAAATGTTAAACCAATATAACGCTGCAAAGATTTGTCCATATAAGGGATCAAATAAGAATTGCAACATGACTTATAACAAAGGTAATAATAAATCACTTTTAAAATAATCCATCTATAGTGTTTGTGTGTGTTACCGCTCTAATGAACAGACTATTCACTTTACAGCTACCAAAATTATCATATGTATGTATTGGAGGCCAAAAATAAGAAAATTTGAGTGATTTGTTTTTGAATTTTTACTTTTCATAGAAAGCCAACATGATAAAATTAAGCATTATATTTCTTTGATTTTTTTGTATGGATATTAGTCTCAGCAAACCAACTGCACTCCAAAAGGGCTTAAATTTTAATAAAAGATGCTTAACATATGCTTGTTTAATAAAATTGCCAAATATAAAGCCTCTACTTTTTAATATATATCTCAATAATGTGTAAATATCTTGACATATATTTATTATTAAAGCATTAGTTAATACTATATCAATTATAAAATTATAAAAGCTACTTTAAAATTCAGAAATATAGAAAATGAATCGCAGCATGTGGAACATTCGTTGAATGAATCTAGGTAATGAATATACTCAAGCATATAATAATTAGAAATAATTGTGTGTGTGTGTGTGTGTGTGTGTGTGTGTGTGTGTGTGTGTGTGTGTGTGTGTGTGTGTGTGTGTGTGTGTGTGTGTACATTTATTTATAAGTTGTTATAAATTAAAACCGAATTTTAAGCATTCTTTTATTTTGGTTTTGATACATCTAGTTGTAAAGAATAAAGTTTCTTTAGTTAAATTCCTTTAATAAAAAGAATATTTTTTAAACATTGCTACGAAAATTACATCTTTTCTTGCTTTAAATCTTATTTATATAAAAAAATGTATTCTCTATTTATGAAATTTAACTTAATCTACTGTTTATTCCCTTTAGATATTGTGAATATATTTGAGTCATCCCGAGATCCAAAAGAGCTGAAATATTATTGGCTGGAATTTAGAAAAGAAACTGGCGAAAAGTATAAAAACTTATTCTTAAAATCAATAAAAGAAGAAAACGAGAAGGCAAAAGAATTCGGTAACAATTTTCAACAATTTTAAAATAAGTTAAATACAGTGATATGGTATATATCGCTAACTGTTTAGTTATTCCTTTTTGAGTTTATATAACTGAATTTTTTTCTTTGTTAGAATTTTCTGCGTAGAAATATCTTGAATTTCTATTTCTTAATTTATTGAAATATTGTTTAAAGATAAGATACAGCACATTTCTCTTAAATTTTTTTTCAAAATGTTTTTATTTTTCAAAATTTTACATGGTTAATTTTTTTCCCTTTTTTTCATAAATATTATGTTTATTTTTAAGATTTTTTAATAAATTTAAATATAAATAGAGCACAAATTACATAAATATTTCTTTCATTACTCCCAAATATAATGCCTTTTATCATAGATTATTTATTCTTTTGAAAATAATAATACATTTGCAGTTCAGAATATCTTTTGACCAGCGTACTGGCATACTGGAGCGTATTTCCCGTGATCTGGGCTTGCCAGTTTTCGGCAAAGTTGTTATGTTTTCTATCCATAAGTTGTGTGAATGTGTCTCCTGTAAAAAGGACTGTGCAAACGAATGTGTGATGAGTAATTAACTAAATAGCACTCTTGGCCCTAGTTGGCGCTACTTCAAAAACAAGAGACGCTCATTTTGGCTTAAAACTCGCTGATGTATCAGCGAGTTTGTCCCTGCCAAGTGCAATTGGAAACTATAACAACAGAATATTTTTACTCGTGCCCTTCTTTCGAACATCATTTTATTACATATGACTTTTTATTACAGACTTAATTTTTTAAAGCATAAATGCCTTAAAAAGTTAATGAAATATATGTTAATTTATTTTCTACTTCATAAATTATTTTATAGATTTATCCTGTAACAAAGTGGATATAGTTATTCTGTCAAGATCTTATCATCATTATAAGGAATATAAATTTCTATAACCAATTGCATTTAAATAATGTGTTTTATATTATCCAAGTTATCATAATTTTGATTCAAATTGTTTTGTAGCTATTTTTGATAATTTCTAAATATATATATTTATTTGTTTGATGTTGTACAACATGCCCATCACATATCGGATGGAAGATAGAATTAAATTTAAAGCTTGAATCTTCTTGGATGCTACGCGACGGGCAACGCCACGAGGATACTGCTATTTTAATATAAATATGGGGATATGGTTTTAACGTCTTAATTCATCAGTCCATATGGCTCAACATAATCGGTTTTTTTTCTTGATTAAAAAAGGATGGTTTTTACAATTGAGAATTTAATAATGAAGAAGGGATTTACATAACATGAAGATGAACCGTTGTTGTTGTTCAAAGGATCTTTCCCGCCTACGTGTGGTATATTGGGCATTTGAAGATGGATTCTTCAACGCAGGAATTCAGGTTTCGGCCTTTTTCAGAGGATCCTGTCTTTTTGATTTCCAGTTGCACCCTTCTCGGTCAACGTCCATCTCTCCCCTCTCTCTGGTGAACTCTGAACTCTGCCCTCTGACTGTTGATAATCACCTGAAGTACGCAGATCCGGTCTCTTGGAGTTATTTAACCATATAAATGAATAATTATGTAATTTCGAGAGTTAAGAGTAAAATTTGAAGCTGGAGAAACAACCATCTTCATTTCTTGCAAAGATTCATTATAAGAATGAATTATTCAAGACAGGTTCAAAATTAATTACTTCTGTACTTTTGGAAAGATATAGTATTCCAGAACCTTTTTTTTTCTTTGATGTAGCTAAAATTAAAATTTTAACATTAAGCAAATGATGAAACAAAGTGCTCTGCAGAACAAACAAACAAGAGTTTGTGAATTTGACTCCCCCCCCTGTAAAAAGAGGTTGTGAAACCAATGTGTGATGAGTGAATAGCTAAGTCGTAATCTTGGCTCTAGTTGGCGCTACTTCAAAACAAGAAACTCTCATTTCGGCTTAAAATCGCTGACTGCAGGCAGCGAGTTTATCTATGGCAAGTGCCATTAGAAATCACAACAACATCAAACCTATTGAACGGTATAGTGTACTTTTATAGACATATGAATTTAAAAATATTCAACTTTGTTAAAAATATAAAAAAGTTGATACTCTAATATATTATATATACAACAACATAGATTAGATTTTCTTATTTTAATTCTAGATTTTGTAATTCAAATTTATGAATTTTTGAGAATTATTACAAATTAAAAACTCTTTTTTTACAGATTAACATCATTTTATTACAGGCTACAAAAATAAAGCAGAACATAACATAGCTAGGTATGAGGATAAAGACTTTATACAAAATATGGCTAAAGAGATGGAAAAGATTCTACCGTTATACAAACAAATACATGCATATGTAAGGAAGAAACTGAGGAGTATTTATAAAAACGAAAATATTCAGAGAGATGGGCCTATTCCCGCTCACTTATTAGGTAAATATTACTTTAAGTTTGACATTCATTTAAAGACTGTCCAAGGAGTAGAATGTATTTTTTATGTATTCAAAACTGTCAATAAATAAGTTAATTTATCATACAAAACCAATCAAAAATGATATTCAATGTCTAATAGTAAACTATATTAAATTAGGATGTAGTTGATTATTTTTGTTTTGGGATAACATGATGTGGTTTTGGTTTGAGGTTTTTGAAGCTTCAAAATGTATAGGCAAAAAGCTGGCATTTTATCACTTTGGGGAAAATAATTTTTCGTTTTCACGGTTATTAGAAAATAATGCAAAAGATTGCCACAGTTGGTGATTGATTCTCAAAAAAATCCTTTAAAAATAGAAATTTAGTTTGTAATTCAAAAGTTAAAGTCAATGAAACATCGTTATATATAAATATATAATTTACATTATCCTTTACAGCCATTTTTATCAAATTATTTTTATCAAATTATCAGCCATTTTTATCAACAATTTATAATGTTGTTTTGGTTTGTTTTGAAGCCTCAAAATACGAGGGCAGCAAATTAACGATCTATCACTTTTAAGACCCTTCTTTCGCTTTTGAGGTTATAGAAACACAATACAAAAGTTTGTAACATTTGGTGATTTGTCGCTGATAAAATTATATAAAAACAGAAATTTAAATTGTAATTTAAAAGTTTAAGTCAATGGCAACGTTGTTACACTTTTTTTTGTTGTTAAAATGTTTTTATCATGTGAGAACATGATTTAGTATTGGTTTGAGGTTTTTGAAACCGCAAAATGGACGGGCAGAACATTGGCAGTTTATCTCTTTTAGGGCATCCATTTTCACTTTTAGATTTATTAAAAAAATTGTAATGTTGGTTGCCCCATTTGGCGACTTATCACCAACAAAAGTTACAACTTGGCACGAATGTCCAACATGCACCTGTCTCTTAATATATCGAAGCATGCGTATTCAGGTAATTATATGATTGCTTCAAACTTGTTTAAATAGGTTAAGGAAGTGGACTAATTAAGACAGACAATTTTTTAAAATAATAATGTTCTCATATGATAGCATTAATCTAACATGGCAATAAACAATACATTTAAAGTGAAAATTAAGATCAAAAGAGAAAGAAATATAATGAATCCGGCCTGAAGACTTTTTCAAGGGTCACCCTCAGGCAGGGATTCAAACCAGGGATTTTTTCTGAGAGGGATCTGACAAGTTTGTCAAAAAAATGACCCCTCGTGACCCGAAAATCCCAGAAAATGGAGACCTTAGAGACTTTTAAATCTTTTAAAATAGTTTTCTTTATTCATAAATGGTTGCATTAAATTTGAGATAGCAGATTTCAATTTTTTCTCTTATTTTAATATGAAAAACTATATATACGATTTACTTGACATTGAAAACAGGTCTGCTGACCCGATTATATCTTATTGCAATTTATCACTCATATTGTGTACCCCATAAAATTATTGAAATACACATGATGAAAAAAAATTCTAACTCTTTTTGTCTTGCTATTTAGCTCCTAAATAATGATGTGAAAATTCAAAAAGAGACGATGAATAACTTTCGATAAATTTTTTGTCCTTTTATTTAGTTTCTAAATAATTAGATAAAAACACAGAAAGAGACAAATGAATGTGCTCTGATAATTCTTTTGTCCTCTTTTAATAAATATAATGAAACACAGAAAGAAACAAAAGAATATTCTGGTTTCGCAGTCTCAACGGAAAACAGATACTTGTTGCCTCTATTTGCATAATTTAAGTGACAATAAATTCAATTTTTGAATTAAAGCATACATTCAGTATTTCCTACAGATCAAACATGAAATCTATAACGATTTTGCCAAATTTATTGCAACTTTTTGTAGAAATAATACTAGTTCATCAGAGTACGAGAATCCGAGAACTCTGATTATTGTACATTTGTACAATAATGCGAGTTCATACGAGTACGAAATCAGTATCGGTTAACGATGATTACTTCCAAGCGGAAGTTGGATACAAGTTGATTCGATTACCAAAGTGGCCAAGATAACAATTTTCTGTCTCTGTCAAATGAACAATCAGTCTGCTGATCTATTTAAAGTCAGTGAAGATGTGTCTCTATGTCTATCTGTTGAACAGTAAAGATGTATAATTACGACACTCATTTTGATACATTCTCTTTTGAGAGTATAATTAATTTAAAAAAATTCACTTATATTTATTTGAAAGATATTTCATGATGTTAGAATAGCAATTGTTTTAAGCTATATTACATTGTTTCATTTAACTAATATTTCAAAGTAATTAAATAAAGGATTATTAGAAATACGATTTCGATTTATAGATACTAATTATATATGGAATAGAATAAGTAGGAAATTAAAAAAATATTTAAAATTCCTTTAAAAAATCCTAAAATATTTTTGTTGAAAATCCTAAAAATAATTCAAAAATTCTTTTTAAAATCCATTAATAGTTTTTTTTAATTCAGAGAAATTCTAAAAAAATCCTAAAATTCTTTTTTTAATTGTTTTTTAAATTCTGAAAAATCTCAAAAAAATAATATTGATATGATTAGTTACTAATTTCCATTCTTTTTATGTAGGTAATATGTATGGTCAAAGTTGGTCAAACATTTTCCATATTGTTAAACCGTATCCAAAGAGCGGTGGAATACCAAATGTAACCAAAGCTATGCTCGAAAAGGTAATGTTTTCTAAAATTACTATTTAGAAAATAGTGCGTTTCTTAGGACAGCTCTTTTCGTAAATTTTAATTTTTCTTTTGGGTTATTTCATGATTATTCTTTTTTTTCTTAGAAATATTTTTTTCCTTGAAGCAATATTCCATATTTCGAATTCTGCGCATGCTGATAAAAATAATAAGACTTTCTCATTCATCATTTATTTGTTGCTTGCATCTTTAGTTATAACATTTTTTCATCCTTTTGAAAAGGACAAAGTATCTTCACTTTTTACAAAAAAAAAAAAAAAATGAAAATAGCCTCATCCAGGTATTTTCCTTGTCATTATCAAAATAAACAAAAATCTGCCAGCAGCTGTAAGTGCACGAATGCCACTTTTAACATTGTATGATCTAGTCTCCTGGAATCGGGACCGTATCCTACAATTCTCAGGTCTCGTGGCCAAAATGTAAACGCGAGACAACCCTAACTTCGGTGAACAAGGAATAATATATTCTAAACGCTCATTTCGTTATTTACACTTAAAATCAGGATCAATGGAGTTATTTTCTGAGTTGCAGCTATTTAGGCATAAAAAGGTTTTAGAATGAAATATTTTGCTACATATTTCAGAGAGGCAATTATTCTTGTCACCAAACTGTATATTTTGGATATAATTTGTCATCGGAAAGACTTTATATTAGATAGGGTCTGTGTTAGATGTATTGTTGAAAAACATAATCAAGCAATTCAATATAATTCTTCGCTGGCGTCCTGACATAAAGGTAGCATTTCTTCCCCGAGAGCTGGGTAACCAGGGTTCGTATCTAGGTTTGGGCATTTTTGTTCTTCTGTATTCTATATGCAAGGTGTATGAATGTCCCCCCAGTAAAAAGCGGCTGTGCAAGCAACTGTGATGAGTGAGTAACTAAGTCATACTCTTGGTCCGGGGGAGCGCTACTTCAAAAACAAGAGACGCTCCTTTTAGTTTAAAACTCGCTGATACCTCGGCGAAGCTTGTCCTCGCCAAGTGTCACTAATAACAACAATATAATTATTCGAATGATTTTTTCATCAAAATTGTAAATCTATGTCGCATCTACAATTACATTTTAGTACAGTCTAAATTCGCACTCTGAATATCGCAAGTACATTTCATTCAAAACTGAAACTGTAAGTTTATATCGCATCTACAAGAACATTTTCGTACAATCTACATTTGTACTCTGTAAATCGTAAATTCATTTCTGTCAAAATTAAAATTGTAAACGTATATCGCATCTTCAAATACATTTCAATACCGTCTAAATTTGTATTCTGTATACCGAAAGTACATTTCAATCAAAATTAAAGCTATAAATCTATATCACATTTACTAGTACATTTCAGTACTATCTACATTTGCGCTCTGTATATCATAAGCACATCTCAGTCAAAATTAAAACTGAAAATCTACATTGCATCAAAAAGTACATTTCAGTACAATATGCTTTTACACTCTGTACATCGTAAATGCATTTCAGTCAAATTTTCATAAATATAAACTAAAGAATCAGATTATTTGTATATTCATCCACACAACAAAATGTTGATTTGAAATCCTAGAAAGTTATATAAAAGCGATTTGTAGAGTGGCCACGACCTTAATAATGTAGATATTTCAAATTTTTAACTCAAATCTGCCTGTAGGTAGAGATTCTATTATAAAACTCTAGACTAGCTCCTCAGCATACGAGAAAACTAAATAGAAACTACTGCATGTTTAGAAGTTTATGAGTAAAGCAAGATGAAATTAATATCTCTGATTTTATGATTATTCCAAGTCTGGTTTCGGCTCTTGTTCAACATGCAATATAAAATTTAAAAATTTCAAAATTAAATACTTCTATTTTTATTAGTGATACTTAAGCATCTTTATTACAATTTTATCAACGTCTAGTGATTTATCGATTATAAGAGTTTTGCGTTTTACATTTTACGGATGTTAAATTGTTTTCTTTGCAGAAAATGGAACCACTTGACATGTTTATCATGGCAGAACGACTTTTTGTTTCCCTCGGATTAAAAAAAATGACGCCTTATTTCTGGAGAAAATCTGTCATGACGAAGCTGCAGGGACGAGAAATGGATTGTCACGCTTCTGCGCATGACTTCTTCGACGGGAAAGATTTTAGGCAAGTCTTTTTAGAATAGTTTCAAGATAGCATTTTTATTCAACACAAGGCAATTTTTAAACTTTTCCTTTAGGAAAGTTCTTAATTTGGCTTTTATTCTCCTTTTTTTCATTAATACAATTCATATTAAATTAAGTAATTCATAGGAAAAATTATTCTAATGTAAATGTGAGTCATATCGCTGACTCACCGATCCTCTCGGAGACACACGGATAAAATAACTGAATGACCGAAACTCTATTAAGCAGCACTGACTGGATATATGGTTGAGTCTTATGAGCCATCCCCGACCATGGTATGTAGCGTCAGCTTTATAAGCCACATAATATCCTTCGAGCTGAAGGGTCCCTTTTGCTCGATCGGTATGATACTCGGTTACAAGCCCAAACGTCGCAGGTTCGTACCGAAACCTTCACTTGCTACATTGGTGACCTTGACAACGCAACCATCCGCAGAGTCGTGGCGCCATCTACCAGCCAACAAAGCCGTCGCTAACTCAACGCATCAAAGCCGTCTCAAAAAGCCGTTGCTAACTCGACGCACAAAACCGTTCGTCTCCCGTACGACTCACTGGTGGGGGAGTACTGTAGCGTCAGCCTTATAAGTCACATAATATCCTTCGAGCTGAAGGGTCCCTTTTGCTCGATCGGTAT
>JAOUZG010019159.1:9769615-9784755 GCA_026289955.1 Argiope argentata | reverse complement strand
ATGTGTGTGTGTGTGCGCGCGCGCGCTAAATTGCTGAATTGATTAAAAGGTGAAAAATTCCCATATTCCGAGTGAAAGAATAAGAACTGTTCGGCCAAGCACTTTCCTTTACTTTCTAGCCAAAAATCTTCATTCCCCTACCGTCAAACGAGTAAGACTTCAGTTTGTTTGCTTCTCCCCTGTTAATGAGGTTAGGCTTAACATGTTTTCGACCGATTATTTCAAACGATTCTGTTTATTTTCTTATTGTTTGATACATTTAAAATTAAACATTGTTAACTAATCGTTTTCGTTTTCCTTTTGAAGCACCGAATTAAAACAAAACAGAAGAAAGAAAACATATAATTTCTAACCTGTATTGCGTTGCCTCAATTGGTGTTGAAAATTCAACGCTAGTACAATTTTTTGATCAATTATTTATAGCAATTATTATTATTATAAGGTTAGGATAGCCTGGTAGGTAGGGCCTTGGATTTACATCCCTTGGGTTGCAAGTTCGAGTCCACTAGCCGAAAACTCTCCGTGTTTCTGTGTGGTGGACGTTAAATCTGTCGTGGTCACAAAGTCCTCCATCTCGTGAGTAATACCAATGGGGTTCACTCATTTGCGTTGCTTAATTTGGCGTTGAATTTTCGACACCAATTGAGTGTGCCCTGATTTATTTTCAATGGATACGGACTAGAATTTTGTTTTGTCCAGGCATAATCTTTTGATAAATTTTTATATTAATTGAAATTATTTAATAAAAAGTAAATAATTTTAAAACATTTTTGTTAAAATAAGTACGAGTTGACTTTATTTTCTTTTAATATTACTTTTTTTCTTTAAATTTATGCAATACGGTATGCGTTTAAACATTTATTTCTTTTCAGGATCAAAATGTGTACTCCAGTGAATTTCGATTATTTAGGGATAATCCATCATGAAATGGGTCACATAGAATATTACATGCATTACAGCCCTCTGCCAGTTGTGTTCCGCAGTTCTGCAAATCCAGGTGAACATATTTCTTGCTTACTCTAGAAGAAATATCATAGAAAGAAAAACAGCAATTTATTTTTTCGAGTTTATTTATGCAAATGTTTAGGTTCAAAGGTGCTTCCCTTCAATTTTATGGCTTAATCTTTACACAAGGTGTTAGATTTATAAGATTTTTGGTTTATTGTTTACAATGGATTTCCGTCTCTTTATGTTTTACAAAGCGCGGATAATCATAAATATTTCACGAAATGAAGAATGTAAAAACATAAATTGACATGACTACAAAGTGCTCGAAATTTTTACCCCCCCCCCAGTGGATAAATCAGTTAAACTCTAATTAATCGAACAATGAGTAAATGATATCGGCACCCTGGCATGAGTCTTCCCTGTGATTTGGGTGGCCTGGTTTCGAGTCCCGGTTCGTGCATGGTTGTTTTTCTGTGTTCTATTTGTTAGGTGATAAGTTGTGCCTCCCCCTGGAAAAAGAAGCTCTGCAAGTGAATGCGATGAGAGAATAGCGAAAATCGTACTCTTGGCCCTAGCTGGAGCTACTACAAAACAAGAGACGCTGATTAGGCTGAAATCGCTGACTACCTCAGCGAGCTTGTCTATGGCAAGTGCCATTAGAAACAAGAACAATTATTAAATGGTTGATTAAGTAAAGGGTTCTGAAACCTCAAATCCCTGAATTGTACGAAAATAATCGTTATTTTAGTTTGCCTTAAAATTGTTGGGCTCTTGAGAAAGTAAACACCAGTTGATGTTCTTTTAATGCAAAGTTGGCCTGAGATAGAGGTTTGAAAATGCCTTGAAAGAGAAAAATGCAGAATCGGTATGAAAGATTGGTCATACTCTTTTAACTATTATTAGTTACATAATAATGAAAGTACTGATATTAAAATATGAATTATGAAAATTATTGGAACACATCCAAATAAATTAAGAAAAATAATTCAAACTTAAAGGTTAATATTTTGTTGGGCAGCATTTGCTTTTTATGAACTCTCGTAGTCTATTTTCATGGATTGGACCAATTTTTTGCAAAACGATCCATCGATTTTTGGTCACTCTTTAACCAAATCATTCTTAAATTATGTTTGCTAAAAATTTCATGTTCATACAATTTTTACTGCAAATGGGATTGCATATGCTCAATAGGACTAAGGTCTGGACTTGAAGAAGTCTGTATAACACAGGACAATAATAAAAACTCAAAACTTGTAAGTGTCAAAATTAACTATAAATATATTTCGAGGAATTATCTAGATCCGTCTTAAAATGTCTTAATGCGAATTGGTAACATTTTACTTACTCCAAAAAACTTTCTTACTCTTACTTATTTCAAGAAAACTTCAAAGATGTTCGAAGGAAAAAGAAAGAAGAATTTCTCGGCAAGAAACATTTCTCGGATATGTTTTAGACTTTGATGATAAAAAATCCTAATTCTAAGCATATATTCTAGAATGTGTTTTTATACATAATTTTCAGTCATTTATTTATAAGAATATAATTTAATTTATTTATATTCCGTCACAGGATTCCACGAAGCTATTGGAGATGCAATAAATTTGTCTGTCTTCACGCCTAGTTATTTGAGACAAGTTGGTCTCTTGAAGAAAAATGAAACAAAACTAGATAAAAGTAAGCAAATGTTTTTAGACAGATTTCTCTTTTGAAAAAAAATGAAATTGGAAAAAAACTAAATGTAGACAAAGTTTTTCAAAATTTTCTTTTTTTGAATATTTATTGATCTTACCTGAAATAATCTGTATTTTTAGAATCTACTATCAATTATTTGATGGAAGTAGCTCTGATATATGCAGTGACACCTAGTTATGTATACATTATAGATCATTGGAGAAATCAAGTTTATAATGGTACCATTAAGACTGAGGAGTTAAATAAAATGTATTGGAAATATAGGTAAGTAAAACGAATTCCTTTTCTCAGAAAAATATTTCTATAAAAAGTTTTAATTCTCTCAACAACAAAATGTTTTTCATACACTCATACTTTTATATATATATCATCTGGTATCTAGCGCATTGTTGACGAAGAGGAAATAATTTTGAATTACTGTTTATAATTTAAAATAGTTGTCTTGTTTAATTAGGAATGATAAACAGAATGATATTTATTTTCTTGTCAATAACAAATATATATTCATTGAAATTGAATGATATAAAAAGAAAAAGTATCAATAATAGTTATTTCATCTTTTTTTAAGTAATTATTCAAGTGCTTCAGGGTATGCAATACTTTATTTTTTGCTTTTAAATTTTCAGGAAAAACAAGTTCATTTCTTGGCTTTTCGAAGTTAAATCAGCACTTGAATTGATTGATATTGCGCCTTATTTATGGTCATTGAGAATGAAAGTCGAAAAGGGTACTGCAATTCGTTTGAAACTAAATGTAATGTCAGTGGGAATAATGAGAATCCTTGTGAAGAACAAATATTCTTCCTTCGTTTGGTGCTTCGATTCTTGCCGCATATTGTTTTTTTTATTCTGATCCGCAGGATCTTTTAACATATAAATGTTGTCTTTCAATTATTGCCGCATGTTGATCTTCAGATTCTGAAGGACTTGAATATGTAATCCGCAGATGATCTGCTTCATTGCTCGCTTGTCGTTCTTTATTTATTAGAGAATTTCGTATTCGATTATTTTTACGTGCATGCTGCGTTCCAAAATTTACTAAGTGACAAACGTGTGGTATATATATATTTTTCAACAAAGTAATTGACACGATATACACTTGTTTAACTGAAATATCGTTTGTGAATTGACTGAATAAATATAAAATTACTCTCCTGGAGGGTTTCCATTATGCCTAATTTATTTTGATCATACAGATATTTTGATCAGGCATCAATAATGATAATTCTGTTTTCTATGTGTGAGTTAAACTCTGAATAATATGTGTCAATCGTCGCAGCCAAGATATTGTGCATGCTGACATACACTGAAGTGACAAAAATCATGGGATGACTGTTAATATCGTGATGATCCTCCTTTTGCCCGGCGAAGTGCAGCAACTCGACGTGTCATGGAGTCCACAAGTCGTTGGAAGTCCTCTGCAGGAATATTGAGCCACGCTGTCTGTATAGACGTCCATAATTGTGAAAGTGTGGATGGTGCAGGAGTTTGGGCACGAACGGACCTTTCGATGATGTCCCATAAATGCTCGATGGGATTCATATCGGGCGATCTAGGTGGCCAGGTCATGCGATGGAATTGTCCGGAATGTTCTTCAAACCATTCGCGAACAGTTTTGGCCCGGTGACATGGCGCATTGTCATCCATAAAAATCCCATCCTTGTGTGGGTACCTGAAGTCCATGAATGGCTGCAAGTAATCTGCAGGCAGCTGAACATAACCATTTCCAGTCAATGATCGGTTCAGTTGCACCAGAGGACCGAGTCCATGCCATGTAAAAACAGCCCACGCCACTACCAGCTTGAACAGTGCCTTGCTGAAAGTTTGGGTCCATGGCTTCGTGGGGTCTGCGCCACAATCGAACTCTACCATCACCTCGTAACAACTGAAATCGTGACTCATCTGACCACACCAAGGTTTTCCACTGGTCTAGGGAGCAGTCGATATGCTCACGAGCCCAGGAGAGTCGCTGCAGGCGATGTCGTGCTGTCAGTAAAGGCACTCGAGTCGATCTTCTGCTGTCATAGCCCAAGGAAGACAAATTTCGCCGCACAGTCCTATCGGACACGTCCTTCGTACGTCCCACATTGATTCCTGCAGTTATTTCACGAAGTGTTGGTTGTCTATTAACATTGACCATTCTACACTGACGTCGGCGGTCTCGGTCGTTAAGTGCAGGTGGTCGCCCACTGCGCTGTCCATGATGAGATGGGATGCCTGAAATTTCATACTCTCGGCACACTCTTGATACTGTGGATCTCGGAATGTTGAATTCAGTAACGATATCCGCAATGGAATGACTCATGCGTCTAGCTCCAACTAACATTCCACGTTCAAAGTCTGTTAATTCTCGTCGTGCTGCCATAAATCGCGAAAAACCCGTTCACATGAATAACTTGAACACAAATGAAAGCTCTGGAAAATGAACTGCGCATTTACACTTTTTCGCTGCGATACTACTGCCATCTGTATATTTGCATATTGCTTTCCCATGACTTTTGTCACTTCAGTGTATAATATCATGTGTAGAGGACTATTCATTAACAAAATAAAAAGATTAAAATGAAATCTGCTATGCAGATTTTAATTTATCCTGTCAGAACATCATTTCTTTCATGGCCAAGCACCATGAAAGTTAAATTATTCATTTTAATTGTTTCATCGAATGAGTCACTTTATTGCAAACTATTGAAAAAACTTTGTCTCGCATTTAATTTTTTTAAAAATCATCCCATTTCCTATTTATTTCATTTCATATAATCACGTGCTCAAAATGACATTTTTTAAGTTTTTATTTGCTGTAGTCATATACATACACCACATACGCACACAAATTTTTTTTATTATTGGTAAGGTTACTTTAAAAACAGTTCCTCTTTTAGATTGAAATATCAGGGGTTGTGTCCCCCTTCCGAAAGAACAGAGAAAAATTTCGACATTGGTGCTAAATATCATATTCCAGCTGGAGTAGAATACTTCAGGTAAGATCTGTGTGCATTTTATTACTAGAAACCTATTTAGAAGAAATTTATCCCTCTAGATCTTTGAATCTCGCTACCTATTTGATAGAAATCTATAAATTTAATTTAATTATCAAATTTTAAATCTCATCATTCTTGCTAAAAGCATCTTTGTATAATCACATTCACAGACAAACAAAGTTCTAAAAATCTGCTTTTCGTACTAAGGGTGGTATGCAATTAAGATTAGTCAAAATATCGTTTGTTAAAATCTCTTTGTGCACTTCGCACACAAAAAAATCAGAATATAAAATTACGAATTTACTTTGATCGGTCTATTACCCAGAGCTCTTTATACAAACAACAATGGTATTTATTTGTTGATATGCTGTGGTTACTTATGGCACTTGCCATGACAAGCTCATTGAGGTAGTCAGTGATTTAAGCCTAATCAGAGTCTCTTGCTTTGTATTAGAGCCAACTAGGGCCAAGAGTACGACTTTTGCTACTCGCACATCACATTCGCTTGCACAACCCCTTTTTGCAAGGGGGCATATTCACAGATAGAACACAGAAGAACAACCCCGCTCGAACCTGGGACGCCCAGATCACGGGGAAGATGCGTTACCTCTATGGCAGGACGCCAGCCGTTTAATGGTATTAATGACATGAATAGTTTTTGATTTTCAACTATTTTATTTTTCAGATACTTCGTGGCAAGCATCCTGAAATTTCAAATTCACAAAATTTTGTGCAAGGAAGCAGGTTACACTGGACCTCTGCACGAATGTAATATTTACAAGAGCAAGAAAGCTGGAGAAGCATTTGCGTAAGTGATTAATTACTCTTTTTTGTTAAATAGTTTTAAAATATTAACAAAAAATATTTATATAAATATTTTATTTCCCTGCTAAATATCTAAAAAATGTGATTGAAATTTTATACATTTAAAGATTTAAAACTTATTTAAAAATAATTAGAATAAAATAATATCTCAAAATATGCAGAATTAGAAAATTATTATGTGCTTTTTAAAGAATGATGAATTTTTAATTTGCTGATAGGTCCTGAAATTTTTTTCACATGACATTTAAAATATGAGGTTGGACGCCGATAGCATAGGCCCGAACTCTCAGTTTGAGAGTTAGTAGCCACGTAACACAGCCATTGAGCAAGTGACACTTCAACTCGAACTCTATTTGGCTTATAAAGCTTTCACCGCATACTCTCCCATCAGCTAATTGGTGGTTCGACGAACGATGCAATTGCATCAAGCTTTATGGCGAGTGTGTGTATTAGTCTGGTGGTGATGCTAATTGTTGTATTAATGTCCCTTGCGACTTTCTGCTGCCGATAGACGGAGCCACAATAGCTGTAGGAAGCTACGCATGAAGGCCGCTAATCCAAAGTCACCGGGTCACCATTGCGTCAGATCCGGTTAGCGCTAGCCCCGAGCTTGCTATTTGAAGATTTGCAGTCGATTAACATAACCAGTGAGCAAAACTGACACTTCAGCTCGAGGGTAGTTATCTGGCTTCTAAAGATTTGTCGAAAGTTATTCTATTTTTCTTTTTCTACAATTACTTGGACGAGATTCTTAAGATCGTATTCAATTGCTCATTTTCGGATTCGAGAAACCTCCTCACTTTTGTACATGCGTGAGGAGGTGCTCATTGCGTGAAAAGGAGATGAACAAAGAGATGAAAGAGGAGAGTTTTACATTTAATGCAATGGCGTAAACTGTAGGCATTCTCGGAATTTGGAGGCGTCATAACTGCTAATCTTTCTTCGCACTACCCTTTAGGGAAGAGCACTTGTCTAAAAATACCAATCCTTTGTATGGGGGGAGGGGAGTTTTGAAATGAACAATACACACCAAGATTTAAGTATAACGCGCTAAGGAATCATCCGTTTACAGAAAAAAATATAGTTGTGAGTTTGATACATGGGAAAAATCCTATTACCATTTCCCAATAACTGTGAGTCTTATCCAGAGCTTACCTTAACAATGTAAAAAGTTAATAAATTGGTCTTTTAGATTCATGCTCCATCAATTTCTATTATTGAAACATAAAATGGTAAAATTTCCTGGTGATGTTTTGTGATGTTTATTGTCTGTCTTCAGATATGGGAACATATCAACAAAGCGCCTTTCAATTAGATCGAAAATATACACTATTTCAGAGAGATCAGATTTAATTGGTCAAGAAAGTGTTCAACAAGCTTTAAACCAATTCACAGTAGGACATTCTTCGAACGTCCAGGTAAAAGTATTATTCGAAATAGTGATCAAGTTGATACAAAATGAGTGACAATGCAACAGGCAGTGTAGTTTTGCATAAATGCATTTGTGCTGTAAATGTGTCCATAATGACCAAGATGCTTGGTTTTAAAACAATCGGGGCCCAAACTATAACACATTCTTCCAGATCTGTTAAATGTACGGTAGTAAAGTCAGATCTTTAAGGTGCCCTGTCATTAAACATGGATTTGGATACGTTTAAACATGGATTTATTCAGTGAATGCCTCTTATTTCCAGTCATCATAGTTCTAAATTGCCAGAGCACAGAAGAAGTCTTCCTCGTGATCTGGGCATCCCCGGTTCGAGTTCCGGTTAGGGCATAGTTGTCCTTCTGTGCTCTATCTGTGAAGTGTGAGTATGTGCCCCCTGTAAAAAGGGGCTGCGCAAGCGAGTGTGTTTGTGTCATCCTCATAAGAGCTAGAAGTAAGACTTCTGCTTTCGAGTGCTTAGGGGTCCATATCTTCAGAAGCTACTGCACCCCTCTTTCCGTTGTAAAGCGGATACGTCATCATCATAGTTCTAAATTGGTCGAACTCCGCCCCACTTTAGATTATGTTATATTATGTAAAGAGAAAACAGTGGGATTCCGCTATATGAAACATCCGTGAATGGTCAAGTTGTTATGGTCTGTGTGGATCATGCATCGTTTGAGTAATAGCGATTTGATGTGGTAATGACCAAATTAGTTATATTGCCATCCTGTTTTGTTGAGCCTGTCTTTTCTAGTTTGATATTTTGTTTGGGAAACAAATAGACTTCTGTTCTGAATCTATAGTTAATCAGCCACTCTTGCTACTATCATCTAATCATCTCATCAGACCATCTACTTAAATTAAAGGGGGAGGAGAAAAATATTTTTAATTCATGCTTCTTACTCAAGTTTAACAATTATCTTTCCTTACACAATTATTACAAATACAATTGCCTATATTTATTTTTATTGAATATTTAGGAAAACCCCGTTCAACAATATCATAGGGGGCTTACAGAAGTAAGTATACAATACAATAAATACTGAAATTACAAACATAACAGAAGAAGAACAACAATACCCGAACCGGGTCTCGAACCTATGACGCCCAGATCACGGGGAAAGTGCTCTACGTCTGTGCCAGAACGTCAGCCATTTGCTTATCTTGTCTGCCAAATTTGAAAATTTTCTGATGTTGGGAAAGGAAAATATGATCATTTCTGTATTTAAAGGTTTTACAAAACTTTAGTATAAGAATACATTTTTTTCGCATATATGAGTTCTACCACAAAAATATTTGAACAAAATATTATATCATTATATAATTTAAAGCAAAATTTTTTGCTGAGTTTATACCAAATTGAGTGTTTCTTCATAAGAGCATTTCATTATTTTAGAAAAGTTTACTTTATTTGTTTCTTGCAACAAATTTTAAAATATATAAAATAATAACAATATATTCTAATACATTTGAAATATCAGATTTTTCCTATTTTAATGAGAATACATGATTACATGATTATTATGAATTCAATACTCTATAATGCAAATTAAATTTTAAAATCTTCCGATGATGGAAATGGAAAACATGATCATTAATGTATTTAAAAGATTTTACAAAATTAAGTATAATAATATAACATTTTTTCGCACATATGAGTTCTACCTCAAAAATATTTGAACTATTGAATAATAATATCATTATCAAATTTAAATTAAAATATTTCGCTGAGTTTTATACCGAATTTAGTATTTCTTCATAAGAGCATTTATTATTATTTTACAAAAGTTTACTTTGTTTTTTTTCTCGTAACAAATTTTAAAACGTATAAAATGTTAATAATTTAATCTAATACATTTGAAATATCTAATCTATCTATCTAACATCTATCCCATTTTCCTATTTTAATGAGACGTAATAATTTATTTCAGTTCACTTCTAAAGCAGGGAAGATCAAAGAAGTGGAATCAGATCTTAAGAACATTCTCAAAAAATTCCTTTACTACAGTTAATTCTTCAGCCATGTTAGAATATTTTAAACCTCTTATGAATTGGTTGAAAAAGCAGAACGCAAAGGAATATATTGGATGGAAAAGTAAAAATCCTATGTCCTGTCCAGGAAAAAAATTTAATACAAATGACTATGAAACTACCACCATAATGAGTTCTGTTGTTACAGATTACAGTACAGCAAAACCCTATATGATGCGAGTAAGATCTGAAGAATCAGATCACATAACAAATAAATCTCCCAAATTGGATATTGATCATATTCTTAAACTAAAAACTCCTACATTAAGTAACCCCATGACAACTTTAGTACACTTAACATTCGATCCAGCTGGTGAGAGTCCTGCAAAACTTGCAAAAAAAGCCATGGCCAAAAATATTTTAGGAATGGCAGTATCTCAAGAAACAGCATCTGAAACAAAAGAACATGGCATAAACAGTACTCGAAGGATCGATGCAACTAGTATAAAAATCCCTGAAAACGTAAGATTTCCTTCAACAATAAGGGGGGAAAATATATCTGAAAAAATAACTAATGGAATGACACAGGCTGTATCTAAAGATTCTACAGCACCGAATTCTAGAGTAACTGAGACAGGAGTGACAGGCTCCACAGATGAAGTTTCTAAAGTTGGGAAGTTATCAGGAAATTCAGTAATATCAGGTTTCGAAACTACAACCACAATGGTAGATTCTACAGCGTCACTTCCTGTTATAAGAACAGCTCATTCTAATGTATCTGAAATGCTAGTTACTTCAACTCCAGAAATAAGTTCTGATACCGAAGGTACTGAAACTTCAACAATTCTATCGGGAGATTCATTAGCAACAAATGATGGGACCGCAATTGCCAAGCTGATTGATTCTGAAACAGCTAATCCTGAAATGGAAAGAAATTGTTCTACTTCAACTCCAATAATAAGTTCTGCTACCGAAGGTACTAAACCTTCAACAATTCTATCTGGAGATTCACTAGCAACAAATGATGGTAGCGCAATAGCCAAGCTAATTGAATCTGAAACAGACATTCCTGAAATAAAAAGAAATGGTACCACTTCAACTCCAGTTACAAGTTCTGCTACCAAAGGTACTGAACCATCAAAAATTCTATCGGGAGAATCTCTAGAGACAAATCATGGGACCACTATTGATTTTGAAGCAACTATTTCTGAAATAACAAGAACAGTAGCTGCTGAAGCAATAGACACGGACATGACAGGCTCTGATGTATTAACAACCGTAACATTAGAATCTGAACCATCAGAAAATTTCGAGAATAAATTACTGAAATTTGTGAGAAAGATGATGATGGGTTAAGGATTATTGTATATATTCAGCCTTATTATTGAAATGCAGGCTTAAGGAAACGTCATATCTGCATATCACAGAGAAAAAGAAATAACTTGTAAAATTTTTGAAGGAATTAATAGTATAAATATATTATTTATTGTTTTATTTCTCATAATGATTATTTTAACAAAACAAGATTTATTACTTTGCCTTCCTATTTCTTGACTCCTGAATATTTCTAAAAAAATTTTGGAAAATAAACTTGTCTAGAAAATGACAAAATGTGAAATTTACTTTGAAAATTAAATACTACGTATGAATTTTATTTATCCAACTCTTTATATCAACTTATTTATGAACTCTCTATACACTCGACTATCTCTAAACAAGATAGAGCTGATTAAATATCGTGCTCTATATCGTAACTTAATATCGCTTAACTGTAAATATCGCTTTAACTTAATATGGAATTGCCGGACTAGCAGACTTCTACTGAATGGAAATTCAGAGGATTGGTCCAAATTTGAAAGATAGTGGTAAACTATATACCACATTGTTAAACAAGATAAGGCTAAGCAATAAACCAAATTGTTAAACAAGATAGGGATAAACAATATACCACATTATTAAACAAGATAGGGTAAAACAATATACCACATTGCTAAACAAGATAGGGTTAAACAATATACCACATTGCTAAACAATATTCCACATTGCTAAATAAGATAGAGCTAACGATAATCAATTGTAAATATCGAATTGCCGGACTACCAAACCTCTACTGAATGGAAATTCAGAGGATTGGTCCAAATTAAAAAGATAGTGATAAACAATATACCAAATAGTTAAACAAGATAGGGCTAAATAATATATCAAATTGTTTAAACAAGATAGGGATATACAATATACCACATTGCTAAACAAGATAGAGATAAAAAATATTCCCCATTGCTAAATAAGATAGAGCTAGCGATAATCAATTGTAAATATCGAATTGCCGGACTAGCAAACCTCTATTGAAGGGAAATTCAGAGGATTGGTCCAAATTTGAAAGATAGGGCTAAACAATAAACCACATTGCTAAATAAGATAGGGCTAAATAATATACCACATTGCTAAACAAGATAGGAATAAACAATATTCCACATTGCTAAATAAGATAAAGTTAAACAAATATACCAAATTTCTAAACAAGATGGTGTTAAACAGTATCCCAAATAGTTAAGCAAGATGGTGCTAAACAGTATACAAAATGGTTAAACAAGATAGAGCTAAACAATATACCACATTGCTAAATAAGATAGGGCTAAAGAGTATACCAAATTACTAAATAAGATAGAGCTAAACAAAATACCACATTGCTTAACAAGATAGGGCTAAACAAACTCGAACATTGCGAAATAAGTAATAGCTAAACACTATACCAAATTGCTAAACAAGATAAGACTAAACAAAATAAATTGCTAAACAAGATAGTGCTAAAAATATACCTATTTGGTATAGTGCTCAAACAATATACCAAATTTTATCCTTCTAGGACAAAACGTTTTTGTGCTACTGAAAGATGCAACACCGTTTCATGCCGCTGCAGCTATAATCTGCTGGTTATTTAAAAAGTGTAATAAACATAATGTGGGAGATACATGAAAAGGCGCTCCTTTACTATTCAGAGCTGTGACTATGAGCCAAATTGTGCAACATTTAATATTTACTGATTAAAATTTGATTAGTGAATTTAATATTAGATAAACCAACCTGAGATGAAGCAGCTGTTTGCAATTGAAATAATAAATGGGACTGAATTTGTAAATAAATTATCAAAGAGAAACTGAAAATTTATGCCTTTCTATATGAATAGACATATAGTTTGTTTGTGATAACAAATTTCATGAAATAATAATGAAAGCAAAAAAAAATATTAACGAAGTTAGGCTGCTAGTATTGAGATCAGATATAAATAAATTTGCGAATAATAATACTGGTTTTTGAGAGTTATCGTGAAATGTTGATGCTTATCTTTAATTCAAATTTTAAAAAATAAATGAAATCTTAGATCATACATTTTATGTTATTATGGGTAAATATTATTATTTTTAAGTTATTATTTAATTTATATCCTCTCTCTCTCTCTCTCTCTCTCTCTGTGTGTGTGTGTGTGTGTGTGTGTGTGTGTGTGTGTGTGTGTGTGTGTGTGTGTGTGTGTGTGTGTGTGTGTGTGTGTGTGTGTGTGTGTCTGTGTGTGTGTGTGTGTGTGTGTGTTTAGAAGACAGCCAGCCCTTCTTTATTTAAAATTTCAATGTTGCAGTAGTTCCTAGGGAATTGATTATTAGACAAATTTTTATAAGATTATTAGTTGCTTCGATATAAGACATTTTATTAATACAGATATTTTTTATCCTGTTGAATTGTGAGAAAATTCATCTGCTATCAAAGAAGCATACGTAATAATAATGTAATACTGATAAAAAAAAACCGGTCAATCTTTTAAAAACCCATCAGTTGTTAAAGAAACATACATAATAATAATAATGTAATGCTAGTAAAAGCAGGTAAAATATTTTTTTGCCCGTAAATTTCAGAAACATCAAAACCTCCTAACCAAAACTACAACATGTTCTCACATGATAAAAAATAGGACAAAGATAAAAATAAAAATACGTGCTTCGTACAAATATAAAAACAAGGGAACTTAACAATATGTGTATAGATTAAAATATAGAACTAAGTTCATCGAAATCACAATTACAATGTTTTCTCTTACATTTTTTTTTGTACGGGAAGCTAATAATTAAATATATTTTAGTTTGTTATGACAGATGATGCAAAGAAACGCTTAGTACAAGTTTCAACACATACATAATATTGTCGTAACTTGTGACCCATTTAAGTACCATTTTGCGTGATTTTGATACGGAAGACATTGTAGAATTTCCTTCAGTTCTTGAAATAAATGGTTAAAGTTTTCATGATGGCATAAATCACGCTACTAACATATAAAGATTTGATATCAACGATTTTTTGATGATATACCTGAAACAATGAACCGAATTATAAAATATAAAAAAGTAAGAAAAATATCGAAATTTTTGCATTTGAAAAATTTTAAACATACCAAAAGTCTTTGTTTTTCAATATTAGTCACAAATACAGAGTGTCCGAGAAGTCTTTGACACATTTCAATAATTCTGTAAAAAAAAAAAAAAAAACGAGACAGAAAGAAAAATTAAATTACATTTATTACCTCAAATAGTGAAGTTTTTTTTAAAATGCAAAACTGGCCGGTAGATTGCTGTACTGAAACGTTAGAAAAAGTTATTTAGAAAATGGCTTCTCCAAGTGAGCGCGCGTTTTGTGTTATGTGGCTTTTCGAATCGAAATCTGTGACTCAAGTTCAACGTAATTTCCGTACGAAATATGGAAAAGACCCTCCATCTCGTAACAGCATTATTGCATGGAAAAAAAAAGATTTTGGAAACTGGGAGTGTCCTGGGTCGATCGACACAGAAGTGTCGTCAATGGAATTCATCAGTCATTTGCTCGTAGCCCCCGGAAATCAGGGGCCCACATCGAGGTGTATTGATATGTTAAAAAAAACTTCACTATTTGAGGTAATAAATGTAATTTAATTTTACTTTCTATCCCGTTTATTTATTTATTTTTTACCGAATTTTTGAAATGTGTCAAAGACTTCTCGGACACCCTGTATATTAAAGAATTAAAATTTCTAATCTTAATAAAATAAATGTTTTTTATATCCCTAAAATCACTTCATTTAAAAACTAATCATACAAACATTTATAAATAATAAAAGAATGAAAATATAAAGTATAAATATAAAATAACGCATCTAAAACAATCTAATATATGTTCTCTCCAGAACTCTTCTGATAGTCTTCTAATAAACGTACTAACTCTCTTCCCCGTATAAAATTGTTGACCTTGGTCAAGGTCGTAAATGATACAAGT
>JAOUZG010019159.1:9749744-9762798 GCA_026289955.1 Argiope argentata | reverse complement strand
CGTATAACAGTTGATACTTTAAACATGATTAGTCATATAACAGTTGAAACTTTAAACAGGATAGGTCGTATAATAGTTGATACTTTAAGCAGAATTAGTCATATAACAGTTAATACTTTAAACATGATTAGTCATATAACAGTTGATATTTTAAACAGGATTAGTCGTATAACAGTTAATACTTTAAACATAATTAGTCATATAACAGCTGATACTTTAAACAGGATTAGTCATATAACAGTTAATACTTTAAACAGGATTAGTCATATAACAGTTGATACTTTAAACAGGATTAGTCATATAACAGTTGATACTTTAAACAGGATTAGTCCTATAACAGTTGATACTTTAAGCAGAATTAGTAATTTAAATTAGCAATACTATAGCACCTGAAAATGTCCAATAAATCCTGTCATTGAAATAATATTGAAAAAAAATATGATTTAGTATTATTTCATTTTAATTTTCTTATAAAATAAGATTTGAAAATATTTGGAAAAATGCCGAAGTAACCATTAATTTCAAACAGTCAAAAATAGAAATTTAGGAATGTTGTTTTATCCTTATTACTTCTAACTCTACTTTCCTTAATGGCAAATCCAATGATTGAAATTATAATTTCAATTCAATATTAAAGTACATCTTGGAAAATATCCAAAACAAGAATAAAAGTTGGGGAGAATTTTTATGAATAATTATTACTACAATAACGATATTTCTATTGTAAATTTTAAAATGTATGATTCACTATACTATAGAATTTTGAAAATCTTCTTTAAATTATTTTTTCTGTAGATTCTGATGGAATTTCAGTGGAGACATGTAGCAATCTTGGTCGATGAATCCGAAGCTTCAGAAACCATTCTTCGTCGCAGTCTAAGCGAGATCATAAAACAAACAGATTACGAAATGTTTCCAATTTACAAAGAATTCAACTCTTCGCAGCAACCAAACTATAAGCAAATGCTCCAAGATGCAAACAAAATAGCAAGAGGTAATTGTTCAAAATCAAGACTGGTCCAAAATAGAAAAATATTTTTTTAAATGAAAATTATCTAAAAATAATTAATTTAAGATAACAATTATCTATAATAATTATTTTAAAACACAACAATTATCTATAATAATTATTTAATAATTAAAATAAAAAATCTTTCTAAAGGCAACGTAATTACTTTAGACAATTGTTTAATTAAACTGCAACCTTTTTTTGATATTACATCAGATAATTTTCAATCTATAATAATTATTTTAAAACATTAAAAATTATCTAGTGAAATATCAAGAAAATTTTGCCATTTAATGGAACAATTGTCTAAAGGAAATATGTTGCTTTTAAAAAGATTTTTAATTTTAAACATCATGAATAAATTTTGATGGCAGCGAAACTTTATCATAAAAAATTAATTACGGTTTCCTTTTAAATTAAAATTGAATTTTAATATTGTATTTTTTAATTTTAGAAAATTATCAATTGTATTTTCAGTTATTAATATAATAGCTTTGATGAGTTTAGATTTACTGAAATATATTGTTCTAGTTATATATAAATTTTAGCATGGATTTATTGTTCAGTTTAATTTTAGAAGCATTCGAAAATTCTATTTTCAGATACTTCTAATTAGCAATATCTGTAAATAGAATTCGTGCTTTAAACGCGTTTTTAAAAACCGACTGAAACTTAAATTTGACTCAAAACTACATTTGCAATCATAGAATTCCAATCTAAATTTAACGTATTTCAATCATTGTGGTTTTGAGTTCGTGTATTTATGTATTTCTAAAAATGCAAACAGACATAGTATCAATTTGTTGTTCGATTTCTTAAAATTTTAAAGGTAATTACACAACAGATGTTAAATATGTGTACCTAATTTCATTTACCCTGCTCTCGTCGTTTTATATTAATCGTATTAACTTATGATCGAGCAGCAGACTTCTGAACAGATTTGAATCATAATTTGGCAGAAATCTGTATTTTTTTTATTTCAAGCCTGTATGCCAAATTTCATTTATCTTGCTCAAAGCGTTTTTAATTTAGTTTTCTCAGACAAACGGACGTATATTTTCGAAAACGTATTTTTCGAACTCAAGGAGGTCTAGAATGTGGAGTTACAATCACGAGTTCGAATTTATTGGTAATTATAATACTTCTATACTAAGTATACGAGAGACTAATTAAAAAAAAGCTTCACTTTTACATGCTTTAAGTACTTTATTTGATCTTTTTCAAAATCAGTGAAATATCAGAAGATGTGGAAATATTTACAGATTTTTATCTTATTCATTGCACAGCTACTTTTAGTTTAGTCATATTAATACTAGGGTTATTTTGAGATGGGCCTCGTAATTTTGAATCGTGTCAGAGGAAGAGGGTGACGCCTAAGCTGACATCCCCCTCTCCACACTACACCAACGAGAGAATATTTGACAGACACGGATTTAACGTGCAACAGACCCCCCCCCCCCTCGAACCATCGTAAACCATACGGAACCCTTACAATCAGGCCCCCCACAGGTGTTATTGAAATAGAAAAAAAATTTAGTAGCACTGAGTGTATTAATTACTGCATTTACTTAATTAATGAATTAGATCTTAATTTAATGGATTTTCTTTTATTAAATGGGACATTCTACTTTCAGTATTCATAATACTCGCTTGCGGGGGAACTGTCCGCTCCGTCTTGTTGGCGGGTTACGACCTGGGAATGGAAAGCGGCGAGTACGCCTTTCTGTCAATCGAGCTCCTCAAAAATCAACTCTACAGCAAACAGTTCAACTGGTATAAACCCAACGACAAAAGAAACAAGGTAAAAAGAGAACTTAATCAGTTCAAAGAAGTACTACAGTTTATGTCTAAATAAAAAAAAGTATTGACTTCTATCTGTAAACTACTTTATCATTCACTATTTATTATTTTAGCATTTTTTATCTAAAAATTCAATGTCATTCAAAATTATATTTCTTACTGTCACAGTACCTAAAATATATGGGGTATATAATAGCTAATTCTATGATTATACAAAAAATTATTATAATAATTTATTATTTAATTAATGTAACATTGGGCTGTTTTGACTCCCTCTACTGGCAGAAAAAATCGGCAGGCGCATTAGAAATAACAGCCAATACCGCCAACACCAACTCGCAAACACTCTCTCCATAAGCTTGGCGCAAATGTATCGTTTGTCACCTCACCGAGACACTGGTGGGAGAGTATGTGTTGAAAGCTTCATAAGTCAGATAACATCTACTGTACTCGAGTAATTGCTTTTGTATAGTGACTATGTTACTCGGCTGCAACCCTAATGTTACGGATTCGGTTCTAACCTAATCATTCACTCAAATATCCATAAAAGTTTAAAGATATAAAAAAATGGAAAGTTATAAAACATTGTTTAAAATAATAATTTTCTTGAAAAATTTTGATAAAATAATCTGGAGTGATTTTAAAAATTAATGACTTTTAAACATCAAAATATGTAATACCACATGAATTCAAAATATAATTGTTTAAAACAAATTACAAGATATTCAGCATTTACGAGAATGTTCACATTTGATGTACAGGATTTATTTTAAAATGTCAAAGTAGACAACCTGATGAAGCCTGAAAAAGAATTAAATTATTCTCTGAAACAATCAGACTCGGAAAAAAAAACAGACTAGATTCCACATCTTGCTTAATGTGTAACAGTTCCAACGTCTGTTGTACACATTCTTGTAGAATGTCCACGGCTTTCTATACAGAGACTAGTATGTTTTCAGATATTTCTTTCGAGAATTCAGTGAATTGCTTTCCAAAACTCCGCATGCTGAGTTTTTTAGTTTAAAAAAAATATTGGTTTCTATAATCGTATATAAATATCAACCATATACCATGCCTTACATCACTGTTACGCTTTTTCATGACTCACATATTTACTCTTTTAGACACTTGACATTTGTAAACATTCCATATTTTGTTTTTATTATAAATTGATACAAATATTTTAAACTCAAGAATGTGACACAGCTTAGCCAGAGATGGCTTCTGTGCCATAACCCAACAAACTCCACTCAACTCAACTGAAACAAGTAGGCTTTATATTTAAACCTTCCAGGAATCCGTTCTGTATTCTTTCAAAAAAGAAAAAAATTCAGTGATTTCAATTTGAATATATCAACATCAGATATATTCGCACATTTAATTTTGCGGCATTTACACAACGCAAACTGTAAAACATCATTAATTTTGCTGTTTCTTAGCGTGCTATATCCATTTTATCACAATTTTTAAATCTGAATATCTTCATCTTTTCAACTAGTATTATCAAAACGGAAAATAATAAAACAGTAGTCTTGAAAACTTGTAACTACAATATTTTTTATGTTTATTTTATATTTTAACTAAAATTTCAGGGATGGGAATGTAAGGAAAGTGGTTTCTATTTTTCCTCTAGACATTTTTTGGTTTTTTTACCTCTAATAGCTGTTTTCACTTAGCGTTTACTTTCGTAACAGAGAACTTCGATTAAATCTTATTTGGAATTAATACAATTTCATGATTAATTAATTCTTTTAAAATGATCACCCATTTGTTACACATATTGACGGAATTTTTTATAGAAAATTGTGTCGTAATGTGCTTTAAAATGCTAAGCTTTCATAATTCCTTATGCATGTTTCATGTATGTTTCTACAGGAGGCCCGAAAGATGTACGAATCTTTGTTGATAATTAGTATTCGTGTTCCGGTACGGGAAGAATACCAACTCTTCATTAAAGACATGAAAGAGATAGCAAAGAAGAAATTTTCTGCGATTCTCGAATCTTCATCTGTAAGTAGAAAAATTTAGATCGACAGACTCAATGCATGCAATCTCTAATTTCGAATTTTCATTTAAGACATTTTTTGGCGCCACTAATACAATTTATGGTGAATGAACTCCACAATCATACAACTACTTACTAAGTAATCTCATTACCATGTTAACCTTTTATGTTCAGAGGTTTTAGAACCTTGAATTCAAGAACTCAGTGGCAGTTCCCTCTAATTGGCAAAACCGCAATCACATTAATATTGCTTCTATCAACATACACAATGGCATGTTTTAAGCTCTCTGGGGGAAAGCGGTTTATTGTATGTGTGCATGCAGCTCGGATAAGATAGGAAAGTATACATAATATTTATAACCACTTGGAAAACATTGAAACTTTCCCCTTTTAAATTAGGCATTATTTATTTTCATAGTTTCAATATACTTTTTGAAATATAAGGAATTTCAATATATTAATAAGAGCGTCAAATAAAATTTGCGCAATCTGTAATACTACTACTGTCATCAAGACAGTGTTGTCACTGCCCATTTGTGACAATCCATTTAAAAATTCATGATGTCGAATACAAACTTTTCACCTCGAATACAAAAGTATTATTATTTTGTAATTACACAATTTGGAAAATAAAAGCTTCTCAATCTGTGCTCAGCACTATGGCTATTTGGTGCACACGGTCTTCAAGAATACAATTCCTATACTACATTGTGCCAATATTCTTTTTAAATTTCTTCATGCCGCATAAAAACTTTTCACCTGGAGTGTAAACATTTAATTCGGCGACACAATAGATAAATCATGTAGTTACATAGAATGCGAAGTGAAAGTTGCACAACCTATGTTCCCCTATGGCATTTTAAGCACACTGTCACCAAAAACATTGGTTATGTTTTACATTTTGAAATCCATTAAAAAAATTTTAACATTGAATTAAGAGATTTTTCAACTCGCGTGCTGGCACAAAGGTAGCGCGTTTTCCCCGGGATCTGGATCATCCGGGGTTCAAGTCCCGGTCAGGGCATGGTTGTTCTTCTGTGTGCTATATGTGAGGTGTTTGAATATGAGCTACTGTATAAAAGGAATGTGCAAGCGAATGTGATGAGTGTGTAGCTCAGTCGTACTCCTGGCCCTAGTTGGCGCTATTTCAAAATCAAGAGAGGCCCATTCGGCTTAAAATCACTGACGTCAACCAGCGCGCTTGTCCATGGCAAGTTCCATTAGTAACAACAAAACAGATTTTCCAACTTGGATATATAATGTATTCATATATATCTGAATAAATAAACAAAAAATAACATTTCAGATAAACCCTATTGTGGGATCATTCTATGATTGTGTGCTTCTGTATGCCTACTCTCTGAACAAGACCCTCTCCGAGGGTGGAGATCCAAAGAACGGCCGAGCATTAGCCAGGCAGATCTGGAATTCCACGTTCACTGGTGGTAATAGATTAAGTAAATAACTTCGACTCAAATGCACCTCTTACTGCTTTCTACACCCCAATACATACTAAGATAAATATATACGAGAATAAGGAAAATTATTTGTAGAATATATTTTTATTCCATAAGCGAAGATACAAATAGAATAAGATTCGAGTCATAAAAACAAACGAGCTCCTTGCTTCTAAAAGTTTTTGTTTAGCTTCGCATATTGCATGCTTATAAAGAAAATTTCGTAATAATTTTTTTATTCAATTTCTCCTGTATGGAATGCTCCAAAATATTGTACTATTACAATTACGTGAGAATATTTGAATAATTTTTGAAGTGTGAAAGAAATTCTTCAATATTCATTGAAACTTGAAATATATTAAAACAAGATTAATTTACTTAAGGTAGTTCTGAAATCGTGTTGTACTTTTAATTTAATTTAAAAAGTGCATTTCATTTTTCTTTTCTTTATTTTTAATTATTTTTTACTTTTTAATATATTGGTAAAATATATTTTTTAAAAAATATGTATTATTAGTTACTCAATATCTGTGAAATTTTTAATATAACAACAGTAATAAAATAATTCTGCGAATTTTTTTCCAATAAAATTAGCTATTTGCGTTTTCGAGCTATCGTGTTCAGCTGTACTCGGAAATCCAGATAGACAGACTTCTTTTGAATGAATCTTTTTCAAATTTGATAAAAACTATAAATTTGGTTTTAAATTTTTATAGCTCAAAATGTTTTTGGGTCTCCTTGCGCATAGACAGATACACTTCCAAAATGTATTTTTTGGACTCGGAGTGATCAAAATCTCAAATTCAGAATTTTTTTTTTTTTTTTTGATGATTACCATGTTTTTTATTCTGTAAAAGTAAAAATTAGTCACGAAAGTATCAACAAAAAGCAGTAAGTATCGTTGACGAAATTGCAATATGCTTAGGAGGCAACGTGTGACGAAAAACAATTTTCACTACTCCCCTACTAACTATATAAGAATAAATACTTTTCTTTTATTTTTATGCAAGAATTAATTTTAATACATAATTAATATAGTAATTTATTTATTTCTTAAATTTTAATATGAGTCCCAAAAATAATAATTAAATAATTTAAATTTTAAAAATTATAATTTAATATGGTAATTTTGCAGGAATTAATTTTAATACCTAATTAATAAAATTATTTGTTTTTTTTTTTATTTTGATGTGATTGCAGTGTCTGCTGAAAAAAAATTTTGAAAAAAAGAATCACCCTTGAAAATTTTTAATGAGTGAAAGAAAAACAGATTTTCGTCATGATTTCAAAAAAGAAAGCATGATTTTAGTTTAAGAAAAATGAGCTAATCCTTATTAATAATAAAGGAGAATGTGTGTTTGCTCACTATAAAACAAACCATATGATCAAAAGCTGGAAAATTTGGTACATATATACTTAGAAGGGTAAAAATTTTATTAGAACTTTAGTTAATTAAAAATTAAACTAATTTGGGCACATTTGACAATATTATTGCCCGAAACTGATTTTTAAACTATTTTAAAATTTAAAATAATTCTCTCTTTTTAAATAATGTTGTAATGAGTGATGATGGAATGATTTTCAAATTAACACAGAAAGTAATTTTGTTTGATTGAATCAGTATTCAGGACATATTTTCTTGTTTGTACTTACTTAAACTGAAAATGAATGATAAATCTATATAATTCTTTCTGCTTTGGCTTACTTTTTACAAACGTATTCTGCTGTATTGACTACTCCAATCTATTTCAGTGCATTATCTTCCCTTTCTTAGGGCTTACAGGTGATATAAGCATCAATGAAAACGGAGACAGAGAAGCAGATTATACATTGAATGACATGGACCCTGAAACAGGCGTCATGACCGTAAGAATTGTTTCCATGAATTATTGAAATATTAAATTGTGTTCTGCTCACTTATTGATGTATACATATTAGTACACTATTTATCAATAGCTATATATATGATAAAAATAAAGCTCGATGATTTACAGAATCGATCATTGGCTATAAATCAACGGAACTAGTAAAGCATTTATCTCTAGAGAAATGTGATCTTTAAGAAAATATTTTTCAACATTTTAATTCGATTTTTAATTAAAAAAACTATTTGAAATGTAAACACTTTTTTCCAATAACATCTACGCACATTATCACAGAAAAATAATTTTTACATGACATACAAATTTTTTTTTATTGATATTACTTTTATTTCCATTGCAATCAATTTTGTAATAATTTAATATTTTTTAAACTTTATTTCAATTAATTTTGTAATAATAGAATATTTTTTAAACTTTTGCAATCAATTTTGTAACAATTCAATATTTTTAAACCATTGCAATTAATTTTGTAATTATTCAGTATTTTTAAACCATTGCAATTAATTTTATAATAATTCAGCATCTTTAAAACTTATTGCAATCAATTTTGTATTAATTCAATATTTTTTAACCATTGCAATTAATTTCACACCCTTTTCTTTAATTTTAATAACTTTCTAAAATGTTTTAGTGCATTTTACAATAATACTTTTTACTCTTAAGAAACTCTTTAGTAATTGAAACAAACACCAGAAAATGACAGCTTTAAAAAAATAATTGCTATCATTAAAAATGAATTTTAATCAAAATGACATAAGATTATCCCAAACAATTCCATAATATTATTATATTACGATATTTTAAACTGAAGATTCGAATTTCTTTTAATTTTTAATTTACATGCACACCCAAATTTGTTTAATATTTTCATTCATGAATAAATTTATAATAAATTAAAATATGAGTAGTATTTCATACATTTCTTGTTTTATAATATCTTTCTAAATTTAAATACATGCAGTTTTTAAGAAAAGAATAATTAGTGAGAGTAAGGAAAAAAAGCGTGCCCATTAATCCACTCAGCATTTACTAAAAACCATTGATTCTATAAATTATTTATCAATACAAAGATTAAAATATTGTCGTATTTGATGTGCATAAATACATAGAAATTGTTTTGTGGAAACTTCAAAAAATATCTACAAAACTTTTATACTTTATTTATATTTTTATTCAATCCTGTATACTTTTATTCAATGCTGTAAACTTTTACTTTACATTGTAATAATATGTGATCAGTTATAATTTTGAATATCAATTATATTTTTCATATATTCTTGATTTGGTACCAATAAGAATATTCAGAAATAACTTCCGATACATTTTTAAAATTAACCGTTTCTAGAAACGGTTAGCAAAGTCTTTACTTGTTTTCTTTGTATTTTTACAATTATATCTATTGCTTTAGTTAATTTGTAGCACTGGCTCTCACATATTTTTAATATTTAGCACTGTTATTTCTGATATTTTTTTTGTGTCTGGATTTTAATTTTGATTTTTATAGTTTTCAGTTTTCTTTCTGATAATTTATTTTCTGATTTGTAACTGCTTTTTGTTTTTTATAATGCAGTTTCAATTTAATGTTTACATTAATTTTATTTATTTTTATTTTTAACTACTCAGTTTTATAATTTTTATACCTTATAATTTTAGTTTGAAAACAAAGCTTTAGTTGTTGTTTTTATGTAATAAGTGCTTTGGAATTTTTAAATACATTTATTAATTGTTTATATTACTCCTCTTCGATGTTATGTTCTCACTTCTTAGTCCATATTTTTTTAATACTTAAATTTTCCGAATTCTGAATTAATAGAGAAAATATACAATATTCTTAAAATACTTCTCATTGATAAATTCGATCCCTAAATTCTATAAAGTTGTATGCACAACTTTAGTTCAATAGCTTGACACCGTAAATCCTCCATATAACTAATAAATAATTGTATTAATAATTCATCGTGCTTGATTGCATATAAAAATGGCATTTCAATTTATGGGGTCTAAAAATTCCTTATAAAAATCTCTAAATTGAGTATTTTGTATGATAACGATATTTTCATCATGATATATATATGCGAGAATATAAAAAAGAAACTAATTTTTTTAGGATAAACTTTAAATGTATAAATAAATATGCGTGTGATATTATTGATAACGAAATAAAGTTTGAATTTTTTTTAAAATAAGAGTATTCTTTTCAGCCCGTGGCAACATTTTTTGGTAGCAGGCAGATCTACGAAAAGCTGAACGATCGGGATATTCACTGGCCAGGGAATGTAGGTCCACCCCTGGATATGCCGAACTGCGGATTCAGAGGGGATTCACCGGATTGCATGCCTTTAGGTGACGATGCGCCTTATATTACATCTATGAAATGAATGTTACATTTTGTCTTGAAGCGCTTTTTATTTATATTAATTATCCTAAGCGTCTAGAGTGTTAAAAATATGCTTTTCAAATTGTAAAGCAACACATCAAAAGCCATCAAAATCTTTATATATATAATTCTACTGTGCATGCGTATGTGATTTAACTCTTCCTAAACAGCTGGACTGATTTTTAGGAATTTTTTTGTGTGTGTTCAAGTGGATTGGAGAATGGTTTAGATTTACTAAATTTTTTATTAGAATTATAATTAATTTAATGTACAAATAATTGAATAAATGACCGAATAAATTACCGGAAAATTAAGTGAAATTTTACGTTTTTTGCTATAACTTGAAAATATCATCACACAAAAATGATTTTTATATCAAATTAAAGTTCAAAAAGTTATCTTTTTAAAAATATCAGTTTTTTTACTTAAAAATTAATTTTTTTTATTTATAATTAGCTTTTAAATAAATATTTTAACCATATTTTTCAAAAATTTATTTCGCTCAAAATAGCAATTTAATCCACACGAGCAATTTAAAAGATAATTTTTTATCAACCTGTTGCCAACACGTTGACAAAAACTCTGAGGAAAAAATGAGTTGATTGTTACTGCTGATTGAATACAGAAAAATTTAATTTTCAGCACGTTATCCAAAGAAATGAAGTAAATAAAATGATATTTTCAAAAAAAAAAAAAAGAAAGAAACGGAAGATAATATTTTTATAATCTTTCACAATATATATGTTATTAATTCAATATATCAACTTCATTAAAGTAATCATGGTGTAAATCATCAGAATATCCATTCAATTCCAGATCCAACCGTCAATTTGTAAATCTTCAGTAATAGGTTTAGATACTGATTAACAACGCAATTTGCCGGCATGGCCTGGTTGGGAGAGCTTTGGACTCGTACTCCTTAGATTACGAGTTCGAAACTCACCGGCCAAAGGATTCCCCGAGTATGTGGCGGCTGGTGCTCTTTAAATCTGTTCGTGATAGTAAAGTCTTCCATGTAGGGAGTAATACCACTAGGGGTATTGGGGCAGAGGTGATCGTTCTCTGTTCCAGTCTAAATTACGATCTGAGCGGAATGAAGTCCGCTACCTAAAAAAGGGTTGTGGCGTGTGTGTAGCTAAGCCGTAATCTTGGCCCTTGATGGATCTATTTGTAAAACAAGAGACGCATATCTCCGGCTCAATATCTGCTGATGTATCAGCGGGGCTTGTCCATGACAAATGACATTAGTCAAAACAGCAACAATATTGCAATTAAAATGGTCTAAATAAAATCACTACACTCTATATAATTTGGGTCAGTAAATGCTCTGAGGAATTACAAATTTAACTGCTGTATGCTTCATATTTAATAAAATATTCTTGAGGCACTGATATTTTAAACAGGAAAAGTTGCGCTTCAATGAACTAAAACAATCTTTAAAATTCATTCATGACGTGTTTACAGCATAACGTCTGTTAGGTAAGCTAGTATATCTATAAATCACTAGGGGAATTCAGAAACGAAGCTCCATTAAGGACTTTTTCTTTAAGAAAAAGGAACTATTATTAGAAAAACACTACTATTGTATAATTAAATATAATGCCTAAGCCATTTTTGATATAAAGGGCATCATTCATGAAGCATTTTTCATAGCAGGACATGTGTTATAATACGACCTCGTCCCTTACGATAATGGGAAAATGAATATAAAATGCATCAACCGAGTCATAAATATGAATATTCGATTCAACTAAATCTTCTCTTCAATTTCTGTAAACAAGTCAGCATGAACATTATCTTCTTCTTCATTGAAATGTCATTTTACCCTATTTACTATCGAATAACTCATCACTTTCTGCTTCTTTATTTCACAGATTTAGCTATGAGGTTCAACTGGTTTCGTGTCCACAATATTCAAAAAGCCGATTACAGAATCTTAATTAGCTCGTGAAGGAATATTCAATTGTTTTAAAAAATTTTAATGCATTTTAAAATTTTAGGAATCTAAAATTGACTTTTACTATTTACCAATACAGCAGCAAAATGCACGTGGAAGAAAGAACTCTTCCGTGGCAAAAAATCGTGAACGGAACTTAATTTAATTCCTACTATTGGTTCACACTCTCTCTCTATATATTTATGAATCGTGTTCAAATTTTTAATCACTAATGAAATACTTTCTATTCATCCACTCAACTTCAGATACATTTTGTTTAAACTTTCAGTGGATGCCATTGGATATTAATGAAGTTTTTTTTTTTCAAATATTAATTCATCAATTAAATTGAATCAGTTTTTAATACTTTAAATAGAGTTTTAACAGTTTATAATGAAAATTGAAATCAACAGGCAGAGCTCAACCGATAAAATGCGGGGATTTTAGCATTTTTCGCTTGATGGTAAAGAATGCAATTTTAATTTTTGTGAAAATCCTTTTTTGATAAATTATTTATATTAAGTGTAATTATTGAATGAAAAGTAACTAAAATAAAAAATTTCTTTGTTGGCCTAAGTAGAAATTGA
>JAOUZG010019159.1:9691884-9749344 GCA_026289955.1 Argiope argentata | reverse complement strand
TTGGTGTTAGTTGAAAAATTTTAGCTTAAAATTTTAGATTTGGATGCCAGTACTTATATTTCCTCTCAATTTTTGAATATATAATAAATAAATAAAATTGCTTTTAATTATGGTACAAAAATAAATAATCAATTTATATTTAACTCTTTCAAACGATCATTAAAGCCTATTTTTTGAAATTTCTTTTATAAAAATTTTTTAAAAAAAGTTTTTTAGTAAAATAAGTTTTTACGAAACTGAATTTTTTTTAATCAAAATAATATATTTTGATAAACCTTTAACAAATAATAGCAATTCCTTGACTACAGTAAACAAACATAGTTTACATATGGCATTGCAGATATAGAAATAAATTCGTATAATATATACACGTAAGTGAAATGTACACTCACAAAGATGCCTGATTGTATTTTGAGAAACAAAGTGTTCGCAGCTCATTTGTGTTTTATCTATATTTGGCAAATTTTTATATAATTTCAGCAATGATGTCAGCTCTTAATATCATTCTGCCAGTTCTGGTAGCTGTATCGATTGTTGGGTCCATGGTTGGAATTTTTGCTTACAGGTAAGTTTAGTGAAATAAATTTCAAGAATAATTTCCTGTAAAAGCTTACAAAAGATCCTTTGAACTAAAGTTCAATTAATCTCACCAAGAAGATTTTGATTATTTTCTTTTAAATATTGTTAAATTACGTCTTAAGCGTAGCTGGCTCGGATTGAATGGACTATACTTGAGGGCAGCACAAACAAATTTATTTACAGCTATTTATAAGTATTTACAGGATGACTCGATAAAGTAAAACTTCAGATAAAAACAATCCAGCAGAAATCGGTCACTTACAGCGTAAATACAAGCCTTATGCACAATAAACACAGTCTGCAAAACAGCTATCGTATAGCACAGTAACAGTAAATAGCAGCGAGCTCTATAACATAACGTTAACAGCAAACGCAAACACAGCTCACTAATCTGCTAGTCTAGCGAGACGCTTCTCTTCCGAGAGGGAAAAAACTCCGAATATGGTAGCCCGTCCCTTATATGGCCGGGCGAAATAGTCGGAAATCACCGAGAGAGATCCAGTGGCTGCCAGACTATTCCTTTCGCCAAACCAACCCAGCTGGCGCCAAGCTGTTTGACGCCGTCGCCAATCGCTCTCTTCTCTGTGCTTTCAGCGACGCTCGCTCGCTTGTAACAATATTAAAGTGGGTTTCATGGCAAGAAAGAATATTTTACAGATAGTTCTAACGGAATACAAAATGAATGCTGGCTAAGCTATCCTCGTCATAAGCGATAAATTTGATAACTAGGGAACGAATAATAAAACACTTTTTATACATCCACTCAAGTTCAAGTAATTTTTTTAAACTTGTAGTGGATGGCGTTTCATGTTAATACAGTTTTTTCAAACATTATTTCATTAACTTCTTAATTAACTAATTAATAACTAACTTTATCGCCAAAAATCTTCATTTTCCAACCGCCAAATAAGTAACAGATTCATTTTTTTTTTCTCCACGCTAATGTGATTAGACTTAACATGTTTTCGATCGATTATTTCAAACGATTCTATTTATTTTCTTTATATTTGATTAATTTAAAACTAAACATTGTTAATGAATCGATTTTTTGGATGCGCTTTGAAGTGCTTTGAAATAAAATGATACAAAATAAAGATAATTAAAAATTTCTAATCTGTATTGCGTTACCCCATTTGGTGTAGAAAATTCACGCATTTGCGTTGCCTCAAGTGGCGTTTTCAACACCAAATGAGTTTTTTATGAGTCTGTTCTGATTTAATTTTCACCGGATATGAACTTGATTTTGTTTTGGTCAGGTATAATTTTTTGATCAATTATTTACATTAATTGTAATTAATTAATAAAAATTAACAAAAACAAAATTTTCTCTGTTGTCCCAAATAGGAATTGATTTTAATTTTTTTTTATTCGATTTGTTTGTAACTAGGAGAATCATGCAAGAGGCCAAACTGGCTGATTATTGGTGGAAAATTGAATGGGCGGAATTGGATTTCTTTGATGCAAGCCACATGGGCTCCTCGCTCAGCTTCGCCAAAAGTCATAGTAGATCAACACCTACCGTAAGTTTTAATTTCATAATTGATTGAAGAATTCGTCATAATTGTTTGTATGGAGTTGAACTGTATCTCAATTATTGATTGCTTATATATTAAACTATCTCCACAATCATGATTCAAATTAGATATCAAAAATCGGCTACTTCGTTGAAAATATATAGCTATGATTTTGGAAGTTAGAAAAGCTATCACATGCTTCATGATATTCACGTGAACAAGCTTTGCATAAAAAGCTTTAATCAAAACAAAAATAATGTGCAATAGTAATGTAAATGATGGATACAAATATCAAATAGTTTCTTAGCAGTTTCCATGGACAAGCTCTCTGATGCAGACAGCGATTTCAAGCCAAGGGAACGCCTCTTATGTTGAAGTAGCTCCAATTAGAGCCAAGAGTAAGCCTTAGCTGCTCACACATTCCATTCCATTGCACAACTCCTTTTTACAAGGGGGCGCTTTCGCACATCTCTCAGAATCACCCATGTCCGAACCGGGACTCGAACCCGGAATGACCAGATCACGGGGTAAACCCGTTGATCCTGTGCCAGGATATCGGTATAAGTATACTTCAAGTTATGTAGTCAAAATTATCAATGATTAAATAAAAATGTTGAAAACATCAATCTGCTTATTTTCGAGCCACACTTATTATTTTATTTCTCGATTTCACTTAGAATATTATATTGTCATACGTTATCTGTTAGGGCCGGGATAGCCTGGTTGGTAGAGAGTTAGACTCATACTCCTTAGGTTACGAGTTCGAAACTCACGGGTCAAAAGATCCCCGAGTGTATGGTGGCTGACGCTCGTTAAATCTGTTCGTCGGCTCAAAGTTCTCCTTGTCGAGAGCAATAACACTAGGGGTACTGGGTCAGAGGTGATCGTGAAAGTCAGAGGAGATCAGAGGTGAATATGCATGAATGAAGTCCATCCCCTAAAAAGGGTTGTGGCGTGTGTGTAGTTAAATCGTACTCTTGGCCCTAGATGGCGCTTCTTGTAAAACAAGAGACGTATATCTCCGGCTTAAAATCTGCTGATGTATCAGCGGGGCTTGTCCATGGCAGGTGCCATAAGTAATAACAGCAACATTATCTATAAATGTCATGAAATAATATTCAAAATTAAAAATTGTTCAAAATTCTTTACAGGGCTGACTGTTAGGCACAGAGTTAACAAAATTGGTTCTTAGTTACTTCCTAAGTAGCAGGAGTTGAATAAAATAAAGTTTTATTTAAAAATTAATTGACATTTTAACAAGTTCCTTAAATAACTGCAGAATAAATTATTACTGCACAAAAGAGTATAGGGGAAAAATGTTAAGATATTGCTAAAATTTTAAAATTATTTGGCAATTTTTCGAAATTTTTTCAGCGTTTTAAGTTATTATTGCAGTAAGAAAAATTTACAAGACCTTTTTTTGTATGTCAAAATATGCAACAATTATCAAGGATTATATTCAACAAATATATATTTTCCTTGTTATCTTTTATTGCAGAACATTTCTGGCAGAGGAAGCACAGCTCCTTTTGTTGCTAACGGTCTTATCGCACTTTACAAAGTGAGGTTTTTTTTAAACATAATCTTATTAAGCATTCTTAATAAATTTTCAGGATAGAATAAAAACAAAAGATAGTACTTTTTAGATATAGAAAATACAGAAAAGTTCTTAAAACTATTTTAAGAAGGAAAAAAAATCAGGTTTATCAAAAATATATTAAATTTTAGAAAATGAGTAACATAAAATAAAAGTGCACTATTTTCTTATACACAAAAATATGAAAGACAAGTATCAAATGTAAATTCTAGGAATATTAAAAACTTTTCCTTTTTGGGCATGAATTTATAATTTTGATTTTAAAAATTCGTTTTTTAAATTTTTAATTAGTAAATTTAATATTAGACAAATGTTTATAAAAAAACAATTTTATGTTTTATATTACAAAATTTCATATATTTTAATGTTGACATCAAATTTTTTCTCAGATGTCTAATATTTTAGATAAAAAATAATTAATAATACCTTTTTCTCTTAGTTTTACGAAACCAAATCAAAGTGTAAATTTATTAAGTAGGTTTTAAAAAGCAAATATTTTAATTCTTAATAAATACTAATACTTTTATCTGTAATTAACGACAATACTTTAATGCTTAATGAATACTTTAATGCTTTAAATGTTAGTGCTTATAAAAACTTGCATTATTTTTTAATATGAAAAATTACTTTTATGTTTTGTGCAAAAAAAAAGAATTTATTAAGAATATTTTATAAATTACGAATATTTTATAGATTAAGGATATTTTATTAGTAAAAATATAAATTATTAAGATAGATATATTAAGAAAATTTTATGTATCCGCTTTTGCACAATAGAACATATTACATCATGAGTGACAAAAATCGTTTGATATAGAATCGAATAAATTTTTAATTTTTCTTAAGTTTTCTATCCTTTTTATTAATATTTTTTATCAATTGAGAGTTAAATAGAAATCATGAGTACCAATGAATACATTTATATATTAGTTTCGTAATTTTCATATAGGGACAAAAGGTTTTTGTCAAGACTTTGGAGATGACGAAAATACAAATTTCCAGAGCTGTTTTAATGGAACTGAAAGTGGTAAGTTTCAAATATATTTAAAAACCTCAGTATTTTATGTAACAAGACGTAGGATAACTTTTAAGGAAAGTAACCACAATTGTGCGTATGAATTCTCTAATTTTTACGAAGTAAATTACATCTCTGTGATGAGTGAGCATTTAATTTTAAATGAGTCTTTATACAAACTAACAAAACAAACTGTTTTTATTACTATTATCTAGAATTGTGAGAACATTAATACAGAAAAGGGAAACTTCTAATTATACTTTAAAACGGTAGTTGTAGAGTGACGAGATTCGTTATAGTTTCATTATGAGGTAGATAAAAGTAAACGACGAGTTTGCGGAATAGTTATTTAATGATTTTCTTTTACACATTTCATAAGACAAAATAAACACGAACGCGAAAATTTATGACATTCCTAAGAAGGCAATCTAATAATTACCCCCCCCAAGAAAGATAATGGGAAATGTAGCTTGATGTTAATAGGGTAACATCATATACTGTATAAAAAGAGAGAAGAGTTATGTAATCGTTACACTATTAAAAATTTCAGAATTGCTAAATCTATTCTCCATCCATTTTGAATCCAGAATCCAACATGTATCAAGAGCAGCTAGACGAGGTCAACTTTTAACATCATGACTAAGCAATCTTTTGGATCATTTCGGACATTGTTACAAAGTAATTAAAAGCATCAGATGGATAATTAGATGTATTTCAAAGTAATCTAGAATTAATAAGTGGAGATTTAATTCAGTGTTTGTATGTATTCAAAATCAAAATCAATATTCAAAAATCAATGTAGGCTTGAAGCAATAAACTTTCTTCATCTCAGGCTAAGAAGAGAGAAAGTGTATTCAGAACAAATACAGGAATTTCTCCTTCCATGGATGAAGAATGACGATTTTTTATTGAAAATATGAATTGTTGAAGGCATTCATTTGCTTCATGATGTATCCAGCCAAACTTAACTTACGAATGATGAGTGTAATATCATCCAAGTATCCAAATATCACTGAATCCAAGATAAATAAATGGATATTTTCCTAACAATGTTCAGTTTGTATTACTACCTTTGTGTTCACATTTTTAAATAATTTAATTCATTTGTTCTCTCTTTTTTCCATAGATTCATGAAATCAACCATGATAATCTCCTACGCTATGTAGGACTATGTATAACAGATCCGAATTATGCGATAATAACGGACTTCGCCACTAGAGGGACACTCTCGGTACAGTAAAAATGTTCACTTTTATAGTTCGCATAAATAAACATTAAAATAGAATTTTGAAACAAGACTTCAAGTGTTTCAATATTGACACGAATGTGTAAAAACATTTTTGTTCAATTTTACGTCATTCTCTTTCAGGACATGCTGGCTAACCATGCAATAAAGATTGACTGGATGTTCACCTGCTCAATTATAACAGATATAACTGAGGTCAGCATAAAATCTCATTTGATAATTAATAGGATTTGCTTTTTCTGTATAAATATTTCATCCCAAGTAGAAATCTAGCTATAGAAACTGGAAATGCAATAAACATTGTGATTTCAGCATTTTATACGAGATAGAACTACTGCAAATTGTGATGAACTTTTATGATCCAATATTCTTAAATAAATGTATTAATACGTAATTTTGAATAAGGCAATGTAGAATGAAATAAAATAGAATGATTTCTTCTTCTCTTCAAATTTTTTGATGATACTGGCTATAAGTTCCTAGCCCAAGAACCCTGTTTAACCGCTCGATAACTGAATCGATTACTCGCATCTATTCATTGAATTTTGATAGCTGTAAGATAGAAATAAACCATTCATAATGATTATAATTCAATATTAAAATTACTTCAAATGCATAGATAAGTCATGTATTTAATGGATTTCAATTTGATTAAAATAAGAAAATATTCCTAAAATAAAAGGTGCCATCTTATTAGATAGTAAATAAAATAAAACTGTTAAGTGGTTAACTATGTTGCATAGTATGTTATGAAAGGAATATTTTTAATTTTTTTTTCATTCAAATTTATATATCAAATTCTTTAAAAATAGCAAGTTACATTCAACTAAATTTTAAACTAAAACTTTTTAAATAGAAATCGACAGAGGTTTGTTTTTTACTTAATTTCAAATCAATATGATTTTGCATAAGTAAATAAGTCCTTAGAATTCAGATTATTTCTGAAGAAAATTTAGAATTTTTCAACTGGAAAGAAATTATTTGTGATAAAATAGTCAGGACCGATTAATCCTTTCTTTCTGAAAAACTTGAAGAATTAAAAAAGCAATGGAAATTAAATTTTCCATCAAAATTAAAAATGAGCAAATTTTGTAATTTCCTGTCACTTATTTATTCGGTTTGATATTCCTTTTCTGTAGGGCATGGTGTTTCTGCATGGGAGTAAAATCGAGTACCACGGTCATCTGAAATCGGAGAACTGCGTGATTGATGGCCGTTTTGTCGTCAAGTTGAGCAATTATAGTCTCGGGGAATTGAAAAAACAAATGCCCCGTCCTGAGCAAGAAGATCCGTGTGAGTACACTCTGCTTTCAAATTAGAGCTTTTATCAATAAAATTAGTATCTTTGATTCTTAATGAAATGATCGTCTGTATCAGAGCAGTAGTTTTTCTATTATAATTACACCCTACCCCCAATTAAAAAAAGACAAATAGTTCATAAAATAAAATAACAGGCAAACGATAACAGTTAATTAAGCTAAAATGCATAGATTCTATTGAAAGAGGTGGCCAGACGAATAAAGAAATTTTATTAATACATTCCCGCTCTTTTGCATATTATCGATAGTAGATGCATAAGTTTCAGAAAATCTCAGATTTTATGGAATTATTGCAAATAATATTATGATTCTTATACGATAGTTACTGTATAGGCAATTGTTTCCTGTAAATACTCATTGTGTTTGCTCGTTGTTTCTGTTATTATTCCCATTGTGTTTATGAATTCTAATCAGTATACTAAAATTCCAGACCGAATGTATTGAGATCTTTAATGCCTTGTGAAATTAATCACGAACTACTTGCTTAAAGCCAGAAAAAAAAAAATCAAATATGAAAACTGTCTTCTAGAGAAACAGTAGACAATGAGAATCTAATAGATGGTTTCCCCTCTCCAAAACTTTAGTCAAATATTTTTTATCAATTTTAATTATTTTACAAATAGTTCTGATAAATTCATGTTTGGCAAACTTAAATAATAAAATGTTTAGTCACAGATCACTTTTTAAAAAGTTGTTTTACTGTATTTCTTATTAAAAAATTGTACAAGCGAAAGTGAATTTTTTACTCTCTTAAATAAAATAATAAAAAATATAAAATTTCTCTTATTACTATTTAATTAATATTTAATAATAAGGTCGGATATGTTTTTAAATTTTAAAGCATCACAAGTTTTTAGAATTATAAGATAACATATCTTAAAACTTACAAATGGCAATTAACTAGAATAATGTTAATTAGAATAAAATAATTTCCACAATTAATTTAAATGCTATTTAATATTAATTTCATAGGTTCTGGGGCATGGCTTTATAATTTAAAAAGTACAAAATTAAAGAATTTTTTTAACATTATATAATAATCTAAATTTGTTAATAATCCTCATTGAATAATTATATTTCCACTTCTTTTAGGGATATTTTAATATCCAAATCCTTGCACAGAACTATTAATAATTGAAGATCTTTAAATTTCTTGGAACTTAATTCGTGTAAAATCTTCCTGCAGATCCACTTTTAGAATGAAGTTTATAGACAAAATCCAAGATACAGATAGAATTAATAGACAAACATAAGTCATGAACATCCAGCAGTTTTATTAATATTATTATTAAACTCTGAATCTGATTTTGTATAATACTTGTTCATAGTTCCTGTTGAGGATAACGATATGCCGAGAGTATTATTTCACAATTTCCTATTGCGTTTCATTGTTTTATAGTTTCTATAGGTCCAACTCTTCAATGCTATTTGATACAAATTCTATGAAACGTAATTTCTGTAACATTATATGCATATAAAAATATCTTATGGAAAAAACATAAATAATAATGTAATTTAAAGGGTCACTGCTGTGGACAGCTCCTGAGCACTTGAGACGCAGAGAGCCCACTCTCCATGGATCTAAGAAGGGCGACGTGTATTCGTATGCCATCATTTTGCAGGAAGTCATCACAAGAAGCCTACCCTTTGAACCGAAAGAAAGATGCGGCAGGTCTGTGCGCTTTCTGAGTGCTGAAGGTAAGATAAAATCATCATAATGTGTACATTTAATAAGATTCAGTAATAAGGAGTTAATTACAATATTCAAATTTTCAGATTTTATTATTTTTAACAAAAAAAATCTGTTTTTTACTAGAAATTCATGACGGCGTCCCGGCACAGAGGAAGCGCGTCTTCCTCGTGATCTGGGCGTCTCGGGTTCGAGTCTCTGTCAGGACATGGTTGTTCTGTGTTCTATCTTTGAGGTCTGAAAATGTGCACCCCTGTAAAAAGGGGCTGAGCAATCGAATGTGCAAAGTGTTTGTCATTTTCATATGAGCTAGAAGTCAAACTTCTGCCCTCAAGTGCTCATACCCTCAGAAACTACTGCACCACCGCCCCTTTCCGTTGTAAAGCGGACACGAGATCACAATCATCACTAGAAATCCATTTATATTTGGCAGTCCGAGTTTCTGTTATGCTATTAATGGCTTCGGCACAATTTTTCGCAATAAAACCTCTGACGAAAATTCCTCATGAGGCCAAATGTTTGCTTCCCGATAGGATAGATACTTACTCGTTGTTGTTGTTTCTTATGGCACTTGCCATGGACAAACTTGTTGAGGTAGTCAGCGATTTAAGCCTAATCAGAGGCGCTTGTTTTGTAGTAGCGCCAACTAGCACTAAGGGCACGACTTTTGCTACTCACTCATCACATTCGCTTGTAAAGCTACTTTTTACAGGGGGGGGGCACAATCATTTACCTTACAGAAAGAACAAAGAAGAACAACCATGTCCGAACTGGACTCGAAGCCGGGAAACCTAGATCATGGGGAAGACGCGCCACCCGTATGCCAGGTGGCCGGCATACTTAATCGTTCAGTAAAATAATAAGAACTATTCATCGGGAAAATTCAAATGATTTTACTGAACGAATAAGGATAAGTTATTACTTTATAAAACAGACAGCTCTCATTTACTACAAATTTAAAATAACTATTACTCTCTTTTTTTTTATTTTTTTCGGAATTTTACCCTTCATTCTGAACAAATATTAGGATTTTAAAAAGCTATTTTTGTGAATTACTTATTTTATTTATACAGTTTGCCAAATTATTTAATGATCCGGCTTGAAGGTTATAAATACATTGCAACAAACCCATAATACTCGCTTTATAACAAGATTATAAGACATTGTTATATTATTTATATAAATGGTACTAAACTCAGATGCTATAATATTTTCATTCAAAATTGCTTGCGTCTTCATTGGGTTTCTATCGTCCATGAGGTGATTATTTTTTAAATAATATATTTTCCTGCTATCATTTTTGGACTTCAGTCACGACTTCTTTTTACCTTTTATCTTCCTGTATCTAAAAAAATAACCTTACCTTCAGATAAGGAAATATAAACTTTATTTAAAAATTAGATTTCATTATTTTTTATATAAAATTCAGTCTTTGTAATGCTAAGGGAAATGCTAAACGGAATTTTGTATTTTACATAGTTTTTCAAATTATTTTTTATACAAAAAACATCTGTTTATTTTAATGATCCACTAATATGTTATACAATTTTATTTCCTATTAAATAACTTGTAATAATTCCCCATCAAAAACCATATAATATATTTTTACATGTTTTTAATATTTCCCTGTTATGTTCACTTTGTTCATACATATTAATAATGCTACTTAATAATCTTCTTAATTTACAGATATCATAGATCGAATAAGAATGGGAACTACGCCTCCCTATCGTCCAGAACTAGCCCATGACGAATGCCCACCCGAGATGTTAGAGCTCATAAAGAAATGCTGGGAAGAAAATCCAGATGACCGACCCAGTTTTCCAGAAATCAAGCACAAGCTGAAAAAGATCACGAAGTAAAAGTATTTCATTATGTCCATCGAATAACTAATAACATAATTTAAAGGGAAAAAATTCAAGTTTGCTATCACAAATTGCAAGTTATCAAATGAGGACATAATTTTTCAAAGTCATGTGGTATCAATCTGACAGAGAAACATCATGTTCTCACATGACTCCTTTTTCGCAATTACCAATATTTGAAAAATATTGGTAATTGTGAAATATTGGTAATATATACTATCAGATTATGCAGACATCTACATGTAGAAAACGATGTTTTTTAACCCATATCAAAATCGTATGACTAAAGTATAGCGCGATCATCAACTTTTGAAAAAGCGATGGATTGAACTCGCACCGGTAGAAGGCATCTTAATTTTCATATAAATATGGCCCTATCATTTATTGGCTAGGCATTAGAATCGGATGCATGGCGGTCATTCGGGCAAAGTTGCAACTAAAGAAATAGGTAAACAAAATATGATGATATTCTTTATCATTTTTTAAAAACCCTAAAAAAGAAAAATTAATGCTTCAAAAGCGATAAATCGTCAATTTTCTCTCCAGGCATTTTGTGGCTTCAAAAATATCAAAACAAAGCAATGCGCTCTCATATGATGATAATTAAGTCAGCCATTAGTACCTTAAACACTAAACAAATACTGCAATGCAAAATTACCATAGAGATGATCAAAATCCTTTACAAGATACAATTCTAGTGACCTATTATTTTTAGTAATTAAAAAGCCAATGTCTGCAAATGTATTTTATAAATATTTTCAAAATAATTTGAATTATTTAGAATCCCATTTAATCAGATATTTTACTTTGCAATTTGACGTAATTATACCCTTGAAAAGAAACTTGAAATATGACTGTTTTTGACAGATCACAAAGAATTAAAAGATCTAATATTGCATTTTCCCCTCTTTTGTTAGAAATTTCTGCATTTAAATTAAAAATAAATTGTATTCATTTCTAAATTTATATTGTTCTATCACGCTTTTTACCAAAAAATTCGAAGCTCTCTTTCTCAAAGTTCTGAGTCAATGCTTTGAGTTAATCACTTAGAAACTAAATTCACAGGTATTCAATCGGAATCGTGTAACTTTTTCTATGCGGTAACCACAGCTGATATGCTGATATACAAATTTTAGCAGAATATGTTGACGTCTTTACTATGTGTCGTAGTGCTGTAGATGATGCTGTGCCTGATCAGTGTAAACATCGTAAGACGTGGCCGGCATGGCCTAGTTGATAGGGCGTTGGATTCGCATCCCTTGGGTTGCTACTTCGAACCCGCCTGCCGAAGACCCTCCGTGTATGTAGTGGCTGGAGCACGTTAAATCTTTCATGGTCACAGAGTCTACATGTCGTGAGTAAAATACTGAAGATACTGGGTCAGAGGCGATCGCTCTCTGTTCCTGGTCTAAATTTCGATCTGAGGGCAAAGGAATGAAATACATGAATGAAGTCCGCCACCTAAAAAGGGTTTGTGACACGTGTGTGTGTAGCTAAGTCTTACTACTGGCCATAATTGGCGTTTCTGAAAAACAAGAAACCCTCATTCAACTTAAATGGCTGGCATGTCTGTCAGTGGTCTTGTAAGGTGCCATAAATAATAACAAGATAAGACGTTCATGCACTTTGTAAGAGGGAAATGCAACTAAAAATATGCTCTGAAAGTATTTATCTTAGTTAATTTTGTTTTAACATGTTCTTTTCTCATCTCTGTTGCAGCTCTATCAGTTTTTTAAATTAAACGCAGGGTTCAGATCCTTTATCCTGTCACCCAGTAGTAGCTATTTCATACCCAGAAATATGTTGGATTTCTCAAGAGTAAGGATTATGATCTTTCTGGATCCTAATCGAATAAACATAACACGGATTCTTTGCTTGTTCGCTTCTTCCTGTACCTATAAAATTAGTATTTGACTTCTTAATTTCGTTTTATTGCCGCAGCATAGCACAAGAAGAGTTAAAAAAGGGACGAAATATTTCTCTCTCGACTTACATACTATGATATCCTCATAAATCACACACGTGTAGATATCTGAAAGGAATTCTTATACTTTTGACCTTATATTGACCTTAAAACAAGAGGTAAGCAGGCTCTTCTTAAAAGAATTTATTCTATATAAGTGATTTATTAATCATCGAAGGAATCCCCTGAAAGAATATTTACACCAGGGGGTTATTATCCATCCACTTGGTATATGGACTCAATTGCGCATTACCTTAATAATACTTTATTTGATTTATTAATGGATCAGGAAATAACATTTTAGAATGAAGTTACTATAAGTTAAATTAAGACAAAACTTTGAGAATTAATTAAATTTAAAATTAGATATTAAAACATCATCACCCCCCACACACGAATTGCTAGTTTAAAGTTATAAGATTAGCAAAAGCATCACTCAAAACTCTTAAATCTCTCTTAATAACTAACAGTAGAATAAATTATAATCATGCTTCGATTTTTTTCGATAAAAAACTAAAAAATATATACTCTCAAATTTGTTACTTCATTTACAAAGGAGTATTTAATGTCATTCCCTTCAATGGCATTTTAATTTGTCTTATTCAAAAAAAATTAAGTGAAATGGCATCATTATGTTTCTAAAGTGATCAAAATTCATATTCTAATAAATATTATTCCATCCTTTTGACAGAGGCATGTCAAGCAAAAATTTCTTGGACAACCTGCTGAACAGAATGGAGCAATATGCAAACGATTTGGAGAGTTTGGTTGAAGAGAAGACGCAGTCTTTGTACGACGAGAAGAAGAAAACGGACGAATTGTTGTACCAGATGATTCCAAGGTAAACACTAAATAATGAAATTCAATTATTCACAACAGAAATTCTCAAATTCTCATTTATTAGGATAAAAAGCCTGAATGTTTAGAAAGAAGAAAATGCAATGATTACATACGTTAGAGAATACAACGACTAAAAGGGAAAATTCTCATGTGAATGTAAGAATATTATTAAATTTTGTCTTGTTTTGTGTTTAAGCAAAGAGTAAATTATAATGAAACTTTCGATGTAACACCATGTTACGGTAATAGTAATAAACCGGCAATCATATATAAAAACTGGTAATTATGCATAATAACTGGTAAATTTAATGGTGATTATGAATAATTACTGGTTATTATACATACTTAAATGAGTAATCACACTTACCGCAACATACGTTTATATATAAAAGAACTAATGATTAGAAAACAACAAAATATATTCATTGTAGATCAGTACTGTTAAGGATGGTTGAGGAACATAGATCAGTAGAAAACTGATCTCTCATCTCAGATTATGCTGTTAACCACCATTATTCAAAATCTAGTGAACAGTTTATCACTTTAGCAATTAAATTATTTACTGCTGTTGGGCTGGTTGCATGGGGTTTTCTACTAAGGATCAGTTTTGTCCCCATACATTAGAACTTAGTCATATTTGTAATTCAAGTAATACTTTGATGCTCCAAGGTATCTAGACAATGAAAGGAGACGACTACATTCGCATAGGATTAACATTGCATTAAAAGGAAAGAAAGAATATGCATAAAATACGGAAACAAAACGCTTTTTTATTTCTTTGAGTTCTCGTCATTTTAAGATTTGTTACAGAAGTCCAAAACTAATTTTATCTGAAGGATTTTCGAATATATTCTCAATTTTTTTTTTAATTTCTTATATATTAAGTTTTTGAATACATATAAATATATTCTCACTTCTCTGTAGGTTTGTAGCAGAGGAACTGAAGAAAGGCTGTCACGTCAAACCTGAATATTACGAATCCGTCACCATCTTCTTCAGCGACATCGTCGGATTCACAGCACTATCCGCTGAAAGCACACCCTTACAAGTACATGCAATACTTAGCTAATATACTCAGAACGATGAAGGAAATAATGTGAAATACTATCTTGAGTTTTATATTTTATATCAGATTTTAAGCTATAGTGAAAATTATTTAAAACTTCATCGTCTCTTACAATAAAATAGACATAAATTTCCAATTAAAAATTCATATTTAAATGTCATAAACTAATTACAGAAGAATGCGTAAAGGTAATTTTCTAGAAATCATTAAATATAACCAGTATTTCAATCATAAGACGATAGACAGCTATGCTATTATTATTATTATTCAATTCCTTCATTTACCCGAACACTGGCGTTAAAGGAATTTTAGATACTAATTACGCTATGATGAATTTTGGGCACAAGAACTGTAAAATATTAGCATCTATTGATTTAATAACTGATTATATTAAGAGTCATTTACAATAATAATTTCAAAAAATCGTAAATATTTGATTCTCTAATCTTCCATTTAATATTGTTACAAGCGGGCAAGCGCCGCTGAAGCACGTTGAAGTTGGCGACGATTAACAAGGAGCTTCGCGCCAGCCGGGTGTGTTTGGCGAAAGGGATATTCTGGTAGCCACTGGACCGTTTGCGAAGCTCCGCGTGTTTTGGGCGCTAGCCCGCTTGGCTATATAAGGGACGGCTTACCGTAGTTCCGGCAGTTAGTAGTTCATTTTTCCATTCTCATTTTTTTTCCATTCTCATTTCACATTTTATTCTCATTCCGTCCTCAGCTATGGAGGAGGACGGTTGTTCGGAAGCTGGGAAGATTGATGTTGGATCTACTTCCAAACGGCACTGTCCAGAAAGTACGTCTCTCAAGGTGCCCCGCCTTAACTTGCTTACACCTGTTGGATGCACTTGTATCGGCTGCGTCAGGCGTCCTGAACTTGAAACCCAGATCACGCTTGTTCCGGCAGTTAGTTAGTTTCCTCTCGGAAGAGAAGCGTCTAGCTGGACTAACGGATTACTTTTTTCGCTTGTTATTAGTGAGCTGTGTTTACGTTTACTAGTAACGTTGTGTTATTGAGTTCACTGTGATTTACTGTTTACTGTGCCATACGATAGCAGTTTTGCAATCTGTTTTTATTGTGCGTAAGGCTTGTATTTATGCTCTAAGTGATTGTTGACTGCTGGATTGTTTTTATCTGAAGTTTTACTTTCTCAATTCATCCCGTAAATAAATTTGTTTGTGCTGTCTTCAAGTAAAGTCCATTCAATCCGAACCCGCGATGCTAAAAACGTATAAATATGAATAAATTACAACAATGAGTTATACTTTGATGTGTATAAGGCTACTTGTAACGGTAACCGGTATAACTAAAATGCCTTAAAAACTAATACAATTATGTAGGAATCTAAGGAAGCTTGAGAAAACAGACCATACGATGCCATTATATTATTCATTTGTTTTAAATTAGAGCAATCGACACAATGAGCAGAATTGCAAATAATTCTGGCAATTTTAATTTTTTTAAAGCTTTTATAAAAAGATCCTGAGACTAACATATTGTATATTTATATGCAACATAATTTTACAAGTGCAAATTGAAAAGAAGATAAATCTTGAATATCATTTATTTTACCACGGGAGATATAATGTGCAGATGGGGAGAAGTGTTTAACAATACATATAATTAGATTGCTAAAAAGATAAAAGAGACAGAAATTTTTCCATTCAGTGGTTTAACTAAGAAACTCTGGTAGTAATTTCTGTGACACATGTAGATTTAGGGAAAAAAGTCTCTTAGGCAATATCGAATGATATTATTCTGTACTATACAAATACTAGAACTTAAATGTTAGTAAATACCATTTACTTTTCAGGTTGTTGATTTTTTGAATGATCTGTACTCATGTTTCGATGCCATCATTGAGAACTTTGATGTGTACAAGGTAAAGTAATTACCTTTTTATGTGTTAATAAGTAATTTGCATGGTATAAAAAGATCACTTACGCTTTAAACAAACAATTATTTTTAATATATATCAATATCTATTTATACCATTATAATAGATATCTATTTATAATTGTATAAATAGATATCTGGTAATTATCTCAGAACTTATAGAAAAATAAACATAAACAGCAGCAATAAAAATTATTGTTCATACATAGGATTTTTTCCCCCTCTAATCTTGAATTTCTAAATCGTTAGAAATAATCATATACTTCAAACGAAAAGAATGCTCTGAATGACGAAAGAATGACTTTTTATTTCTCCCAAAATGACCTCATTCTTTGGCTGAGCGAGAGTAATAATTTATTAGGTAGACCTTGATCATTTTTTTAATAAAACATTTAGTGTAAATAGAAAATGAAGATAATATACTCTAAATACTATTAAAAACCTAATGCGTATGGTGAAAGCTTCAGAAGCCAGCTAACATCCTCCGGACACAGGTAATTTCTTTTGTTATGGCTACAAATAGGCTATTTATTCGGTTACGAACCCTAAAGTTGCGAGTTCGGTCCAACCATTATCCACAATGGAGACCCGTGCCCTTGAATAAGCAATTTTTACAGCTGTTGTGGTGCCCTCTATAGGCAGCAAAAGTCGTCAGGTGCATTAGAAATTACAGCTAACCACCAACAACTAACACACGCTCTCCATACGCTTGGCGCAAAATGCATCGTTCGTCTCCACACCGCTCACTGGTGGGAGAGTAGGTGGTGAAAGATTCCTAAGCCAGATAACATCCTCTGGACACGAGTAATTACTTTTGTATAGTTGCTATGTTACTCGGCTCCGAACCCTAAGGTTGCGAGTTCGGTCCTCAACTATTTATACCTAGACATGCGCTTTGAATCTATACTTCTTTAATTTATAATTATCAAATGTGCAAGATTTCTCTCGAAAAAAAAATCATTAGCCGTTTTTTCAGGAGTGAAACAATGTTTCAGACATAAATTCTTAAATTTTCAAGGTTGAAACCATTGGAGACGCCTATATGGTGGCATCAGGCCTGCCAGTGAGAAACGGCAATGAACACGCTCGAGAAATAGCCCGCTTGGCCTTGAAATTATTGTCAGCAATTACAGATTTTAAAATCCGCCATAAGCCTAACAGGAAACTGAAGATTAGAATCGGATTGCATTCAGGTAAATATTGATAATCCATATCTATTGTTTCCTTAATGTTTTCCGTCTTCAACCACTCAGTTCAATAATATGTATCAAATATGGTGCACAATAAATAATCTGCAACGTTAATCGGGTTTTTTTTTTACCAGTAATAAATAACATTAATTGATCACTCTTAAAAATTCCCATCTGAATATTTTACAAGAAAATGACAAAAGCATTTTTTTCTTCGAAGATTATTTCCCATCAAAAGAAACTGAATATTTAATAAAGTAACAAGAATTGAAATCAAAACTCATAAATATCCAATGAATGAAAAGGAGAAGAGTTACTATAAACGAAAAAAAATAATCATACTTTCGATTGAGGATAGGTTCAGTACTGACTAGCGCCCTCTCTCTACGAACTCAACAAAACAGACCAGAACGAAAGAAACTGTGATGGCATAGCGTAAAGATGAGAGATATTATGTGGTAAAACGATGTATGTGTGATGTGTTTTGTAGACTATGGTCCCAGAAAAATGTTAACGAATGGTCCGTTTAATGCTGAAATATCTTTTATAAATAGGTACTTGTGTTAAATTAACCAATTATTAAAACAGATTGCACTAAAAGGCTATTAGCTATTACTTGTCAAAGGTGGTGGGAGACTGCTGATCAACGCTTTATACTGGATCCACAGAGATTCCAAATCCACTTTTCTAAATTTAAAGGGAGAAAAAGTTTACTTTCGACTTTCATTTTAAGCAATCATTTGTATGCGCAATGATGTCCCATGAGCTTCTCAACGAACAGTTCTAACCTTGCGTTTCTCTTGATAATAGATTCCTTTTCTGTCTAATTTTTCAATTCTTACTATTAGTTCACACACTTTCTCTCTATATATATCCTATATTTCAATCGTAATAAAAAAAAATTTATTCGCCCACTCAAGTTCAAATACAATTTTTTTAAACTTGTAGAGGATGACTTTTGATGTTAATACAGTTTTTTCAAATATTAATTCCTTCACGAAATTTAATTAATTTTAATATTTTAGAGTTTTTAGCGGTTTGTAATGAAAATCCACAGGCTCAATCAGTAAAATGCAAGGATTTCAGTATTTATCACGTGAAAGTGAAGAATACGAATTCAGTTCTTAAGAAAATCAACCATTTTTTGATAAATTATTTGTATTAATTGTAATTATTTGATAGAAAGTGGCTAAAATATAATTTTCATTGTGTGTTGTGACCAATGGCACTTACCGTGGATAAGCCTCCGCTGATACGATCAGCAGATTTTAAGCCTAAGAAATGCGTCTCTTTGTTTTACAAGTAGCGCCAAGTACTTTGTTTTACAAGTGGCCAAAAGTACGACTTAGCTACACACACGTCACAACCCTTTTTAGGGAGCGGGCTACATTCATGCAAATTCATTCATTCATCTCGGATCGTAATTTAGACCTGGAACAGAGAACGATCACCTCTGACCCAGTAGCACCAGTGATATTACTCGCAATATGGAGGACTTTGTGACCACGAACAGATTCAACGAGCGCCAATCGCCATACACTCGGGGAATTTTTTGGCCGGTGAATTTTTAACTCGTAACTAAAGGAGTACGAGTTCCAACGCTCTACCAAACAGGCCATCCCGGCCCCTAATAATTTTCCTTTGTTGACTTAAGTGGGAATTGACTTTTTCTTCTTCTTCATATTACTTGTTAGGGTTTTATTGCGCTTCAGCCATTTTCGTTGATCATCAAAATCTCAGATCAAAAATAAATAAATACCTGAAGATCATGATCTCTCTCAGTAGAAAAGAAAGTTGATAAAAATACGGAAACGTAACTATAAAAGTAATTTTAGCCGTTACTGAAACTCTGCAAGTCTACTCTCGACACAACTAACACTCTCATCAACTCTACTCTTTTTTTACATAACGACGCAATTAAATAACTATACTTGTAGGTCCTTGTGTGGCTGGAGTCGTCGGTCTCAAAATGCCCAGATACTGTCTATTCGGAGACACAGTCAATACTGCTTCGAGAATGGAATCAACGAGCGAAGGTAACTCGATTTTTGTTCAGCACAAATGAAATTAGTAAATCTTTTCAAAAATATAGTTTTCAATAAATGACAAATTATGTTTTATATATTATACTATTAGATTTTAAAGTATAGTTTAGATAATATGCTATTCATAAAAATTCATGCAATAATTGTTACAGAAAATCTAAAAATAGGTGACAAAATACAAAAGACTAAATAAAGAATTAAAAATTCTTTATTTTACATGATTGCACTATAGCAAAATATAGCCGAAGTTTGCACTATAGCAAAATATTGCCGAAGTATAGCCGTGTTATGAACTCGCAGTAAACAGCAGCAAATCGTTATTAAATAGACCAACAGCGTACAGTACCGAACGCCCTCTAGACTCGACTACTTTCTTGAACACATTCAACTGACTACTATTCTTTATTGATGTAGAGATTTAGAGGGAATCACCATTCCCGATGTTAAAATACAATAAAATTTCTATTTAGTTTTATTGTATTTTAATAGATGGCACCATAGGTTCCACTATCCTTCTCTGTGGTTCTACTAATCCTAAGTGTTAAGTCACATGACCATAAGTTTTAGTCAAAAGTCAGTTGTTGTTCTTGCCCAGGTAGCACATCCTGCAGCGCAATATTATACAATATTGTGCGATATTAAAAAATATTAAATATTGCGATTATCCAATATTATATAATATTTGTGTGCTACTAGGGTAAGAGAGAGGAGGGTTCTTCTCTCTTGACGTATCGTTTCCTCGGTAACGGTAAGTGTTACGCTAAGGCGGCAGTTAGTTTTGTTATTTTCAGACATCTTGTTAGAATTTGCCTTTTGGTGCCATCTGAGTATTTTAACTTATAACTTTATTGTAATCATTTTTTTTCCTGTCTGTATCGTTAATGTTCTGTTAATTTTGTTTTACTGTAAATAAATTAGTTGTTTTTCTTTAAACGTTGCATATTTTCTTCATCAGTACCCTAAGCACTGATCCAAATTGGGATTGAATAGACATTTTGTCCCGCACAGTCCTATATTGCTTGACATCAGTTGTGTTTCTCAGCTTTTTATAGTTTCTGTAACTGGAAAAAGTGTTTAGAACAAATGAGGTATTCAAATTCTAAAGAAGATATTGCAATGATTCTTGAATATTCCCAGTGTTTTTAGTTTCATTGCAAAAGTTAGGGGTCATAGACTCACATCTTTTCAATGTCCATTAGAGTTGTTTATAAAATTCTCTTCTTTATGAAAGACCATGAGTAATTTTGAATAAGAAGGCTGTATCACAAATGTGCATCAATATGTATTATTCTATTGTACACTGTTAACAATAATAGCATCAGTATTGTTGACAAAATTTAAATTTTCAATAAATTGTTCATCATTAATTAATGCTTCAAGTTTATAACACTCATTTTTACTAATATTTTTAGCAATGAAAATCCACACCAGTCACCAAACAAAAATGATTTTGGACTCCTTTGGAACCTTTATCATAGTCCCAAGAGGTGAAATTGAAGTGAAGGTAAAGTAACTTTCAAAATTTGAAGCCTCTAAATTTTCCTTTCAAATATAACTCTCACACAAAAACACTATCTTAAATCTAAATAAATAAATAAGAAATCATATATTGTTGGAAATGAAATATTTTGTAGAAATGATTTTTTTTTCTTTTTGTCTAAAATTTAAGTAATGTAGAATTTTATTACTCTCTCTAGTCATCTTTAGTGCAAGATTTGCTTTTCTCTTAAATTAAAAAAAAAAATCGAAATTAAATTGGAAAAACTTTTTAAACAGATAGTTAATATAGCAAATATATGAATTCTAAAAAAAAAAAAAAAAAAAAACTATTTTAATGTTTTAAAAGTCGATTTATAATCAAACTGTGATTATAAATTGACTTTAATGTGAAATAAATGGATGCTGTGATGAATTGAATTTAATGTGAAAACTGTCAAAATTCTTTTAGATTGTGATAAAATGTCTACTAAATAAAATTTTTTAATCAAATTTATTTTAATTTTTTTTTTGAAATTTTAAAATTTTCATCTTTTGTAGTGGATTCTAAAACATGCATAAATATCTAAAAATATTTAAATATTTTTTAATCGATCAAAATAGCAGGATATTCTTCAAAATTGGTATTTTTAAAATTATTTTTGTATTTTATATAAAGATAAAGATTTACCTTTATTCAAATGTTATAATTTTTTGTATTAAATAAAAATTTGCAAAATTGATCCAGTGGTTAATACTGGGGGCTGGTTGTTTGGTTTGGTTTTTAAAAAATAGATGTTTGTAACACCTTTATTTCATGCATCTAATCAAAGTATACACATGTTTACAGGGAAAAGGAACAATGAAAACATATTGGTTGGAAAATGAAGTAGAAAATTAAGTGGATGTTTAGATGAAATGAAGTTTCTAGATGTAAGAAAAGAGTAATAAGAATGATTTTAGCAAGCATGCAGCATTGATAATTTAGGAATTGCTTCTGAAAAATAAAATAGTTTTTTAAATCATAAAAAATTACTTCTGAGTAGAGTAGTTTTTGCACAAATTTATGGCTTTGCTTAGAAAACAGAAATTTAAAATATGCAATGTAGACTAGAAAAAAAAATTCTAGATAATTAATTTTTATGGGATATGTAATTAAACAAATATAATCATGACGTATTAAAAATAGGGAGGAATTTATTATTCTAAAACAAAGCATCATATTTGCAGCACTAAAATTTAGCTTCATTTATGTAAAATAGTAAATGTAAATTCACCTAATAGCTCCTTTCTACACAACTGAAGCATGCTATGACTAGTTTTTTTTTATTATTATTATTACATACACATTTATTCAGTAATAAAAAATATTTTTGTCATTAGATGCCAAATACAATATAATACTGTTATTAGATGCCAAATGTAAAAATACTATTCTCTTTATAATGTATTTGTCTAATATGTTGTAGAATAAAATAATTAATATCAGATTTTTATAATATATTTATTTCACGACTAACAATTTCTCTGTAATGAGTTAAATATTAAAGCTAACTTTCCCTCATATTTTTTAATGGTAAGAAAATCATATTAGAATATAATATTAGACTTCTTTTTGAAATTGTAAATATTAACATTGAATACATTTAAAAGAAAAAGAATTCTGAGTTTCTAAATTTTAATTTTAAAATATCTAAACATTTAACATTTTAGTTAAAGATTTTGCCCCCCCCCCTTCTTCAAATTTTGTTCTTTACTCTTTTTTAAGCAGGAGTAAGGAAATTTAATTATTGTTAATTGCTGTTATAACTAATGAGCTCTACAATAATAATTTTATATGTTTACAATATTTTTGAACATTTTTTTTGTAGATTTATAACAAAAAATATAGAATCTGTAGTATTGTAAGATTATGATAATGCTTGCACTTCTTCAAAGCTAAGTTGACTGAAAATCAGAACTGTAATGTAATAATGCAACTAATGGAGGTGAAATGTTATTAATCTTGACAATTATATGTCATAATAAAAATAAAATAAAATGATGAATGAAATTGCCTTCAATAAATACATATGGCTGTAACATAATTAAGGGCATAGGGTAGCAAATATAATTAGGCACAGATAAAAGAAAAGAGAACAGATACAGTTTAAATCATTCAAAAGTATGAGTGCAGGATTGTCAAGAGCATCATTTGAGATTATTTCAAAGAGAATAGAATTTGGGTACCAATTACGAATCCTCAAAAACCATTTGTAGTGTAAGCTGTGAGCACTTTAATTCTAATTTAAATGCAGCAAAACCTCAATGATTGATGCGGACTAGAATTTAAATTACCTGGGGTAACCAAAAACTCAGGAAATAGAGATTTAGTTTTAATTTGAGATTTCTTTTCTCTTGAAAAGATTTTCCAAAATTGTTCATAAGAAATTATAACATGTACTGCACCAGCAATTTATTTTATGATTGCATGAAGAAAATAAAATAAATAAAGTAGTAAGAATAGACTCCCAGAATTATTTTTTTCAAGTAATCTTTAATAAATATATATTTAGAAAAGAGAATACTAAAGTGGTGCATGCTATATATATTAATCACAAGCTATTGGTGGAAAACTGTAATGTAAGAGTTTATTAGAATGTAATTTTTAGAAATCAATTACTATGTTGTGGTTATTTAATTAGCAAAAGTGCTCTTTATGAAATTTTCTAAATATTCTGTAATGAATGTAATTCTATATTATTAATCATATGCCATTGATGAACAATAGGTATGAAAAATGCTAACAGATTGCAAATTTTAGCTTTTTTGGGGGGAATATTGCTACAATATGATTAATATATAAACACAATAAAGCTGAATATTGTGCACTCATACATTTTGAATGTTTTTTTTCCTGGCCAATTAAAATCTAAATTGAACACAGAAATACAATTACAGACACAAACTATTGTACCAAATATTATATTATTAGAATTATTGAAATTTTGATTCATCACATTTATAAGATAGTGCGAAAAAGAACTTTTTGGCAAATTTAGCTCTAAATTTGACATACTACACATTAGAGATCTGCATGCGCAATTTTATAAATTTACCTTTCTTAATTTTACAGTTTTTATGTTAATTTATATTCAGACAATCAAACAGATTTCTTCTTAATGGAGTTCCTTCAAAATTTGATAGAAACAACAAATTTCAAGGAGAAACTACATTCTAAATTTTGCTAAATTTTGCCAAATTTGTTTTAAGGTTACTTTGTTCATGACAGACATTATGCCAAAATTTTAATTTTTGGACTCAGGGAAGCTTGGAAAATAAAAATTCATCAAAATCCTGAGTTCACATTTTTGAAATTGCAATACTTTCTCTTCGTATATTTCATACAAGAAGGAGGAAAGCAATTGTGTCACTGTAAGCTCATATGGTTTTAAAAAAATCGTGTCAGAAAGTTTCTTGTTATATCACATCTATTTCACTCAAAATCCTACCACTAATAATTATTTTATACCAAATTTCTACTGTCACATGCAATAAAAGTCCAAGTTCAATTAAACCAACTGCCCCATGCAACAAAAAACTACTTTTCAAATAAATACATCATATATTAGCTGCCTTTTTTCAACAATCTTTCGCAGTATAAAAGTATAATTATAAATACAAAATTATGATATACAAGAAAAAACAAATTTCACATAGAGTTAAAAATATTTATTTACATAACTTAGGTCCTTCTTTGACGATTTCTATTATTATTGTTCCTACTTTTGTCATTTAATAACAATTTGTTTAAATCTACTTCATTAGATTTTTTTGAAAATGTTTTTAATAAGGCTGAGATACCAAGGATTCGAGAAAAATCAGATGTAGCTGAGCATTTTACACCCATATTGGAAGCTAGGAACTTAGAAGATAACCGAGCTTTTTCACACAACTCGTAACAATCGCTATGGGATACATTCTTTGTAACATTTTTATCTTCTTCAACAGGATACTGCAACCATATTGGATAGCAACTTTCTTCCAGAGTAGAAACTTTCCCAGTAAGAACAGATAAATGTTTGTTTTTAAATGGATGAGAGCCCAAATAATTTAGAAATTCCTTTAGGAGGATGGCTGCAAAACAAATAAATATTACTAAACTTTTGCAAAAACCTCATGATATGATTAAATACTCATATATTAAAAGATATCATTTATTCAACTTGAGTAAATATTTCACTACTTTAATTTACATATACATTTCCTCCAACATTGGCTGCTCAGTCATCAACAGAGCTTTCCACCAATGCATTATACAGAAAGCTGTATTGATTAGATATTTTGAAAGAATTTTAATGAATTAAAATAAATATAATCATATATTTTTGAAAATTATTTTGCAAACGTTTATTATTGACTAAATATTTCATTAAATAATTTTTTAATTCATACAACACAAGTTTATTAATCAAACATTTAGTAGATATTTTAGTTATTTTCTTTAAATATCAAACACTTTCCTTGTTTTCATCATTGTTTAACTTAGCATCAAATCAAACTCCCTTATACATTTTGTTATGAGGAGCAACTCCAAAATTTTTGTATTCATACTGGAACAAGATACCATTTTTTATAGCCTTGCTAAATATTCTTCCATTACTAGCATTGCTGTAAGTAAGGATTTCGGAAGAGAGCATTTTCAGCATTTTTTACAGTTTTCTGTAGTTTTTAACTACATATTTGTACTTTTATAGTTTTCACCTACTTTTCTTCTCAGCAATTATAGAAATTCCATAACTTTTGAAGGGTATGTATATATTCAATACAGGTTTTAAAAATTAAATAATAAACAATTAAAATTTTAACAATTTATTAAAATAGCACAAATATTCTTATACAATTGCAATTTGCATTAATAAGCTCAAATGAACAATATATATTTTTCCCCATAACAAAAAAAATTAACCTCAAAAGTTGTCTAAATTAAATACATAAAAGTACAATCTAGCAATACATAAATTTATTTAACCAGTTTGTTTCAATATGATCTCTTTAACACAATATGGCACAAGTAAGGCAAGTCAGGACAACCAATAGAAGAGTATAACATGTTTGAGTGATTTCCACCTATAGCCTGAATAGTTTCTGTAATTTCTACTAACATATCAAAAAATGAATTAAACATAAATCCAAGACAGACTTAAAATAACTTCACATTCAAAAATCGACCATTGTTGAGTTTGGCGATTTTGTGGTCATTTAACCTTAAATCCTATACTTCATTTAAACTACACTAAAAATATCTGAAAGGCAGCCTATATTGAATTTGTATCTTGGGATGAGGCACAGCCTTTCATGAATATTACAACAGAAAGTACATATCTTTCCTATTATATAGTAAAATTGAATTCATGTTTAAAGGCAAAATACTGTTTGCCAGTCACAAAACACATAATAAGTCAGTTACAAAGAAGAAAAAGATAACAATAAAAGATGCAGGGGGCTGTCCTGTATTAATAAAGATTCACATGAGCAATAATTCTGAATTTTTATGTCTTCAGGTTGAGCAACCTTGGGCATCATCAAATCAAAAGAAATTGAATCAACATTATGATTTTTTTAAATAAAATAATTAGAGTTTAATAATTTTATAAGTTTTAAATTAATTATATTTATTAAATATATATATAAAATTTACCTAATGATTCTGTATTTAATGATGCCTTAGTCTGCAAGTCAGAGATGGGTGTCAAATATTCTATTCCAAAGTTTGATGTTGTTTCTTCACCTAATGATACATTTTATAAATATATATAATTGAAATAATATGACATAAATTTACAAGCAATAAAATATAATGGAATAATATTTTCAGTAGAAAATAACAAGAGAAGGGGGGGAGGGTATCCCTGATACACAAACTAATATTTTGGTGATAAATGCAAAGTAATTTTCAAATCATGTAACATTCAGTTATTCATAAAAATTTAATGCAAAAAAAAATCTAAAATTTAAAAGCATTCATAAGTTACAAGGCAAAGTTATGCTGGAATGCATAATGTAATATAAGTTATTCCCATGGCTGCAATGCACAAGCTAGCACTGTATATGATTGGGAAGTTCTAAATTGATTTCATTATATTCAATTTATCCTATGATAAACTAAAAATTTAAGTCTAAAAAACAACAACAAAGATTTTAAATGGAAAGAAGTTAGAATTCATTGCATAATATTTTCTGCCAATTGATAAATGAATATTAACATATATTCATGGCTACAGTGGGGCAGGGATTAACAATTGTCACTGCAAAAATAAATTAGTAATATAACTTGTAACGTAAATAAATAAAAAAGTTTTCAGTTGATTTAAAGAACATTTGAAAAATTTCTAATGAAAGCTCCAACAAGTATAAATAATGAATTTAAAAAAAACAACTAAGTAACTTTCAAATACATGAGGAGATTCCAATTAATATAAACAATGTTTATAAGGAAAAAACAATGAACAACAAATCATGAAGTCTGTATAATTTTGAAATATATTAAGAAAACAGGAAATAATGTCTTTAAAAACAAAGAAAATTCATTAAAAAAACCTCAATTCCACAAATGCACTGGCATCAATCAAGATACAAAATTAATTGTATAGACTATAGAAAATTAAAAATGGAAGAAAAAACTTTATGCCTTAAGAAACAAGTCAAATGATGTATTAAAACACAGAATATGAGAGCATATTGTAAAAGTCATGTCATTTTCTGTTTCAGACCTTTTTACAAAATTTAAAAATGATATTTCAAATAAAGTTAACATTTAAAGCTCATGACAAAAAAAAAAAAAAAAAAAGCAGGAAATGACCAACTTTGTAAAAGCAAAAAATGGGCTAAATTAAAGTGAAAATTCAGTTCTGAATATAAAATAAAATAAGAATACTGTTAGCAACTGACATAATAACTGATACTATCTTTCCTCAATGCATGTCTGTGAAGTTATGAATATTATTTTTTAAAAAAAGAGGTGGATTATATAAGTCATTTCCTATTATCATTTTAGAATTATTATGTTCATTACTTTGATTTTTTGTTTTAATTTATTTAAATAAATTCCTTTATGTTACATTGCAGCTTTTATTCAGTTTATTAGCATTGATTGAAAGATAATTCATACAATTATCTATTTTTAACACTGAATTTGAATCTTTTCACTCAATGATTGCTTTATATATATATATATATATATATATATATATATATATATATATATATAGTTAGAGAGAGATAATCACTTCCAATTATAAAAAACAATCTTCATTTAAAATCAGATATTTTTAAGTAGCTCTTACCGACAATTTGTAAAACATCAATAAGATTTGGTAAAATAGGAACAGGCCTATTTTGAAGGAAAAATATTACTAAAAGTGATAGACCAAAATTAGTGATCCAGCCACCAGGAGCACTGTGCGTCACATTAGCTTCTTTTGCCCATCTTTTAACAGCATAAAGCAGTGGTCGTACTCTTGAATCAATTTCACCACAGAAATAAAGAATCTCAGACATTAAAATAGCTGACCTATAAAAAAGAAATCTTAAGCATTTGATAATAATGGCATTGTCTAATTGATATTTTCATTACTTATGAAAAATAATTATTTTAGTCAACAATCATGCTATTAACCATCCTTGGCTTATTTCTTTATTTGTCCCATTTAGCTTGTTTCATTTGTTTAGTTTTATGGAACAAGGACCAGAACTGATCATTCTGCACCAAATATTTGTTTAACAACACTAATTAGCTTTATTTAACTATGACTTTACAGTAAAAATTTTAAAATGGGAATCACGCACATTTCATCTCGCAAATATTTAAAAAGAAATATTTACACAGAATGATTCTGAAAAACAATTATTTTAGATCTCTTCAAGATCTGAGAAAAACTAAAATTATTATGTAATTTCTCTCATTGATTTTGAATGTATTATTATTATTATTTTATTTTTTAAAGATTTAAGTATCAAGGCTAAAAAATTTTAATTCATTCAATTCTAGTTCAAACCTTACTTAGTTATATAATAGATTATATACTTAGCAATGTTTGAAATTAAAACCTTTTCATATATAAAATTTTTGATGCAAGAACTATTTTTACACAAAATATAATGATATACAAAATTCTTTTATCATTCCAAAATGTTTCTTTTAAATTAAAATTAGAATATTGATTGAATCAAACAGTTTTTAAAACTACCAATGGCTAGCTTTCTCCAAGTTATTAATATTTATGCATAATTTGTAACATAGCAAATTTTGTTTAGAAATGCTGAAGTATAAAAAAGCCTACCATAGTTTTATGGATAATAAAATTATTGTTTTATGTACAGTAAATTTTATTAAAAGTTATATTTAAAAAAATAATAATGGTATATAATTTAAACAATTAAAAAGTATATATATATATATATATATATATATATATATATATATATACAGGTGTTTAAAAAGAAAGTTGAAATATGCATATATGTATGTACAAAGTGATTTTGATAAAAAAAAATCTTAATATTAAACAAAGTCGCTTTTTACATCAACTTTTCAATACCATCTATGTGTTAAAATTGCTTTTATAGCTTTCTATCAATAAAATGAGCAGCAAAAATATGAGAACCAAGCATCTATAGTTCCAGAATTCTGTTTTTCCTGTTCATTCAAAAGGGAAATTTATTTTTATTAAATATCCAAGATTAAAGCATTCTTCATATTTCTAAGATGAGATTTGTTTTAAAAATCCATTTGTTGATTTTAGAAGATTTTCCTCTATTATTTGAAAGATATAAGATCAAAATAATTTGGCATGTGGAAGGTAAATAGCCAAATCAAATATTTTTTTAAAGGTACTTTGTTCTAAATTCTGTTACAGTAGAAAAAGGGGGAGAAGCAGGTAATTTAATGCAATTTCTGAATGTAAGATTGATTTCTGTTTTATTTTTATCATTATTATTACTTTACTCTTTCAGTATTGTAGAATCACTTCTTTTTCATAAAGTAAATTTTAACACATAACCTATTTTAGGAATAGCATATACAATTTTTAAAATTACTGCTGTACTCTATATGAAATTGGACAGAGTAAAATGAAAGAAAAAATAATCAAATTTAATAGTAGTAAATTAAAAATTCTTACATGTTATTTACAGATATATCACAGTCCATTCCTGTAATTTTATGGCTGAATTTTATGATAGGTACTCGAGCATGTAAAATTTTTTGTACAGAATAAAAACCAGGAAGAAATGTGCTGAAAAGAGTGCCTATAGCATAGATAGCTCTTTTCTGAAGCTCCTTCCCATTTCCAACACAAGTTTTATTTAAGAAATGAAATTCAGAATTTTGGACAATCTGCAATACAATTATGAAAAGATAAACAAAATCATTAAAAGATCAAATTTATTATATGTGGAATGAATAATATTACTAATAAATAAATTTATTTTAAAATTATTTATATGTTATTAATTGTTAATTTACTAGAAAGCCCCCCAAAATTAAATATTTTTTTAAAAAAAAACTTAAAAATTGTAAATTTTTAACTATTTAACTTCCAATTTTACAAGAGGAAATACATTACAAACCGATTATTTTAAAATAACATTTTCAAAAGTAAAACTAATTTAAGCAAAATAATGTTAATAAGTTTTTTAGTGCTTTAACGAAAATAATTTGAAATAATTTTTAACTTATCAATTATTATTATACATATTATAGAATAATAATATAGATTTTTTTTCTTAAATTAAATACCATATACCACTAATACTCAATAAAAATTTAATTACATTAGGAGATACCAGACCAACATAGTTGGAGTAATTACTGAATTTTAATATAATAATAAAATAGTGAAAAATTGATTTAAAAATTCAATTTTTATGATCATGAATCACATTTAAAGTGCTCATATACACTAAGAAATATTAATTTTGAATCAATATACCTGATAATAGATATTTCTTTATCTAATTTTTAATATCACACATATAACATTTTAAATCATGCACATTAATTTCAAAACAAACAGAAATTTCAAAATTTAATAATATATACTTTAAAACACATTATAAAATGAGAAATCATTCAATAAAAAAAAACTTTACCTTAGATGGATACAGCCTTATCATGATATCTAAGTCACAGCCTTGCTTTCCAAATCCATTTACAGATGAACCAAATGGCAAAGCATCGCAATGCGGAAACAGACCTGCGATAGCGTCTTTTAAAAATTCACAAAAGAAGAATCTTAACCTAGTATCCAGTTCAGAAAGTTTTTCTGAAACATATATGTGCTCTATTAATTCAGATACCTGCAATAAAATTTCAGAAAACACAATGTAAGAAATTACTTTGATGTATAAAATGTAAGTGAATGCATTGATTTAAGTCTAATAAAATATATTTCAGATAATAAATAAATAAATTACATTAAATAAAAATGATTCACACAAATTTAGATATATTTAACAAAAACCTCTTAAGCAAACCTTAAAGAATTTGAAAGAAGATAGGATAGCTCAAGTTATATCTATATTTTGCTGATTTTATTTACTAATATTAAACATAGGAATAAAAGAAATTAAATTAAATTATTAATTAAAATTTGTTCAGATTGAAAATATAGATACTACCAACTTAATTTATAAAATAAATAAAAAGGATGAAAAGCAATTTAGTACAGTGATATGAAGAAGAAAAATCCACATGAACAATTATATATTTATTTCAAAGGGACAGATGACTTTAAAAAAAATCTTGTTTTATAAGGATTCAATCTTATTTCATTTCTATTTGTAAATGTGAGATTTCCATTCTTTTATCTTAAAAAGGATGCATTAATAATTAAGAGCTGAATAATTCTATCTTATATACAAAATATATTCTTTTATCAAATTTATTAGTCACAACTTAAAGCCAAGTTCAATGGCTATATATCAGCCATTCCATTATTAAATAAAATATATGAATTTATTCAAATATACTGTCAATTATTTAAGTAAAAAGGGAAATTATTAGATAATAAATGCTAATTTCTATGTACAAGATACTTGAAGTCACATAAAAGAATACCTCTCACTCAGTTTTAGCTATGAATCACAATTTTATGAGTTTGAAAATCAATGCTTTTGATTATGTTAAATGTTTTCCATCTGCTTAATTAAATACATCTATAAATTTGAAACAGCTGTTATAATTGGACATAGGGGTAATTTGGAGTATCTCTGTTGATAATAAAAAGATTAGTAACATTATTTTTTATTAAAAAAAAGTTTGTTATTCATATATAATAAAATTTATTTTATTAAGAATATAAAAACTTTAAAATGATTTTAGTTTTGCTAATTGTTTCATACACAAATAAATTGTGTATGAAACAATTTATAGAAATCCTAAGATATATATAGAATTCATCACCTTTCAAGATATGGTAGCATTTCTTTAAGATAGGGTTCATTTTCTGTACTAAACAATTATAGCTATGATACACAAATAATAAAAAATATTGATCAATCGAGTTTTTTAAGGTATTTCAAACCAAATATCGTTTTCAATCAAATATCATTTAAAAAATAAAACTGGATATATATTTTTGTCTGCCAATAACAATCTATATGATAGACCAATGAGTCTAAAGTTACAAAATATAGAACAAATATATTATAAAAGATAGAAATGAGAAATTTTAAGCCCTTCTTTTTATGTTATACTTGGAATTTTAAATTATTAAAAGTTGAAGATAATGATGCTTTTCCTTAAGATTTTCAAAAAAGGATTTTTAAAATAATACTCATGCAATTTTTAAACTAAAATCTACAGAATAAATATTTTAATAATGACATTTTAAAAAAAATGTTATAATTTTTTTCACCTATTTTGCCTCCCCCCTACTATAAAGACACTTAAACAAATGTTCCATTTTATTAAATTATTTAGTTCTCTTGTTTTATTTTATTTGTTGCTGTTGGAGATATAGCTAACAAAATGTGTCTTTTGTAATTCCAAACTATACTTTCCATTACTGCTGTTTAATTTTATTCTTCATAAAATAAAGTTTCCAAACTCAAGTACAATTAATGGTGATAATTTTATTTCATGTGTTAAGTTTTGAATATTAAAATATTTTCTTTAATACATCTCAAATTGATATTTTTACATAATGAATTAAATATTTTAGTTTGATTCCAAAATATACATTTAACTTCAATTTAATGTCACAGTTATCAATAATTCAGATTTATTTTCTTTTAGATACTTAATACACTTAAATATTATAATAATTCATTTCAGTATCAATGGTAGGATTATACACATCTCAATTTTCATCAAATTCAAGCCTCTCAAACAAAGACAGTTGAAATTTTAAACAATAATGCATTTTTACACAATTCAGCATTTATGAAATCAGTAATCTAAATAAACCTGATAGTCAAATGTAGCTTTGAAAATAAAAGTCTTTAAATGAAATTGGTAGAAAATGTAAGAAAAAAAATAAAGGAAGAATTTATTATAAGCATATTATGATAAGCAAAAACAACTACTTAATGCCACTGCCTTTTTAATCTATATTAATAAAAATGGAACTCGAAATGTGTTGCTAAGCGCAAAACTAGAGAACGGCTCAACCGATTCGGCTAATTTTTATTTTAATATTTTTGTTAAGACACGAGGATGGGTCTCATGGAGAGAAAAAATGAAAAAACTGCAAGGAAAATAGTTAAAACGACACTTTTCTTACTTTCCCGCCAAAAATCTTTATTTCCTTCCCCCACACCGAGTATCATTTGTTTAGAAAGAAATACGTGAAGTCAATTGGTTTTCATTCATAGATAATGGGATGTTTAAAAAAGAAAGAAAATAGCTGCTTTTATTTTTAGTCTGTATGAATATTTAATCTATGCCTGCTCAAAATAAAATTTGGGCAGGGAAGAAAAAAAAGAATAAAGTGAAAATAGGGTTTGTAGAAACAAAATTAGTGAAGAAAAAAAGGATAGAAAAAAAAAGAAGAAAAGAAAAGAAGGGTGTGTGTGTTTCAATATTATTTCCTCTGTGCACGGCATTTTCCAAGCTGTTTTTAAACTTTGAAAACCAATTGTGTCTTTATTGTTTAGTGTGTTTACATTTATGAAAATTTGAAGCTCACTATTATTTAAAAACAAAGAATTTTAGACCTTTCTCTCCATCATTTAAGAAAAATATCAATTCCGGGACAATCATTGCTCGGTTAGATAGAGAAAGATTAATAGTACAATGAACAGAACATCTGATGAAAATAATACTAAATAATACTCTAAATGAATTATATGACTATCAAAATTTATTTGGTTTAAAAATATTTTGATGAAAAACCTGTTATGAGACACAGCTACATAAAATATTATATGAAAATTTTAGCGAGCATTAATACTGGCGAACTGGCTGGTCGCTAAAGGCGGCTAGTATAATATAAATATAATGATTATTATTACTTTACACTAAGTCCACTGATTATATTTTAATGTTTAAAAATATTAAAACAAATATAATTTGGATTTATAAATGTTGAACACTTTAACATAGGAAAATTCACACCGTGTATATTTTATTGTAACCAATAGTAGTTTAAAAACAAGATAATCAACAAAATAGCTTTCAAATAATGTAAAAACAAAAAGTTAGTATTATGTGTTTGATATATATAACTGAATACAACAGTCCTGAATAGAATGCTATAAAGAATATGTTTTTTAATCAGTTAACAGATGCATAAAATTTCAGTTCACTTACTGTTTTCTTTTTTGATTGTACAGATTGTAGGACTATTTCTTCTTCTGTCAGAGCTGTTTTAGGTGTACTTTTCTCAAACTTTTTATCAAATCGTATGATGCGAGAGAAAGTTGTAAAAACATCCAAAATATTTTTGCAGTTACAATTCAAAAGAAGTTGTTTCACACTCTCTTCATTGGAAAATTCAATTAAGAGAAAAACCTAAAAAATTGTTTAAATTATGAATTACTTTAAAAATTTTTTTAATTACATTATACTTTTAAATCTAATATATTACAACAGCTTTGAATAGTACAAACAATGAACATGCAATATAAACTTTTTAAAATATAATTAATTATATAGATTTTTTAAATAAAAGGAAAATATAAATTTTTAAAATATAAAAAAAAGTGAAAAAAATCACATTTTTACTTCATATTTAATTTTAAAAATTCTCACTTTTTAAACATGACTGACAATATATACAAATCTCCTTACTTATAAGCAAAATTAAATATAAGTAAAGTTACATGAAACTTTCACAAAGTTAAATTTTAATTATCTCATTTATCTCCTTCTAAACTATATTTGAAATGATATATTTTTCAGTATTTTAAACAATATATGCTGTATAACGTTGAAAAAAAGAATCTGTCCAAATTTTCTGAAAATTTGGACAGATATTTTTTGATACTTCATTCACCCCTGTAAGCCTTTTATCAGCCAAGGAAAAAAGACAACAGAAATAAAAATAAGATTCAAATATTAAGTACGGAAAAACTTGGTAGGTCTTTTTATCCTAGTAAAATTTATATCAAGTTAAGTTGAGAAAATCTTAATTACTCACTAACATAATTTTTTTAAAAAAAAAATCCCAGTATAAAGTAGTTTGCCAAAAAGAAACATTTTAAGAACTATAAAAAACTACTAAAAATAAACTATCAAAAACTAAATTTAATTGATAGTAGATAAATTTGCTAGCAATATGAAAAAAAAAGTTTATTAATCTTGTTTCTCTTTTATATTAATAGAAATGAGTTATAAACAAATTATTTAGCATTAAATACTATTTAATTTAAAATAAACTTAGTTCTTGTTTTTTTCTTAACTTAAAATTAAGATTTTTATTCTTTCATTCAAAAGAAATATTACTCTAGACTGTTTGTTTCAGCATTTTCATACAACTATTTTTCAATGATTTTATCTCATAAAGGAATGAGATGCAGAAAGATATTATAATTTCAGAATTCACTTCACTGAACTATGTAAACATCTCTTCCTTTCTTCTATCCTTTCACCTCTATTTTGTTGAATTAAATCTATTCTAATGAATGTGCGAAAGCATAGAGGATTTTAAAATCTGATGGTAAGTAAAAACAATACTTACCGAATACCAATAATGAAAAAAACTCATGTCATCCATTTCTAAAAGTATTTATCTTAAAATATGACACATCTGTTTTTATTTTCAGAAGTTATAAATAATAACTTTAATAAAAGTAGGTTTAATTCTTTCTAAATGATATGACACAATTTAAGAGTAGATCAAATAACAAATAAATACAAATGTTATTTTTTAAATTTGTTATGAATCTAACGGCTATGTAATTTCTCCCATCCAGACAACAAACAAAACTTATCAAGTAATTATAGTGCAAAACATGGATTTTCACCAATTCCAAAATTTTACATTTTTGGTCCATTTATACCTATTTCAATTACATTCATATTAACAGAAAAATAATATTTCATACCAAAAACGAAATTCTATTACTAAAAAAAATTATACTTTTAGATTTGCTTGATAGCATTTAAAATTTATAAAATATGTGAGGTTCAAAATAAAAGATTCTTTCACTAATTTCATAATATGACTATTGTATTAGACACAATTATGTATATTATGCTGATGTGCATATCAAATCACTTTAAAATTTACTCTTTGCTATGAATGTCATCAAGATAGTAAAAAAGTTGACTTTCCTTTAATAAATTAATTCTAACTAAAAGTTAGAAAAGAAAATTCCCAAATAAAATTCCCATGCAAACATTTAATCTACATATTTGTAATTGAAGAATTATATTAAAAAGAAATTTCATATCGGGAAAAAAAAGCAGCTCTTACATTTTGGGATTCTCCACTATAAGAGTAAGCACTTCTTACATCTCCATATTCCTCACAAGCAGCAGTAGCAGAGAAAATATCATTCTTATTATTCAACTCTATTAGCACAGAACATCGAGCTTGCCTTTGTCGCATGTGCATATGTTGTTGAAATGTAGATACATAACTACATCTGGATTTAGATTCTTTTGTTTCATCTTGAGTTGCTGTGAATGCTAAAACAAATTAAAACAAACACACACACTCAAAAAAATGGAATACACATAAATGAAGAAATTATATATGGGTACTTTTCTGTTAGCCAGGCAGCAGCAAAAAATCACCAAAGAAATTTGGCAGAATTCTACGATATTTGCCAATTTTTCAATGCTGTGTGGCTAATGGAAAAGTATCTATATTCGATAACAAATAGACAGAGAATAAAAGTCCTGGAATAAGGAGGAATGGATATATTGATATCTATAGATGTAAAATCAAAATCCTTTGAATGTCAAAATGTTCAGAACAAACTTTCTGGTAGCAAAAATTATTTGATTCAGATATTATTTATATTTAATTTATAACTAAATCAACATTGAAGGACAGATTAATCAAAGAAATAAAACAAGATTTAATTCATTATTAATAATTGCAAGAAGGAAAAATATTAATTATTAAGCAAAAAAATTGTAGATGAACTATTCGTTTCAAGAATTTAAAATTTAATAAGAATATTTTATTCAAATTTCAAAATATGGAAAAGGAAGAATAATTTTAATTTTTATAATATATATAGTCCATTTTTATAAATGTCCCCGCTTAATTTTACTGAATGAAAAACAATAATTTACATATTAAAAATGCAGAAAATGACATTAAAAATTAAATACGATTAATTATTAAGTAATTTGAAAAATAGTTGTTTTTCATTGTATTCTGTTAACTTATTTTTAAAATTATAACAGATTCAATCTAAATAAATTTCTCAAGAAAACATGCCACTGAAAAATATTTAATATAATTGTTTAAAACTGTGCCTTTACCAATGTTTGAACTACAGTGTCTGACAGTTCTTTGGATTTTACTTGTTTCGTGCCTTTTAAATGCTTCCCCAGCAGATGAGTAGAAAGGAGAGTTCCAATGCACGAATCGACATTTATTAATAAGTTTGGTCCTTCCGGTGATATACTTTGATGTATATATCAAGAATCGTGGTGAAAAATTAGTTAATACCATCTTGTTAGTTATTTAGAAGAGCTAATTGATTTCATTTAGCAGTTATATTTTCTTAAAATAATTCCTGATGAATTTGAAAGCACATTGGCTAAAAAATGTAAACAAAACAATCTGCAAGAGATGTGCACTTCATTTCAATTCCAAGCATAAAAGTCACTGCCTATTAAAACAAATATTGTAATCTTTACATTAATTAATTATTATCCAGTCCAAAATAATCTAAAGAAAAAGGAGGACGTTTCTTCAGAAACTTTTATTTTTAAGAAATAGTCCTGATAACATTTCGTGCCACTATAAATGAAATAAAAAATTCTCAATACAGTTCTGAAATTTTGAAGATTAACAAAACCCACAACTTAACAAAGTGGACCAGTAGTAATTAAAGAATTTAAATATGAAAGAAAATTGGCTAGAGTCTTCATATGTTTCAGTTAGAATCTAGAATTAGTATTTAAATTTTCCTTGTCTTGCAAAATGAGGTTTGTTTGCAAGATGGAAGAAAGTGAAGTGATAAAAGGTGAATTTTCAGAAGTTTCTTTTTCCATTCTCGAAGGTTCAAAGATGGAAGGATTTTGAAGGTTGACTGGTGAGGTTAGGTCGTAGTGTAGGAGCTCCCTCCGAAAACTGCTGCCTGGCTGCGTATAGGTCACCATTTCATTTTTTCTGGCTGGTTTGTTTTTTGCTTTTCTTGTTCGTTCTTCAAGTCTTTTTTCAAGTTTTACAGGTAAGGTTGAGAATTTTTTCTTCTTCCTTGTTGCTCACTTTGTGAGTTTTGCACTTTGAAACTGTCGCACTCTTCATTTCGTGTTCATGACATGCTAGAAGAAGACTCGCATTCAGAATTCCGAAATCCAATGGCTCCCATGGTACCGGACAGACTCTATTTCAGCGAAAAAACAAAGGAGGAACTTATATATTCACTTAGTCATTATAAGTACAAAGAAATAAATATTACCGTATCAAATAAAACGGAAAAAGACCGCATGCCAAAATTTAATCCAGCTGAACTACATGCATACATTAAATCGAAAATCCCTGAACATAATAGTATAACAAACATGCGTTATACACGTCAAGGTAAAATCATGTTTACCACGACGGATATTACTTGTGCATCTAAATTACTTTCGCTAAACAAAATCTTAAACACTCCAATTACTACGGATATTATTTGGGAGAATTTCACATCGCGATTCTTGATTTCGGACATCCCGATATCTACATCGCTTGAAGAGTTAGCAAATGAACTTAATGAAAATAATGATTTAAAAATCACGCATATGCGGCGTTTTATTAAAGCCAATTCTTCTAATGACATATCACCAGTCCTTGTGACAATATTAGGAACAGAGCTTCCAGAATATGTCCGCTTATGGTTCATACGGCAGAAAGTAAGACCATTTATTGATCGTCCGAGGCAATGCTTAAAATGTTTTTCTTTTTTTCATTCTACTCGTACATGTCAAAAAGCGCAAATATGTCCTCAATGTGGAATATCACACGTTGGTCCTTGCCAAACTCCTGCCAAGTGCATCAACTGTGAAGGTCCTCATCCAGCTCAATCTCAATCGTGTCCACATTATATTAAGGAGCAAAAAGTTTTGGAACATAAATCCCGAAACCATATGACATCAGGAGAAGCACGACGCACTCTCAGCAGATCGACTAATGAAGAATACACAACAGTAGTCAAATCAAATATGTGCAACTCCAACTTGGAAACATCGCTTACGCAAAAAATGGAGCAGATAGTACAAACAATGCTGGTGAAAATGGAACAGCAGACGGTTGCCCTAGTTAAAATGCTCGAAACATCTTTTGAAGCTCTTCTCCAGCACATATTTAACCTAATCTCGCAGAAGGACACTGTTACATTCTCGCCTAACAGAAAGAGACCTGCTGCTCAAAATAAAGGTACTAAAAACCCTTCGAGGCAAGCTGATCCAGGAGGGTCATGATTTTGTTTTGCCTTTGTTGTCGTTGTTTTTTGTTTGTTTGTTGGCTTTGGTTTTTTCCTTGCAAGTTGTCTTGGTGTGTTTGTCCTTTTTGTTTAATTTTGGGAACTGATTTCTTCCCCCTTATTTTTCTCGTTTTCTTTAACTTATGAGTTTTCTTCAGTGGAACTGTAGAGGTTTAAAAAATAAAAGGATTTGGTTAAAAATTCCCCCTTTCTCTACAGCATCTTTCTGGATTTTTCAGGAAACTTTTTTCAAAGAAGATGATTTTATATACCACAAGGGTATGCAATTTTTTTCCTTTCGTCGTTCAAATCGTCCAGGTGGAGGTTTGTTAACAGGTATTCCAAACAGCGCCTCTGGTAGGATTATTCCCTCCCCTACTTTTGTTAATAATAATGTCGAAATACTTGTTGTTGAAGTAGTCTTTAGAAACATCAAATTTGTCATTGTCAACATATATGCACCACAGGGGTTTGACATTGGTCCCGCCAAATCGTTTTTTGACTCTTTGGAGCCACCAGCACTTATATTTGGGGATTTTAATCTGCATCACTCCATGTGGGGTTCAAACTTTTCCAATGCTTTAAGCAATACGTTCGTTGATTGGCTTCATAATTCAAATTTTGTTCTCCTTAACACGGATTCCCCCACATATACAGCGTATACGAGAAATACTTCCATCCTAGATCTAACAATGCATTCAAGCTCAATATATCATCAAATTTCGTGTCAAGTTATAGATTCGACATTCGAAAGTGATCACAATCCAATTGTAACAACATGGACAAATCTAAAACAGAGTGCCCGCACCATAAAATCTATTAACTGGAAAAGGATTATGGAAAATACTGGTCAAATCCTTTTTTCTCAAGACAATACCATGTCTAAAATTATGTCTAGGGTTTCTGAGGAAATCAAAACTAACACCAAATACACCACTTTAAAGAATAATTCTTATCCTCCTTGGTGGAACATCGCGTGTCATAATTTTCATGTCTTAAAAAAAAAAATTCAAAACGAAAGCTCAAAGACAAATTTCAGTTTCAGATTGGATAAAATACAAAAAATATACATCTAAACTCCGAAGGAGTATGAAAAGCGCTAGTCGCAATTATTGGGATTCCATTTGTAGCATCTCTCGCAACCCTCGTATGTTTTATACCATGATTCGAAAAATCAGTAGCCACTCACAACAGGAGATCAATATCTCCAATATAATTTTCCAAAATAACCGATATATTTCGAATCCTGTCCAGCAGGGTAAACTGTTTCTTAACTATTTTTCAAATAGCACGTACCATGAACCTATTCCATTAGATCTAAACGAAGAATCCCACTCTTTTCTCAATAACCCAATCTGTATTCAAGAAGTCGAGAGAGCAATCAGCAAAACAAAAAACAGTTCTCCCAGTGCGGATGGTATTCCTGCAAAATGGTTCAAAAATCTAACTAAGGCTCAAGTTGGTAAACTCACAGAATACTTTCAAGATATTTTTTCCACAGCTAAAATCCCCCAAGATTGGAGGCTCTCGCTTATTGTTCCAATCCCCAAACCTGGAAAGGACAAATCAAGATTAGAATCATACAGACCAATTGCTCTAACCTCAGTCTGTGCAAAAATATTTGAAAGAATTTTAACATATCGTTTAACACACTTTCTTCTTGTCTTTAAAAAAATACCCCCAGATATTTTTGGATTCTTACCACTTCGAGACAATCAATTGGCAATCTATAATATACACCGTGATATTATGGAATCCCATTCAAAAAGAAACTTTTTTGTTGGAATTAATTTAGATATTGAGTGCATACGATTCGGTTTATATCGATGGTCTTATTTTAAAGTGTCTTCAAATTGGTGTTTCCGGTGACATTGCAAAATTCATTCATCACTTCCTGCAGGATCGAAAAATTCAAATTCGTTGGAGAAATCAACTCTCAGGCTCGAAACCCATTCAGAAAGGGCTAGCACAGGGTAATGTGTTATCTCCGATTCTTTTTGCTATTTTTATGTTTGATTTTCACGAAACTTTAGACGAAGGTGTTAAATGCTCGATTTTCGCTGATGATATTTTTATCTACTGCTCAAATAATTCGCTCGGCAACATCATTAGGAAACTACAAAATACGATGGATAATGTGAAAAAGTGGTGCGATTATTGGAAACTTCTATATCCCCAGAAAAATGTGCAATCGCTGATATCTCAAGAAAAAAAATGTCTACTCTTCCTGATATCTCATATGCCGGTTTTAACCTCCCATGGAAACCACATCTAAAATACTTGGGTTTCTTTTTCTCCAAAACAAAGCAAAACAATATAAATATCCGAAATCTCAGAACAAAGGCGCATCGAAAAATTAACGCGTTGAAATCAATCGCTTTCAAAAATCACGGTCCAAGAACAAAACAACTTATCGAAATTGCCGACAACAGTATCAGCAGTTTATTTTTCTACTTCTGTCCTGTTTTCAACAAACTTGCCCAATCACATTTCAAAATTTTAGACACAATTCAAACAATGTCTCTTAGAGTTGCACTGGGATTGCCAATCTGGACTCCAAACATAGTTTTGTTAAAGATATCGGGTCAAGAAATTCTTTCGGATAAAATCAAAAGACTTTCTCATCAATTTTTCTTGAAGCATTTAGCTTATGGATGCCACTCCACCCTATCGCTTTCTCAAGAGAATCGGTTAATTCATCTAACGGAAGCCGACTCTTACTCGCTTCAAGAAATGCTTTCCAATTTTAGCATCAAACCGGGGCTTATCATTCGAATTCCGCATGACCTTGGTTTCCTGGTGATGGACATCTGCGACATACATCTTCATATTTTTGATTTTCAAAACAAAAATCTACCCAGTAACTTAATAAGATCGCTTTTTGATGATACATTAAACACCAACTTCAAAGACTCCTTTATTATAGCTACGGATGCTTCGAAATCGCGGTCTTTTACCTCCATCGCTGGCATAACAAACGGAGAGTCATTCTTGTACCAAACCCATCACATTAATTCAATTTTTACGGCGGAAGCTCTGGCCATCTGCCAGGCTCTAGATGAACTTGTTGGCACTGAAAATAACATTCTCGTCTTAACAGATAGTCTTTCTGTTCTTCAGGGTTTTAAAAACATATCGATCAGATCACCAAGAATAATTCTTCAGCTTGCACATAAGATTTATATGCGGAAAAAATTTGACCAAAAAATCGTCTTAGTATGGACCCCAGGTCATTCCGGAATTACGTGGAACGAAAGAGTTGACTTGATAACCAAAAATGTCACTGAATCAGATCCTAATATTGAATGGGTTGCAATGGAAGATATTACCACCCAAATGAAAAAGAACTCTCTGTTGGGACCCAATCTAAAATTCCAAAACAGCAAATATCAAGAAGAACTTGGGGACATTCCCAACATCCAAACGCTTATACCGTGGCTTAAAAACAGGAGAGAAGACATAGTTATTACTCGCATTTTAACGCGGACAATCATAACGCCAGCTCTTCTAAATAGATTTGGTCTTCATGAAAATCCGCTCTGCACCACTTGTAATCAAGAGAACTCCCTGGAACATATCTTTCTCCAGTGTAATAAATACAATCATCACAGACATGTCCTAAGCCAAAAGCTTTCTCTGAATCATCAAATTTTCTCATCTTTTAAAATCTTCCTTGCTTCAATTTCCTCTTCAAAGACCAATTTACGTTTTTTCATTCAAATGCTTAAATGTTTTGATATTTACTAAATTCAGGCGGTGTCATTTTTTAAGTTCCCTTTTCTCAATTTTTTTTCTCTAATTTTCCCTTTCTGTTCAAACATCTCGATTTTTGGTCGTTTGCTACTATTTGTAACGCACAGTCTTGGCAGCAGTTCTGGAGGAAAATCCTCTGGTCAAAGAAGAAAAAAAAATTGAAACACTTGCATCCTTTTCCCTTCTTGTCTTAAATTAGATTCATCATCAACTTAACGCCAGTCACTGAAATCTCTTGAGTTAAATCCTTGTGTTCAAACCTTTTCAGTGTTTTTTCTCTGAAATTTATTGGTTCTTCAAAACTTTGGATGCTAGGGGACAAAGGCCATAGCAGCTATAAGTCCCAAGAATTAAAACCAATCAATCAATCAATCAATCCATTCTCGAAGATGACTAACAACACAAGTACTAAAATTGATTTTGATAAAATTGTAGAGTGTAACAGTTTGCATTAAATAGAAAATTAATTTGTATTATTTTAGAAAAAGTAAGTATCGGGCTTCAAAATATATAGGTGCTAAGTCTTTTTTTTTTTTTTTGCAAAGATGACAAATATTGCCAAGCAAGTAAAGACAGTATGCAAAGATACCTATATTTATGTGTATATATGTAGTTTGAGAACAAATAATAGAGAATAAGTACGGTCATGTGAAATTTTGTAGAGAGCATTCCTGTTAAAACTGCACTTCATTTAATTTAACGGATTTTAAAATATTTGCATACTTAATAAAATATCTTCTCTGTCTTTCCTGAAGAGGAAATTTTTATAACGTGACTAAATATATATCTAAGAAAATTCGTAAATGAGTGAATTGATATTAAAAAAATGTATTGGGAAATTTGAGTTGCCCCATTTTAAACATATAATTCAATATTATATATTTAATGTTATATGTTTTCTCCATCATTAGTCACTTCCTTTAGGAGAAATATAAGAAAACATGGATATGCCGTTGCTTCTGGAATTAGAAACAAAATAAAACTAAAAAATGACGAAATTATTGAAATGTTTTTGCTGGATTACCTTCAAATAAAAAAAAATCAGATATTAAGTAACAGGATTAGTAATTCAACATCTTAATAATAATAATATATTGCATCTTAGTTAAGACGTATTACCCAAGAAAAATTTATATGAATGATTCTTTTGAAATACTTTATTAAAAATTCTAATTTCATTCTCATTCAGAAAGATTCTTTTTATTGACGACTTGTAGTATGCCATCCTCTGGTTTGTTGCAAATAGAGCAATTATTTTGTGGTGATTTCTATATAAGCCAATTAATATCCTTCAAGTTGAAGGGTCCCTTTTGCTCGATAGATATGATACTTGGCTACTAACCATAAGATTGGGAGTTCGGCCAAGCGCCATCCGCTAATCCTCCAAAAATGGTAACCCGGCGACCGACCTTGGATAAACTCAACCTTCGCACGTAGCTACATTCAAATGTCGTGGCGCCCCCTATCCGCGACTCAAAGCTTTAGACGCGCATTAAATACGACAATTGTTAACATCACCACCAACACTTCACATAAGTTCGTTCACCACAACTCACTGGGGTGATACTCTGTGGTGATTGCTATATAAGCCAAATAATATCCATCAAGCTGAAGGGTCCCTTTTGCTCGATCGATGTATTACTCGGCTACAGGCCCAAACGTCGCAGGTTCGTACCACGATCTTCAATCGCTACATTGGTGACCTTGACAACGCAACCTTCCGCAACAGTCGTGGCGCCATCTACCTGCAGCAAAATCGTCACACTCACTTGACGAAAGCTAGAAACGAAAAACAAACAAAAAATCGTCAGACCCACTTGGCGAGCAAGCAGCAACTCGCCATAACACTTGGCACAATACAAAAATCGTTCGTTTCTTCACCGACTCACTGGTGGGGAAGTACTGTAGTGTTAGCCTTATAAGCCAGATAATATCCTTCGAGCTGAAGGGTCCCTTTTGCTTGATCGGTATATTACTCGGCTACAGGCCCAAACGTCGCCGGTTCGTACCACGACCTTCAATCGCTACAAGTTCAAAGCCATTTTTTATTTATATTATCTTATATTTCTACTCTTTTTATAAACATTTTAAAAACTTTTTGAATTTTTACTATTAGTTTACACTATCCTTATGTACATTTTGTTCAATTTTTCAGTCGTTAGTTAAATACTTTTTATTCATCCACTCAAGTTCAAATACATTTTTTTTTACTTGTAGTGGATGACACTTGTTGTTAATACAGATTTTTCAAATATTAATTTGTGGTGAATGCTTTATAAGCCAGGCAACATCTCTCGAAGTGCGCTTTTGGCCCAACGGATATGTTGCTCGGCTACTAACCATAAGATTGGGAGTTCGGGCCTAACGCAATCCGCTACTAACCGACAAATTCATCAAAAATAAAATTAAGGAAGTTTATACTATTTTATATGTGAACAGTTATATTTTGAATCAACAGATAGTACCACGAAAATTCAGTTTAATTTTTTTTCACTTCTTACTATAAATTAACACTTTTGAAACTTGTAATGGATAACACTTAATGTTAATATAGTTAATAAGTAGGAATTGACTTTAATTTTTTTTAAAAAAAAATATTATTTGTTGTATTTGACTTATATATATTTCAATGGGAATATAGATAAATATATATAGAGAGATGGGGGGGGGACACATCTCAATTATAGAGATGAAAAAAAAAAACGCATTTAAATCAGCAATTAAGGCTTTCATGATAGATATAAAAATAATGAATTATTTTCTAGCTAGTATCGGATTTTACCCTTCGTTTACATACTCAGCATGTTTAGGATATTTTGATTTTTTTTATAAGTTTCGATTAAAAATTATTGGCATTTACTGATGTAAAAATTTTCGTTTGAGATATGATGATTTTATTTTACTTTGGTACTTTTGGTATTTTGGTATTTAGGTACTTTGAGATATGATGATTTTATTTTAGCAGCATTCTCTTTTTTAAAAATAATTCTTATTGATTAAAAGAATTTGCTTAGTTTTTGTGGATCTTTGGAATTCATACTTTAGATTAATATTTTATACACGCATGTCCATAGATTAGGCATTAAAAGGTAAAGAGAAAAAAAAGATGCTATATGTTTGATATGTTAATAAAAATTACGATTTTTTGTTCCCAGGAGCAAATTACACACACACACACTACAACAAAAAACATTTACAAAAACTAATATTATATGGCTGGTATGATGGTTAATACATTGTATGTCCCCCAAAAGATTCAATACAGTTCGTACAACGATTAGGCATGTTGAGTATCAAATTATCGATATGATCTTCGTCAATATTACACCACTTATCAAGCAATGCTCTATGAAGTTCTGGTAGACATGTAAGAAGTAGTTGACAGATTGAAGCTGGCCAACCGAGTATGTCTCGTGAATGCTTCACTGGGTTCAAGCTCTGGAAGAATGCTGGCTAGTCCATAGGGTAGATATTCTCTAATCGAAGGCATTCGTTTACATGGCATGGTGAGAACGGACGTTGTCATCTTTAAACACGAATTCTGTGCCCATGGCAATCCGGAACAAATGTATATGTTATTCCAGAATGACGTCTCGATAAATTTGGCTTATCATGGTTCCGATTTGAACATTCAGATCATTTCTGGAATAATTTCACCCCAAACTAGAGATCCTGCATCACCGTAACAATGTCGCTCAATGACTTCCAGCTGGGTCCGCCCACACTCCAGAAGGTAGATAATTCTACCATTTAAAAAATCTTTCAAATGCTTCCTTCGTGTCAATAACTATGCGCTTATTGCACTGAAAGGCTTATAAAGTACTTGAAAACAATTTTACTTCTTTGCCTATCTTCCTTATACATCACTCTCTTATAACTTTCGTCATTGTGATGTATTATCGAGGTCATCCGGTGGTTTCCCGTATTGTCATATAAATTATGAAGATGTGTGTTGCCATTTTACGTCATACGTATTTTAGAGTTCGATTGCCGCGTTAATCTGGATTATTCCTAATTTATATTCGTGAGTGTAGTTTTATTTGTTTTATTTCTATAAGTTTTATTACGCAAAGCAAATGTTCTAACTTTTCTGAAAAATGAATAATAAAGTAAAAAATGAAAATGAAAATAAAGTAAAGTTTTTATATGAAGATATGTTTTATTTAATACTAGCTTTTACACGCGACTTCCTACGCGTGGAAATTTTGATGTGTATATGTGAGAACTGACAGTCTGAAATGTTATCAGAACCGTATGCATGCATAAGATTTCAATGCCAATTGGAGCAAAGCAAAGTCATGAATTTTTCACGCCAGTTGGGGTAACGCAATACAGATTAGAAACTTTAAATTTCTATTAATCTGTTTTATTTTTATTCAAAAGCACTTCTGAAGGAATCAAAAGATTTATTACTTAACAACGTTCAATTTTAAATTTATCATACTCTATGAAAATAAACAGAATTGTTTCAAATAACCGGTCGAAAACATGTTACGTCTAACCTAATAAGCGTGGGGGAAAAAACTACTTAAAATATATGTACTTAAAGCTATAAGGGCACTTTTCTGTTCGCCGGGCGCAAACGAACAATCGCTGGAGAAATTTGAGAAAATCTGGCAGAATTCTAATTATTTGCTAATGGAAATATACCACTATAAGCATATATGAAATATATATATATAACTAACAAAAATATAATTTAATTACAAAAACACATAATGGAACATCTTTAATATACAGTCATTTTTGCCAAAAATAAAAAAAAAAACGTTTGTCCCCTAATTTTATCGAAATGGCCGAATGTGGCATGAACGGCAGCAATAGCATTTCCAATTATAAGGTTTCGATGAACGTTCCAACAAATTAACGGAAACATAGAAAAAAAATAAATGCAGTAATATGGAATGCACTCAAAAAAAATTTAATCGAAAATAATGAAAGTAGGCAAAAGGAATATGTACAGCTGGGGGAAAAAATCAAGAGAAATGAAGAGGAAAGAACCGGACTATAGAACACAAGAACAGTATAAGAAAAAAAAATGAATACATCTGTTTTTACTATCTTCACTATTACAGATTAATGCTTTTCTTAATAAGAAATAGGAAATAATAATTACTCGACTTAACTAATTTTTCTTATGAGCAGGAAACGATTTAAGAAATTTTATACAAAAACAACTGAACTTTTCAGTTATGAAAATGTCTTTCTGCCGAAAAAGCCACGAAAGAACAAATCAATCCCAAAGCATTCCATTGCAATGTTAGGATTATGTTTGAATGAAAGACGGTATAATAAAAACAAACAATTCAAAAAGCTCGGGCAGATGTTTTCAGATTTTTTTATTTTCTGTTCTAATGAAATTCGTTAGCAGACGATTTTAAATAGAAATAATAGATGAAACCCGGAAATAGAAAAATAAAAACAAACTCTTCAAAAAGCTCACTCAGATGTTTTCAGACTTTTTTTTCATTTTTTGGTGAAAAATTTAGTTTTTAGTTAATAAAAAATCAACCCCTCAATTAACCGGAATAAAAATTAGCCTATGTTCTTCTGTAGACTATAATCTATCTCTGTGCTTAATCTCATCCAATTTCCTTCAGCTGTTCTGGTGTGATTGACGGACATCATCCATCCATGCATCCAAACTTTCACATTTATAATAGTAGTATAGATATAGATTCAAAATTTCTGTGCATAGTTCTACAAGAATTTAAATTATTCTATATAAGAAATTGTACTCATTTGAAAAGTTTTTAGATCTTTTAGTAGAAACAAAGATATTCATAACGTTGCCACAAGTAAGAAATTAATTTGATTTTGTAATTCATTATGCTATAAAGTCCATTTTTCAAGAAGCCATTTTTTGTCAATTTCATCAATATAACTCCCATACTTGCTTCGATAAATAAATGTTCAATTTGATATCTTGTTTTGTATTAGTGGTTCTCGCTGGATTAAGTTGCAGTGGCGTAATACTATATGTCCCAATAATTCAATTGATTTCCTCACTTTGCGTCTTTTAAAATTTGATATATCCGATCTCATATCTATATCAAATTAGTACTAATAATAAAGATGAGCGTGTGTATTGGTGTTGTTGGCTCTAAGCCAAACCGTTTAAACAGAATGTGCTCTTAGGAACGATGTTTTTATTATTTTAACCAGTATCTACTCCCCACTACTTATATTGCACTCATACCAATGGCAGAAGCCTGAATGTGTAAATGCTTTGTTCGTTGAAATAATTATAATAAAAATTATAAAAGATTAAAATGAAATCTGATGTGCATAATTCAGTGTATCATGTCAGAACATCCTTTCTTGAACGACCAATCACCACGTGCTCGAGCGAGTTAAATTATATTTTTATTCATTTTAATGGTTTTAATGAATTATTAATTTTAGTATTGCAAACGATCATAAAAAAACTTTTAGTCGAGTTTATTCTTTGAAAAAATATCATATTTCCCATTTATTTCATTTCGTATAATCACGTGCTCAAAATGTCATTTTTCTATGTTTTATTTGCGGTAGTCATTAACTTTTTTAAAAAATCAGAGCTTTTGTAAAGGCAATGGGAACACTTTATTAAAAGCTGACTTTTTGAGATGCTCGTGCAGATAATAAAATTTCAATTCTTCACCTACGGATTTTTGTAGACTCCAAAAAATTCATCTCAAAAACAACATCATGTTCTGACATGATCATTAACAATCCAAGATGTTCTGGTGTGTATAATGATTGTACGGTATATGCTTTTCTAAGTATGTGTGGAGCTGTCGATGTAATGACAGGGGCGTTAGTGATAACCTTTCCTAAACAATCAAGAAAAAGCTAGATTATATTATTTGTCTTCCGTAATCAATTCTGATAATAATATATCAAGATTTTTTTTTGCTTCATCTAAAATTTATATTTTTGTTGATACTTATGGCACAATCTATCAATCTTCTGAGGTCAAAGCCCCTGAGCACCCTAGGGCAGAAGTCTGCATGACTTTTATCCCTCATAAAGATAACACATATGTTCGTTTGCACAACTCCTTTTTACAGTGGGACACTCCTCACAGACAGAACATAGGGTAGAGAACAACCATGCCCGAACCGGGACGCTCAGATCACGGGGAAGACGCGCTATCCCTAGGTCAGGTTACCGGTTCTAAACGATTATAATTTCAATTGTAATAAATTTTCTTACAATATAATTTTTCCAATTTTTTTAAAAGAATATTCTTTGCATATTTTGTTGCTGAAGCGAAAGTAAAGTGTTTAAAATAGTATTAGATTTAAAAAATGTAGAATAAATTAATGGAATAAATATTTTTAAGTTTTTTTTATCAACAGTGCAATGTGTGAAGGTCGCTGTACGGACCTGCGACTCTAGGGCCTGTAGCCGAGTAGCATGACCATAATACGAAAGTTGACTTCAGTATCGTAGATGTTATCTGGCTTATAAGGCTAGCGCTACAGTACTCCCTTAGCAGTGAGTCGGCGAAAAATCGAACGATTTTTTTGTATTGCGCCAAGCGTTATGGAATGGGTTTTTTTTTGTCTGGCTTTACGTCAAGTGGGTCTGACGATTTTGCTGCCGGTAGATGGAGCCACGACGGTTGCGGAAGGCTGCGTTATCAAGGTCACCAATGTAGTGTGTTAAGGTCACTGTACGAACCTGCTACGCTAGAGCCTGTTGCTGAGTTACATGACCATAATACAAAAGTCGACTTCAGTATCGTAGATGTTATCTGACTTACGAGGCTAGCGCTGCTATTGTGCTTGCTTATAATAAGGTTTAGTATTCAAGTTTTATGTCTGCCTTGTATTTATTCTGACTGCAGTAATCAAACAATTCTTATTTATTAGATTCATAAAACTAAATAGAATTTTGTTGCTGATCATTGTTTTGGCTTAAGTTGATTATTTGAATTTTTGATGTAACGTATTATATCATTTCTTTTCTTACATAATTCATTTTTAAATAACTAGATCTTAAGATGAATTCATTCCAAAATATCTTATACTAAACTAAATAAGAAGATTGCCTGTATATTACAAATTTTTTACAATAGGATTGACTTGTTACTATTGATTGTTGTTATTGATTTTTTTAAAATTCCAGGTAATGAAACTAATACGGACATAATAATTTTACATTCGATTGTTATCAAAATTGTACCAACGAAGGAAAAAAAGTCGAATTTGTTCTGTGATTTCATAAATTCAAATATTACATCAGTATAATACCTATTTTGTGGTAATGTAGAAAAGAGAATATTTTGTAATGTTATTTGAAAATAGTGATGCACTAAGAATCATTAAACTAGATGCTGCGTTTAATTAATGTGACCAAAATGGCAGATAATATTTGTCGAGGATGGATACCGTTGGCAATCTTCGAGCTAATGAGAGTGAACGTATTTGAAATTTATTGATATGTCTTATTTATAAAATTCTAAAACTTTTTAACACTGTATGGAAGCTATCATATACTAATTATGTGTTAATTCTTATGCTTCTGCATTTGTGCCACACTCTTATGAATAATCGAAATTTCCCGTAATGGAATAAAATGAACTTAAAGGTGTTACTATGTCTTCTAAATTTCCTTCCGCTTTAACAAATAATAATGTTACACACACAAACACACACACACACACACACTATATATATATATATATATATAAAGATGAATAAAAAACAGATATGTAAGTGAAAAAGGAGAAATCCGGCCTGATGTCTTTCTCAAGGGTCACCATCAGGCAAGGATTCCAATAAAAAGTGGAATTTTTTTCTGTAAAGAGTTAGACTATTGTCTAAAAAATTAACTCTTTTATGACCCGAAAAATTCCAAATTTTAAAGTAAAAGAGGCATCAATTTTTAGCATAAAAAACAAATGACAATTAGGAAAAAGAAGAAAAAAAAGGCAAAACTCACAAATAAAATTCTAGAATGAAGAAAAAAATAAATAAATAAATACTAAATACAATAAAAAACAAACCAATATTAGCAAAAGAACAAGTAAGAAAATAAGAAGTCTAGATTCGGATTTCTCCTTTTTCACTTACATATCTGTTTTTTTTTATTCATCTTAGTTCCACTATTTCTTTAAGAATAGCAGCAAACGCGCTCTCTTAATACTGTTCCGTACTTGTAAAATCATGCCTTTGGCGCTGGGACATCTCCCCTTGGAGAATTCTGTAACCACTTCAACCTGGCAACCATATAATACGAACAGAACAGTTTCTGAAACTGTCTCGCTAACACGCAAAAAATAAACGAATATATACAGTCCATTCGCAATTGTGATTCTATAACGCATACACCGCAAATTTTGGTCCTAAGCGAACCGGAGTGTCAACCAGATCCTATGGATTAATTCTTATCATTGAATTTGATAAATTCTTTACGCTAAATATGGCAGATATCACATCGCTTAATCGCAAGCGTGGCAGCATCAAAAGCCAGCTTACGAAATTGAACAATGCCCTGACTGAAGGACAAAACCAAATGGACATTCCCGAACTTCAAGCGCAACTGGATATGGTGCTAAATATCGAACGCAAATTCGAAGAATTGAAGGATGATTACTACAAAATCGTCAAAGAAGAAGATTTCCAGAAAATCGAAACCTCTCTATTCGAAGTGGATGATTTCATACAAAAATTAGAGGTAAGCCTTAAAACCTCTATTTATAAATTAAAAACCATAAAAACTGACTCTGTGCATAATCAAAGTCTTGATGAATCTAATATTAATGATCAGCCTAAAAAGGCATTCATCAAACTTCCAAAAATTCCACTTACGTTTTTCAGCGGAAAATTCGAAGAATGGAATTTATTCAAAACTCAATTTGATAGCCTAATAAGTGAAAATCCTGAACTTTTTGAAAATGAAAAACTGCATTATTTACGCGGTTCTCTTAAAGGAGAAGCTAAATGCATAGAAACTGCTGATGATAACTTTACTTCTCTGTTTAAAGCTTTAGAGCAACGTTATGAAAACAAAAGAATTATTGTTAACTGTCACATAAATAACATTCTAAATATTCGTCCATTAAAACATGAATCTGGCAAAGATCTACGAAATATATTGGATGTCATTTTAAAGAATCTTAGATCATTGAACATCTTAGATTTCGCTAGAGATAAATTATCCAACGCTTTGTTATTAAATATTATTCTTGAAAAATTAGATCGCGACACCCGCAAACAATTTGAATTAACATTAAAAGACAACGAAGTGCCTGAATTCGATTATTTTCTAGAATTCTTAGAAAGGAGATGCCAAATTTTAAATAATATTCAAACTAGCATTCCTACTAAATATAACCCTGAGAGATCGAAATCCTTTTTTGTCAAAGCAGATAAATCTCCTAAATTGTGTATCGCTTGTAAAACTCAAACACATGCACTGTATCATTGCAATGCATTTAAAGAAATGAAATTATCCGATAAGTTAGATTTAGTTCAAAAAAATCGGCTTTGTAAAAACTGTTTAAGTGAATTTCACCCTTTCTCTAAGTGTAACTCTAAAAGTTCTTGTTTCATTTGTAAAAAGAAACTAGATCATCATACATTGCTTCATAAATATTCTACGTCGCCAATCGCGCCAAACACTTTTAGTAATCCAGAGATTGAAACCTGGCTCTCGTCATCCACACACTGTCAGGGAAGGAACCCTCAAACTAATAATTCACAGACCATTGAAACGCAGATGTCAGAAAACCCTCGTCTTTCTCTTTTCTGTAACGGTAATAAGAGTATTTTGATAAACACCGCCATCATATATGTCAGAGATTCTTGGGGGGAATTTAAACCCTTAAGAGGCGTTCTCGACTCTGCCAGTGAATCTTCTTTCCTTTCGTCTTCCGTGGCAGATTTATTGGGATTGAAAAAAGAAAGAATTAACATTCCGATATGCGGTTTAAATGATACATCATTAAATATCAAGAAAAAAGTAACCGTCTTTTTATCAAATGAAAGTAATGATTCGCATTGGGAAATAGATTTATTAATTGTTCCTAATATTACCAGTTTCACACCTTCTAAAAAATTAAATATTTCGAACTTAAACATTCCCAAGGAAGTTAAACTAGCGGATTCTTCATTTTTTATTCCTCAAAAAATAGATATTCTTTTGGGTGCAGAATTATTTTTCTCATTATTGAAAGAGGATAAAATAAAATTAGCAGACAATTTATTCTTACAATCTAGTTGTTTCGGCTATCTTGTTTCAGGGGTTATTTCAGAAAATATTCTTTACAATGCTCCTAAACATTGTTTTTTAACTAAAAACGCAGATAATCTTAATGAAACTCTTAAACGCTTTTGGGAAATTGAAGAAATAGAAACAACTGAAATTTGCGACAAGGAATTTAAAATATTGTAACGAACATTTTGCAAAAACGCATTATAGGAAACCGGATGGTAGATTTGTAGTAGAAATGCCATTCAAACCTGAATTTTCCGCAGAAATGTTAGGAAATTCTAAGGCAGTCGCGTCTAAAAGACTAGACCAGTTATGGGCACGCTTAGAACGTGATCCCGCTATGCAAACGCTTTATTCAGAATTCCTCAGCGAGTATGAATTACTAAAACACATGAAAGAGGTAAAGGAAAATTCAAATATCGAAAATGGATACTATCTCCCGCATCACGGTGTATTACGCCCATCAAGCAAAACTACTAAGCTTCGTGTAGTTTTCAACGCAAGTGCTAAAACGTCCAGTGGACATTCATTAAATGACTTGTTGTGCAAGGGAGGAGTAATTCAGGAAGATCCTTTCTCAATTCTAATCAGATTTAGAAAACACATTTATGCATTAACTGCAGATAACAAGCAAATGTTTAGAATGATTGAGATAAATCCTTTGCAAACAAAGCTTCTAAAAATTCTATGGAAGATCGATAAAAACGCACCAACTAAAGTGTGTGAATTACACACGGTGACATATGGAACCGCTTCCGCACCATACTTAGCAACAAAAGTTTTGCAACAACTTGCTCTAGAGGAGAAAGATAACTTTCCATTGGCTTCTAAGGCAGTACTCCAGGATTTTTACATGGATGATTGCCTCTCCGGTGCTTCAGAACTTAGAGAGTTTGAAAAACTCAAATCAGAACTGACACAGTTGCTTCAACGAGGAGGCATGACTTTGCATAAGTGGTGTTCCAACAAGGCTTCATCAACTGAACTTAAAGAATTTACGCTTGACCGCAATTCTGAAGAAATTACCGTCAAAACTTTAGGAATGTTCTGGAACAGTTTAAGTGATTCCTTTACGTTTAAAGTCTGCTCCAATTCCAGTCCAGATTGCAACTACACCAAACGAGAAGTGCTTTCACAAATAGCTCGCATCTACGACCCCCTCGGGATGTTGGGACCGGTCATCTCCAAAGCAAAGATTTTCATGCAACAGCTGTGGTTACTAAAATTGGACTGGGACGAGGCATTACCAACAGATATTTCCAGACAGTGGGACAACTTCCTTAAGATCTTATCGGAGAATATTAAATCCATTCGTGTTCCCAGATGCTTTTTTCAAGTTGTTTCTAAGTACGTTGTGATACTTGGATTTGCAGACGCCTCTTCTAAAGCTTATGGTGCTGCAATTTACGTAAAAGTTGAGTCTAACGCCAATGAAGTAACTATCCAACTTCTTTGTAGTAAGTCAAGGGTAGCACCAACCAAAACCACCACAATTCCCAGACTTGAACTTTGCTCTTGTCTACTTCTTTCAAAACTTACGCAGAAAGTCATATCTGCATTGAAGCTCCAAATAGACTCTGTTATATTACATTCAGATTCAACTATAGCCCTCGCCTGGATAAAGACTGCTTCTAACTTGCTAAAGACATTTGTGAGCAACCGAGTGTCTCAAATTCAGGATCTATCGAAAGATTTCCAGTGGCAGCATATTCCATCAGAGCTTAACCCTGCTGACTTGCTTTCCAGAGGACTTGATGCTAAGGCCCTTGCAACCAGTGAACTGTGGTTTAAAGGACCAGACTTTTCAAAATTAAACTTACCCGCTTATCAAACTGTACAAATTTCTACTGGTTCAACCGACAAACTTTATATGGATGAGCTCAAGCCTGTTACTAAATTAACTTTGACTTTAACTAATGACTCTAAATTTTTAGATGATTTACTTGCTATCACAAATGAATTTCATAAATTAAACCCTTTCGCGACGGCGCGCCTGTGCCACTCTTCGCTATTTTTCGCAACAGAGTGACTGACTATACTTTGCCACGTTTCGCCACGTTTTCGCCGCCGTATCTAGATGACGTCAGCCTCTGTGGACGAAAAAGTGGCTGCCGTATATATACGGC
>JAOUZG010019159.1:9679791-9691484 GCA_026289955.1 Argiope argentata | reverse complement strand
GGGTGCAGAATTATTTTTCTCATTATTGAAAGAGGATAAAATAAAATTAGCAGACAATTTATTCTTACAATCTAGTTGTTTCGGCTATCTTGTTTCAGGGGTTATTTCAGAAAATATTCTTTACAATGCTCCTAAACATTGTTTTTTAACTAAAAACGCAGATAATCTTAATGAAACTCTTAAACGCTTTTGGGAAATTGAAGAAATAGAAACAACTGAAATTTGAGACAAGGAATTAAAATATTGTAACGAACATTTTGCAAAAACGCATTATAGGAAACCGGATGGTAGATTTGTAGTAGAAATGCCATTCAAACCTGAATTTTCCGCAGAAATGTTAGAAAATTCTAAGGCAGTCGCGTCTAAAAGACTAGACCAGTTATGGACACGCTTAGAACGTGATCCCGCTATGCAAACGCTTTATTCAGAATTCCTCAGCGAGTATGAATTACTAAAACACATGAAAGAGGTAAAGGAAAATTCAAATATCGAAAATGGATACTATCTCCCGCATCACGGTGTATTACGCCCATCAAGCAAAACTACTAAGCTTCGTGTAGTTTTCAACGCAAGTGCTAAAACGTCCAGTGGACATTCATTAAATGACTTGTTGTGCAAGGGAGGAGTAATTCAGGAAGATCTTTTCTCAATTCTAATCAGATTTAGAAAACACATTTATGCATTAACTGCAGATAACAAGCAAATGTTTAGAATGATTGAGATAAATCCTTTGCAAACAAAGCTTCTAAAAATTCTATGGAAGATCGATAAAAACGCACCAACTAAAGTGTGTGAATTACACACGGTGACATATGGAACCGCTTCCGCACCATACTTAGCAACAAAAGTTTTGCAACAACTTGCTCTAGAGGAGAAAGATAACTTTCCATTGGCTTCTAAGGCAGTACTCCAGGATTTTTACATGGATGATTGCCTCTCCGGTGCTTCAGAACTTAGAGAGTTTGAAAAACTCAAATCAGAACTGACACAGTTGCTTCAACGAGGAGGCATGACTTTGCATAAGTGGTGTTCCAACAAGGCTTCATCAACTGAACTTAAAGAATTTACGCTTGACCGCAATTCTGAAGAAATTACCGTCAAAACTTTAGGAATGTTCTGGAACAGTTTAAGTGATTCCTTTACGTTTAAAGTCCGCTCCAATTCCAGTCCAGATTGCAACTACACCAAACGAGAAGTGCTTTCACAAATAGCTCGCATCTACGACCCCCTCGGGATGTTGGGACCGGTCATCTCCAAAGCAAAGATTTTCATGCAACAGCTGTGGTTACTAAAATTGGACTGGGACGAGGCATTACCAACAGATATTTCCAGACAGTGGGACAACTTCCTTAAGATCTTATCGGAGAATATTAAATCCATTCGTGTTCCCAGATGCTTTTTTCAAGTTGTCTCTAAGTACGTTGTGATACTTGGATTTGCAGACGCCTCTTCTAAAGCTTATGGTGCTGCAATTTACGTAAAAGTTGAGTCTAACGCCAATGAAGTAACTATCCAACTTCTTTGTAGTAAGTCAAGGGTAGCACCAACCAAAACCACCACAATTCCCAGACTTGAACTTTGCTCTTGTCTACTTCTTTCAAATCTTACGCAGAAAGTCATATCTGCATTGAAGCTCCAAATAGACTCTGTTATATTACATTCAGATTCAACTATAGCCCTCGCCTGGATAAAGACTGCTTCTAACTTGCTAAAGACATTTGTGAGCAACCGAGTGTCTCAAATTCAGGATCTATCGAAAGATTTCCAGTGGCAGCATATTCCATCAGAGCTTAACCCTGCTGACTTGCTTTCCAGAGGACTTGATGCTAAGGCCCTTGCAACCAGTGAACTGTGGTTTAAAGGACCAGACTTTTCAAAATTAAACTTACCCGCTTATCAAACTGTACAAATTTCTACTGGTTCAACCGACAAACTTTATATGGATGAGCTCAAGCCTGTTACTAAATTAACTTTGACTTTAACTAATGACTCTAAATTTTTAGATGATTTACTTGCTATCACAAATGAATTTCATAAATTAAACTCTTTCGCGACGGCGCGCCTGTGCCACTCTTCGCTATTTTTCGCAACAGAGTGACTGACTATACTTTGCCACGTTTCGCCACGTTTTCGCCGCCGTATCTAGATGACGTCAGCCTCTGTGGACGAAAAAGTGGCTGCCGTATATATACGGCGTCAGCCGCTGTGATACATCAAGTGACTGCCGTATATATACGGCAACCGTCGCGAAAGGGTTAATCAGAATTGTTGCATTTATTTTTAGGTTTGTTCAAAATTGCAGATTTCCTGAAAAGGAAAAAGGATTTCTCAAACAAGAGGAATATCTGAACGCTGAAAGGGTTCTCTTAAAATTGGTACAGGTAAAACATTTTTCTACTGAAATCTCCGCTTTAGAAAAAGGAATGTCAGTTCCATCTTCGAGTAAATTGAAATTTCTCAATCCCTTTATAGATCCATCCGATGGACTAATTAGGGTAGGAGGCAGACTTGTGCATTCTAATTTAAATTTTTATCAGAAACATCCAGTTGTTCTGCCAGTGGGAAATAAGCTAGTTACGCTAATTTTTCAGCATTACCATAAACGAGACTTTCATGTAGGCCCTCAAGCCCTTCTAAATACTGTTCGTTTAAAATATTGGCCTATAGGAGGTAGAAATGCAGCACGCAAGGTCGTTCACGAGTGTGTTCGATGCTTTAGAAACAAGCCCGTTATCTCGAACCAAATTATGGGAGACCTTCCAGCAGAAAGAGTTACTCCAAGGTCAGCATTTTTAAATGTAGGGATCGATTTATGCGGTCTATTCGAAATAAAATTTAAAGGTCAATGAAAGGGTAATCTACAAAAAATATATGTTGCTTTATTTGTATGTATGGCAACCAAGGCTGTACACATAGAATTTGTTACAGATCTAACTTCTGAAGCTCTAATCGCAACGCTAAAAAGATTTTTTGCGCGACGTGGGAAAAGCTCCATAATTTTTAGCGATAATGCCACTAATTTTATAGGTGCTTCCACAGAAATTAAAAAATTATACCAACTAATGGTAGGTAGCGAAGACATATGCTTTCAAATATGCTTTCCACCGAAGGTATAAAGTGGAAATTTTTGCCGCCTAGGGCTCCCAATTTCGGAGGTCTTTGGGAAGCAGGCGTGAAATCCTTTAAATATCATTTTAAGAGAGTTGTAGGTCCTGCAAGACTAACACTCGAAGAGTTTTTAACAGTAATTACTCAGATTGAGGGCATCCTCAATTCGCGACCCCTCTCTCCTCTCCCAACTGATACTGATGAAATGCAAGTATTAACTCCAGGCCATTTCCTCATAGGAAAACCTATCAATTCTATCCCAGAACCTAACCTCATAGACAAAAGAGACAATCTTCTCAGTCGATGGCAACGAACTCAAAAGTTAGTTCAAACTATTTGGAGACAATGGCAAAATAATTATTTGAGCCATTTACAACAGCGATCAAAGTGGCTGCTTAAAAAAACAAAATTTAACTCCTGGCATGCTAGTTCTAATAAAGGGCATTCAACTTCCAACTTACCAGTGGCCATTAGGTCGAATCATTAATACAATTGCAGGCTCAGATGGCAATGTCAGAGTAGCAGAGATACGTACTGCAAAAGGAAATTTTAGAAGACTTATTTCTAAAATTTGCATTTTACCTATTTTAGATAATTTTGATTTAAATTGAAATGTATTTTTTTAATTTTTTAGTTATTATTCTGATTGTTTTCTTTGTGCAATTTATTATTGTCTTATTTAATTTCTTTATATTTATGTGTCAAATTTGTGATGTAACTTTATGTACATTTTTTTTTATTGAAACATATGCATATTTCAACGCCGGGCGGGATGTTCCGTACTTGTAAAATCATGCCTTTGGCGCTGGGACATCTCCCCTTGGCGAATTCTGTAACCACTTCAACCTGGCAACCATATAATACGAACAGAACAGTTTCTGAAACTGTCTCGCTAACACGCAAAAAATAAACGCTTATACAGCCCATTCGCAATTGTGATTCTATAACGCATACACCGCACAGATACATTTGTGTATCTTTTTAATTAATAATGAAAATGGCAATTTATTATATACCTCTTTTAAAATTGTTTCTTTATGTATATATATATATATATATAAATTCAGTTAATTCCCAAATTCTTGTCTTAATTTAGCTTATTGTAATTTCCTTCTAAAATGTAATTCCCTGATCCATTCGGCTTTTCCTATTTAATAAATCAAATGAAGTATACAAAGAAAATGCGTGATTGAGCTTACCTGCACAGTGAATGGATAATAAATCACTTATATAAATAGATTCTTTTTTTTAAAAAAATCCTTCTTTTCCGTTGTCTAAAGCTCAACATAAGGTCAAATGTATAAGAATTCCTTTCAAAAATCTACACGTGTGTAATTTATGAGAATATCATAGTGTACAAGACAAGAGATAAATGTTTCGTCCCTTTTTAACCATTTTGTACGGTACGTAAACTTCTACTGTTGTAATGCTCAGCGTATTTCTCGAGTTTTAATAAAACCGAAATTAAAAAGTTCAACATGTGTTTTCTTCATGATGTTTAGCCACGGTTATGCAAAATACTTCCAATCAAAATTAATATGGATTATATTAAATATATATTATTATTATTAATATTTATATTGTTTTGGGTGAGCACGTTAGTTCTGCTATATTATTAAATAAAAGTCTTGTACTTTTTTAAAATTCAAAATAAAATGGCAAGGTTCAAGTCTAAAACAATGTCACACTGCAATGTTCCTAACTAGAGGTCTGAGTCTCATTAAAATTTTTTCACTAATAATCGGTTAATTGATTAATGGTTCTAAAAGAAACTGTAAAGAAATTATGAAACTGCTTAGTTCAGTTTTTGCCTAAAAGTTGCATCATGTTTTATTAATGATTAACCCAAGGGAATGAGGATATAATTTTATTTGCTTTCATTAATCACATTTTATTTATTATTATTATTATAAAAGGTAACCAACTGTCTTATATGCATATTATATCAATAGTATTAATGGTATAATATCGACAATTTGGATGAACCACATTTCATGACACCAATAAATAAATATTTCAAAATTGGGTAAATCGAACCAACTCATGAAACTGAAGGTTGGGTCAGGATTTTGTGTTACGATAACCCTCGAAAATGGAGGATGGAGGGAAAAGAAGTGAACGTGTGAACATTAATGATGAATCGAAAGGTCATACATTTTCAAAATGGAACAAGCATTGGCAGAATCGAAACAATAATTAAAACTTGGCAATATGTCTTGATTATTTTCTCCAGATAATGTATTAAGGTAGTTTAAAAAAAAGATTTGTCTCCTTGAAAATATGCGGATGTTAAGAAACAGGCACAGACGTGACTAAGGGTCATGAACTTCCACGTGAAATGAAATTGGCGAAATCGACACAATATTTGCGACTGAAATTCATTAGTTACTAATCATTTTAAATATATAATTGAGTTTATTAATGAAATATAGTAGGCTTTGGCGAAGGGATTAAGTAAAAGTAATAATTTTGCCTTGCGAATATTTTGAAAAAAAAAATGCATTTTGTGGGAAATTATCAGTTTGAAACAATAGATACACATCCTGAATGCAATCAAACAAAACTAAGAATGCTTGAACAAATTTTTAATTGTTTTGTGACAAATGAAAAAAAAAAAGATATGTGACCATCATATTGACTATTTCTATTCCTTAGAGACTGTCAACCCATTTTGGGTGCAACTCAATATCCTTTGTTATCTTTCTTATCCTTCTTCTGGTAGGTGCAGTGTTTTTATCCACAACTTTTGGTGGCTTACTTGTTTTCTTTCCTGCCAACACAACAAGCTGACTCTTAATTTTGCAAGTGGTGCAATTCACGTAAACGAAATATTTTCCGAGGCCGCCCGGTATTTTAGTACGTTTCCGATAGAGGCCATCTCCATCGCTGTCATCATAATCTGTTTCATCTTTCATTTGCCCATCATCTGTGTGGCCATAATAATCATAATCATTATAAGCGTATTTCTTTTCTGGCTTACCACTTGTATCTTTAACCGTATGATAATCGTAATCAGTATCCACTGGAATATCACCTATACCATTATCATCCTCATCATAGTCGGTATCATCTGGAATTTTACTAACACCACTCTCATCTTCATATTCGCCATAACCGAAAATGTCCTCGAAATCTTCCCTTTTATGGTCTTTAACACTATACGTGTTATATATGTAATTATCTTCATAATCTGTATCATAATGTTTGCTGTGATTTTTTTTCCTTTTGCCTCTTTTTTCTTTGCCTTCTTTTCCTTTTTTTCCTTTGCCCCTTTTTCCTTTACCATTTATATTAGAAGGATCATGTTCATTATGATTATCAACACCCAAATCTGCAAAGTCATTTTGATCAGCAAGGTCTTTATCATTATCGTCATCTTCATCGAAGCCATGAACTAAATCCTTGTCTGTTTCATCTTGCTCTTCATTCTCGAAGTCAGTATCTTGATACTCATCATTCCCGAAATCAGTATCTTGATTCTTATCATTCCCGAAATCAGTATCTTGATCGTCATCATTCCCGAAATCGGCATCTTGATCGTCCTCATTCCCGAAACCAGTATCTTGATCCTCATCCATCCAAAATTTAGTATCTCTATCTATACCACCAATTAAATCAGTATCTTGATCCTCATAATTCCCTAAATCAGTATCTTGATCCTCATCATTCCCTAAATCAGTATCTTGATCCTCATCATTCCCGTAATCAGTATCTTGGTCCTCATCATTCCCGAAATCAATATCTTGATCCTCATCATTCACGTCATAATTATTTATGTTCTCATCATCATACTTTGAGGTTTTTTTCTTGTTATTTCGCTTCTTACAAGGTTTTGTGACCGCTCTACGAAACCTTCCACTGTCGCTATGGACTGCTTTTCTCTGTTTTGATTTCTTTGGTGTGCAACCATGCTTAAGCAATTTACATTTGGTTTTTCTGGAAAGTTTTGTAGTTTCATTTTTTGAGATTCGGAAGGAATTTTTCGATTTGTTGCCGTTGTTTCTGTAGTCATAGTCGATAGTACCATCACTGCCATTTAATTTTGTTTGACAAAAGTGGATACCATCACAGTTCTCTACTTCTGCGGTTTTGTTTTCGAATAGAGCATTTAGTAGTTTCCTCCGAAAAATGGATGCATCATTCCATTTTTCTATCATTTCCTCCTCACTCTGCTCATACTGGAACTGCGAATTTACGTCGCTTCCTTCTTCACTGCTGTCTTCCTCTGCGTACAACTGAAATATAATTTATTATCTATTAATTCTAAGCTGATGATAAAACAACAACATGTAATGACTTTGAAATTGAATGAAATTCTACAGAATGGTGTGAATGTCTAAGTATTTAAAAGTAATACTAGATCTTATGATCATTTAATTAATTCAAATGTGTTCACTGAAATCAGACATCATATAAAGGCTGTCCCAAAAGTAAAGCAAGATATGAATTTTCAAAATTTCGTACAGTAGTGTGTCGACAACTCTATTAAAAACTGAAAAATTAGGATTAGTAATAAATAGAGCTATAGCTACAAGATAGAACGCCCGATTTTAATTAAATAAAAAAATAAATAGGATTTTTTTCTTTAAATTGTTAGATTTTTTAATTAAATTATAAAGTACACAGAATAAAATTATGTATGGAATAACTTGTTGGGTGAAGGGCATCCACGGCTTTGCTGTCATATAAGCACACTTTGTTGAGTTTTTCATTAACTATTTTGCATAAATATGGTTGAATTTCATTGATGCAATGATGAATTTCCATCTTCAATGCATATGTGTCTGTGAGCGTGTTGGCATAGACCTTTGAATTCAAATAACCCAATATATACGAATGCTAATGGTGTTAAATCACATGACCTAAGTTCCAATTCTCAAATTTTCGACCTGTGGACAACAGAACATCAGTGTTTTTTTAAAAATATAGTTCAAATATGAGAAAACATTGTTCTAAGGTGTAACACTTTTTTTATTAATCCTAAACTATAAGTTTTATAATATTTTTTAGTATTACTTTATGCTTTACGTAATGGTGGCAAATTCAAATCTTTTACTAATTTCGGGACGTGCTTTAGAAACCAAGACGAAAAGTTTCTTTCTTACCCATAAAAAGTGAAAAAAATTCAATTTATCTACAATTTCAAAATGATAAAAAAAATTATATCATTATCTTGTAATTAGCATCTACGAGGTCAGCAGATCGCGAGGCATGAGAATTCGGCTCCGTGAACGGGGGGGGGGGAGTATTGATAAAACTGCCATCATAGCTTGAAATATCGACCTAATGAAGTGCTAAATTATGGATGGAGATGACTCTTTCAGATACAGTTTTCATTTTGATATATTTTTTATAAACTAGGAAATGATTTCGAGGGAATACATAAAGAACAATTTTCCTTCTTAGATGGTGATTCTAATCAAATACAATCTACTACTCATTTCATAAGGTAAAAATATGGCCAAATTTGTAGGTCTAAGCAGCGGCAAAATATTGATAAGTAAGGCATTACGTAATTTTGTTCTGCCTATAGTCTTTTATCCAAGCCCATTCAAACTCAAACGGCACAGAGGCATGACATTCTTTTCTTTTCTTCCCCCCCCCCCTCCATATTTATTCCTAAAAACAAGTAATAAGAAAAAGAATTCTTTAAAATCAATTCCTACTTAGGTTAACGAAGAATTTTTTTTATTTTAGTTACTTTTTATTAAATGATTACTATTAATATAAATATGGCAGAATCACAATATTAAGCGGCAAAATAAAAAGAGAATTTCCTGGTGATTTCTTTTCTCCTCTCTCTATATGGCGTTCGAATTCGTATCTCAAGGGATGCGAATCGAACGCTATACCAACCAGATTATACCGGCATGACAATTATAATTACTATAAATAATTGATCAAAAAATTACACTAGCTTTGAATTTTCTATGCCAATTGAGGATTCAAAGCCCATTGTGACAACGCAAAATGCGTGATTTTTCTACACCAGTTAAGGAAAGCCATACAGATTAGAAATTGTAATTTTCTTTATTCTGTATTATTTTAATTCGAAAGTACTTCAAAATGAATCGGAAAAATCGTTTAATTAACAATGTTTCATTTTAAATCCATCAAACTTTTTGAAAATAAAGAACTCGTTTGGTAGAAAGTTTAACAACTGAAATATATATTTTTCTGACTGTATCTATATTAATAAAATTGCATCTCGAAATGCGTTGCTAAGCGCAAAACTGGAGAACGGCTTGACCGATTCGGCTAATTTTTTAAAAATATTTTCGTTATGGCACGAGGATGGATCTTATGGAGAGAAAAAATGAAAAAACTGCTAGGAAAATAGTTAAAACGACACTTTTCTTACTTTCCCGCCAAAAATCTACATTCCCTTCCCCCACACCAACTGAGTTAGATAGCAGGAAGTAATAAATTATGATTTGTTTAGAAAGAAATACGCGAAGTCAGTGGGTTTTCATTTATAGATAACGGGATGTTTAAAAAAGAAAGAAAATAGTTGCTTTTATTATTAGTCTGTATGGATATTTAATCTATGCCTGCTCAAAATAAAGTCAGGGCAGTGAAGAAAAAAAGTAATAAAAAAGCGAAAAAAGGGCTTATAGAAAGAAAAGAAGTGCAGAAAAAAAGGATAGAAAAGAAAAGAAGGATGCGTGTGTCACCATTATTTCGTTTGTGCGAGGCATTTTCCAAGCTGTTTTTAAACTTTCGCATCTCTTGAAAATCTTTTGCATCTCTTTATTTGTTTAGTTTGTTTACATTTATGAAAATTTGAATCTCAATATTCTATAAAAACAGAATTTTAGACCTTTCCCTCCACCATTTAAGTAAAATATCAATTCCGGGACAATCATTGCTCGGATAGAAAGAGAAAGATGAGTAGTACAGTGAACAGATCATCTGAAGAAAATAATACTAAATAATACTATAAATGAATTATATGATTATCAAAATGTGTTTGGTTTAAAAATATTTTAGTGAAAAACCAGTTATGAGACACAGCTACATAAAATATTAGCGAGCATTATTACTGGCGAACCGATTGGTCGCCAAAGGCGGCTAGTAATTAATAAAAATATGACAGAATCCCAATATTAAACGTCAAAGTAGGAAGTAAATTTCTTGATAATTTCCATTCTCCTTTCTATCTATGGCGTTCGAACTCGCTACGCAAGGGAGGCGATTCGAACGCTTTACCAACCACTCTAAACCGGCATGACATTTGCAATTACTATAAATAATTGATCAAAAAATTACACTAGCGCCGAATTTTCTACGCTAATTGGAGATTCAAAGCCCATTGTGACAATGCAAAATGCGTGATTTTTCTACACCAGTTATGGAAAGCAATACAGGTTAGAAATTTTTAATTTTCTTTATTCTGTATTATTTTAATTCGAAAGTACTTCAAAATGAATCGGAAAAATCGTTTAACTAACAATGTTTTATTTTAAATCCATCAAACTTTGAAAATAAAGAAATCGTTTGGTAGAAAGTTTAATATCTAATATATATATTTCCTTTACTGTATTTTGAAGAAAAAAATTCGACAAAGCGTGCAAAGGCTGTCAGGTTATTCTTCCGCAGTCATGTAATTGAGACAACTGAAAAATACAATAATATAGATAACAAGTAACGATGTACCAGTTATCGAAAATAAAATTTGGAAAGACTACTTCTGCTGTTTAAGTTAGCACTTATACCGAAGTTTTAAACAGGCATAATATCATAACAATTGCAGGAACAATGCAAGTATGCGTTTTCCAAGATCTCAAGGTCAAATATTTTGACGATAGCAATGTTTCCTTCGGTTACGAGAAAATAAAGCACTAGAATATTAACATAAATTTATGCAATAAATGAAAAACAAATTTATGGAGATTTCCTAACGCCCTTGTTTAATAGAGAAAAAAAAAGCGAGACAGATGGAACAGAATTTTTATTATGGTATAGAAATAAAAAAAAATCACAAAATAATTCGACGATGACACGCTCTAACAAATTTATTTCTTTTCTTCCATGCTGGAGACAATGGTAAACACTTCAACTTAACTGCGATCTAGTAACGGGTGAATTGACGCGTCGGGTTAAAATATAAGAAGAAAAAAATGTCACAGTTTCAGCAGTTCCTCAGAAAGATGTGTAAGATACGGCAGGATTACTCATAGCGATGGTTTTTTACTTCTGTAAGTAAGGCTTCTTTTTTTAATACCAAATTACTTCTCTACTAAGGAAAAAAAAATTAAATTTTTGTCTGGTTAAGATGGAATTATAGGAAGGACATCTGATTTTAGAATAGGTTGGAATGAAATGCAGAATTTGTTTATAAATAATCAAATCAGAATATTTTTTTAAAAAATGTGCATGTTTTTATCTAACTTTAATTCTTTCAAAGATTATAATTCGTTGTAGAAATTTTGCTCATTTTTTATAAGTAAAAAGACTTAAATTTAATATCGCTGATGACAATATATTTTTATATTTTTCAATTAATTGATTAATTTTCCTTAAATTTTGATTATATATGTGCATCTAATTATGATTGTAATATTGAGGGAAAAGTTTGATGACAG
>JAOUZG010019159.1:9639423-9679781 GCA_026289955.1 Argiope argentata | reverse complement strand
GCACACCATAAAATGGTTTAAAACAATAGTTTATGTCTCAAAATTTTTTTTCTTATAAAACTATTGTGGGAATTTTTGATTGCGTGTTTCTCAGACAAGAATTATGCTTTATGGTAGAATATTTGGGTTATTTTTATAAATCCAAGAGAACAAAGATAAAATTTTCTTTGATATAAAACTACCATTAAAGGTGACTTTGATTTCGCTTAAGACATTTTGTTTATATTTTATTTACTGGTAAGTTTTGGAACATGCATTTTAGTGGAAGTAAGCTATCTAATCATTTTTGTTAAGCTAAAATTTCGATTATTTGATTTGATTGATAATCGTAATATTCTATAGATTTTATAATTTTTAACATCGGCTATACCAAGATTCTATATGACTTTTCTTTCAAAATTAATCTATTCTTTGGAAATAGAAAACATCGATTCAAAATTCATAATAATATAATTACATAAACATTACTACATTGATTATTGAGAAACGCAAAGCAATATGGGTATTTTGAGTGAATCCAAAGAAAAATACTTACTAAATTAAAGGCAGTCAAAACCCCAATTGCTGAAAATATGTAAATAGTCAGGTCCTTCATCCTTAGGGTTTAGTGAATAAGATAATTCGGTTAAAACTGCAGACTGTTTGTGTATGCTTTGAAAAACGAACCTATTGCGCATTTTGCTTTCTAAAAACAGAAGATTTCCGGAAAAACAGGAGATCGTGCAAAATTGGTTCGTTTGGGAAATTCACTTACAATTAACATCCTTGTATTGTGTACATACCCTAAAAATGAATGCGATTAAAAATTTAATAATTATCAGATATGCAATATATTATAATTTAAATAAATGTTAACAAGTAATATAAAAATTTTTAAGTAAAATCCTAAGGTCAGCAAAGAAAAAAAATTAATTGCTTTTTATTAAATAATTACAATTAATATAAATAATTTATCAAAAAAATGATTGATATTCGCAAGAGTTGAACTTGTGATATTGACCTTCAAGAGAAAAATACTGATATCCTTGTATTTTATTGATTGTGATACTGCTTTTTGGTTTCCGCTTTTATCACAAGCTGCTAAAACTCTATTTAAAGTACTAAAAATCATTAAATTTAATGAATGAATTAATATTTGAAAAACTGTATTAATATCAAGTGTCACCAAATACAAGTTTAAAACATGTATTTGAACTTGAGCGGAGAAATAAAAAGTAATTTATTAGCGATTGAAAATTTAATAACCTTTAATTCAAACAAAATAAGTTAGGAAAGACTTTTTTTAATGAGATATTTTTCTAACAATCGAAATTTTCTTATGAAAGATGAATAATATCTTTTTCGATCATAGTTTCTTTGATATTATTTTTAGAATTAAAAGCACCTTCCGACGCCAATTATCTCTAAAGAAAGACAAAAATGGTTACTCAGCTCTAAGCATTTGTTTTCAAGGAATTTTACACAATAATAATTCTTGTAACCATTAGATGTTTTGAAGAAAATTTCAAAATTATTCCTAAATTAGTAGTTGTTAATTTAAAATAAACATAAAATAATTGGAAAGATTAATTTCTACGTGGAAATTGAATTCAGAACGTTATATAAAGAAAAAGGTTAGAAAATCGCCACTTCACAGATTGTCTAAATTCTTTCGTTCTTAAAAACTAAGGAACATGTAACAGCCTCAGTACAATTTAAAAATTTTCAAGGAAAAGTGTTTAAACGCATGTTATTGTAAGTATTTTCTATTATATTTATTTTAATTATTATGTTGACAGTTTAAAATATGTGTTAAAAAACAACTTACAGAAATTGATGTTTTTCGAATGAACATTGAAATGAAGAGACAAGTATTGGGATTTTATTAGATACTAGCCGCCTTTGGCGATCAGTCGGTTCGCCAGTATTAATGCCGATTAAAGGGTTCAATTATATTTTTTATATATAACTTTTTCTCATTATAAGTTTTTCAGCAAAATATTTTTATGCTTCAAATTTCGATAGTCATATAATTCACTTATACTATTATGTAGGTCTTAAGCAGTCCTGATCTTTGAAGTCCGCATCTCTCTCTGATTTTCTATCAGTGCACGTAAAATTCACTTTTAAATTAAATTGAAAATGATGAAACTTCAATTAATATAAAGACCTCTTTACCCAATCCAAGCATGTCTTTAAATAAAACTAAGAACTTGAAGCAGAATAGTACGACGTTAACGTTTTATGTTCACTACAGAAATTGAAACATAATTTTTTTATGATTTATAATATCTCAAGGAATTATTCAGCAAATATTTCACAGATTAAATGAAACGTTCAGTTTTTAATTTTATTTTTAGATGAATATAAATGCTCTAAATAATAATAATAATATTTTTTGGTTTATAAATGTATTTCAAAAAATTATTGTTTAAACTCCTTTGGTCTTATCGATTCATATTTCGTAAAATTAATGATTCTTAATATTTCACCTTCTAAATAAATAAATAAACATTTCTATCTCCTGCGATCAAATCTGGCTGATTTATTCAGTTATGAACATTGCAAGTTTAGAACAATCATCATTTTCATAATCTTGGCCAATTATTCTAGAGTAACCCTGATTGACTTCTTTGAGAACTTGATAAAGTGATCTAAAATCGCCAGTTTTTATCGAATAGTTACATTGAAATTTTCATACATCGATCAGCTTTGATAATTGATTTAGTTGATTGGATTGCCACTTTTTTATTTTAGGGGCTTATTGTCTCTAGAATATTTTGTTAAAGATGATTCCCAGAGCAGATGATATAAGTAAAAGTTTAAAAGTTGTAATTCATCAGCATTTTTTCCCTCAATCTACTAATTGTATATTTCACTCAGAACTTTGTTAAGAGATTTATGTCTCTCTCAAAAAAATTGAAATTAGATGTTGGGCTTCGATTACAGAAGATGCCTTGTAGATGTTAAGCCATGTTTGCCTTTAATAAAACTGTTTAATTGGATTAGTAATATATGTATAGTAAAATATCATAGAAAACGTTCCCATGCATTTATTTTCCAAAAATATCATGTATCATATTTATTTCATTTTATGCAGACACTTGCTGAAAACGACATTTTTATATGTTTAATTTGGAATGATAGTTGATTTATTTTTTCTCATGTGAGAACATGATATTGTTTTGGCTAGAAAGTTTTGATGTCTCCGAAATATGCGAGTAAAAATATTTTTATATCCTTTTACAAATTTTGCATCGTTAATAATTACGTATGCTTGTTGGAAAGAAGATGCGTTTTCCAATAGCACACCTGCTTTTATCAGTAGAGCTGTAATATTACGTAGGCTTCGTTAAAAGCAGATGCGTTTTTATTTCGCATGACTCATTAAAATGTGGAGATAAATTTCAATCACGAAGGCGAATTCTTTGATTTGCACAAGATATATTCTTGACATAAATAAAAGTAACATCTCAAAGCATGTCTTATTGTTTTAAAAAATTTTAAAAAAAACACGAATGCAAAAATAATTTACTTTTACTTAATATCAATTGCTTTTTGTTCGTCGTATCTTTGAAATGACGTCATCTTCCAGTTCGTTTAAGATTTCTTGCTTTTAAATAATTAATCTCGCTCTCAGAAGATTATGGTTTGGTGATTTTCAAAAAATTCTTTTTCAGGTTTAACTGTCGCATTTTTGTAATATATATTTATTTTCTATTTTTGTTTATTTTAATTATTTAATTGAATTAATAATTTTGATATTGCAAACGATCAAGAAAATTTTTCTCTGGCATTTATTTTTAAAAAATATTACATTTACTATTTATTTCATTCGCATAATCACGTGATGAAAATTTTATTTTTCTGTTTTATTTATAGTGGTAATTAACTTTTTAAAAAAATCAGAACTTCTGAAAATATGATGGCAAAATTTTATTAAAAGCTGATTTCTTTTTTAGATCCTCGTGAAGAAAATTTTTATTTTATTTTATGCGAAATAAATTGTTGAAAAATACGATTAAATTAAATGTTTAAAAATTCATTAAAAATAGAGTTTTAATTTATAAGTCAAAATATTAGTATCATTGAAAAGCTAATTTTTTGAGCTTTAACTTGATGCAAAAACCAATTTTGTGCTGTAATATTTTCGGAAGTTATAGCGAAAAAACTCTAAAATTTCGCTTATTTTTTAATTAATTAACATTTTAATTCAAAATTCAAAAAAAGGGTTCCGAGGTGCACATTTCCGGCCCCTAAGGTATACATGTACACAAACACAATTTGGTAGCTGTAGGTCGAACGGGCTGGCCTTTACAGTGCCAACACACACACACACACACACACACACACACACACACACACACACACATTGTGCTTAATTATAAGTATATATGTTACCGTTAAAGTATATATTGCAGTTATTTTATAGAACACCTAGTTATTCCATGAAATAACTGATCGTGTCCGTTTAAGTGCGTAATATGTTATTAATTTGACACTATAACTAATTATTCTATGAAATAATTAGATATTCCATAAATAAACTAATGAGAGACAGTTAAAATGTAAAATAAACAATTTATCTAAAATTAAATAACTAGGTATTCTATAAATAAACTAATGATAGACAATTAAAATGAAAAAGAAGCAATTTATCTAATTCAAACAGCATATAAATGATATTTAGGGAAACGCACCATAAAATCCTTTGTTACAACAAGGATTACTAAAACGACACTTGGAATTACAAAGAATATTATTTCTAAAACAAAAACATTTTTTGTTGACACAGTGGGTTTTACACGAACATTTTTTAAATCCCTGACAAGTACCTAAACTTTGAGCTGTAGCAACCGACCAAAGCGATATTTCTACATCCGGTACTTCTTCGATTTTAATTAATTTTTGTTCGCAGACACTGAACTGGGATCTTGAATATAATTGTTTTATGCGGCCGTTTCTTGTGCCCAATTAGAAAATCCTTCTTCGGTTATTTTTATGATGATAGCTAAAATAGATTTGGCATCACCTTTTCCTCTGTGAACTTCAGGCACTGGGATACGGACGGTAAACCCCCACAGAGGCTTCAGAATGAGATTTAGGTGTGAGATTCAGAATGAGTAGGGGTGGAAGGTAAATGTATTTGTCGTGCGAGATATATAATACAGATTATTTTACACTTTAACGGGCTGCAGATTGTTTTTCTATGAAATAACTAGTTAAACCATGAAATACAAGAGAGTTTTACACTTTAACGGACCCGATCAGTTATTTCTTGGAATATTTTGGGAATTCTTGGAATATTCTACAAAATAACTGGGATACGGACGGTAAATACTTTCATACTTTAAAGGTAGAAGATATAAGAAAAGGAATTTTTTTTGTGGGTCAGAATATTTTTCTGATTATTTGTTCACTGTATTTATTACAATTTTGATATTCAAAAAATGATTATTAAACCTAATTAAGAAATTAATTACTTCAAAAAATTAGATATGATGAGAGAATAAATGTTCCAGTTTCATTACTTCAATATTAATCGAATGTTGTGATATTGTTACGGGGTCGCTTGTAGTAAGTGTATGGCGAAAAGACAATCAGCGCGCCCCAGTAGAAAACAACAAAGCCGTTTATTTACACAAAGCAGACATTAACACAGAAATCGAATACACAGTCAACAAACATGTACAGTGGAGACAAACACACTGCTGGACACTACAGCAGTTAGTAGCCCACAAGTTGTAATCAACTACAGCACACAAAGCGGCCAAACAAAACCCAGCAGGAGAGGGGATCCTCGGAGCTTCACTCTACAGTCTCTCCGAACGGCTGAAGTTCTCACAGTCTGCTCGTTTCAGCTGCAGACTCACTGCCACACGACTGGCTACTCCACACACGACACTACGCTGTTTCTACGGTAGACGGCAAGACTCGACAAACAGCAGTTCAGCGCTCGTTTGAGCTCCACGCAATGCTGGTATCCACTCAGCATGCAACAGGGGTGATTCTAAAACGATCTTTCTTACGATGGTACTAGGAAGCAAAATTACAGGTTGAAACAATATAGCAATTGTTGTAATCTTTCGTCTCTACCTTCTTTGATGCCTGTGAAGCAGTTCTTAATTATAAAAAGAAGTTGAAAATTGCTTTTCGGCCTTTCGGATGTTCTTTTAGGGATATTAATCAGCCATGTTATGTTTTTATATTTTAATGTTTCATGTTATGCTTATGTGCTTTAAAATTTTGATTTCACTCTGATTGAATTTTAATAAGATTTATCTAAGCTTAACCTAAGGCCTACACAAAATCTATGAATTCTCTCTCTCTTTCTCTCTCTGAGTGTGTTGTTGGTGTTGTTATCTTACCTACCAAACTATTCGACTTAGAACTACCAAACTTGATACATATTTATTTTGAAGGGTGGAAATATGCACATCAGAGTAAAAATTCTAATTAATTAAAAATAAGTTAAATTTTGAGGCTGAAAAATAGATTTAACCTCCTTTCAAAATTTAAATGTCTTTTAAATTATACCAATTAAGTCTTTTTAATGATACCAATTTAATACGTAGACAACTTTTTCTCATTTTTTTGTCATTTTTGTCTTGAAATTGTTTAATTTCATCAAACACTTATTCACGTGATTTTCTTCCATTGTTAAAAGCTAAAGATACTACTTGGGTAGCGTGCAAGATAATTGAAAAAACTAAGTTATATTGCTAAACTAAAGGATAGATGAACCAAATATTCACATTTTTAATAGCTCAATGATGTAACGGGAGTGGTTTTTATTAGAAAAGTTCATACAACAATAAATAAAACTTAAGGCATTGCAGTTATCGTTCTAACTCTCTTGGAGAGAGCGCATCATATGTATTTCATCTCCATTAACCATAAAATGGCCTTGAATCTAGAATTTTCGTTTTTAAGAGGATCCGGAGAAAAACATGCAGAATAGCTACCAACGACAAGGTATGAGACGTTGGTTGTTGTGGAATAAAGATATATTTTGATAATGAAATGAGAGTTATTGCTTCCAATCCCCCACATTGTATCAGATCATGTTTAATAATATTATGAATTAATCAATCCTCTTCAATATCGAATGCCGCATTACGTGCCTATGCATTACAGACAATAATCAATTGTAACAAACTATCTACATTATCAGATGATCCTTTCTTTTCTATAATTAAGATATAACAAGGACCGGGAGATCTTGGTTGGTAGGGTGTTGGATTCGCATCCCTTGGGTTGTGGATTCGAACCGCCAGCTGAAGACTGTGTGTGTGTGTGGTGAGTGGTACAAGGCAAATCTATCGTGGTCACAAAGTCCTCCATGTCGAGAGTAATACCATTGGAGGTAATGGGCAGAGGTGAACGGTCTCTGTTCCAGATCTAAATTACGATCTGTGGATGGATGAATGGATGAAAGGCGTGATTGAAGTCCACCCTGTCAAAAGGGTTTGTGATGTATATGGACTAGAAGTCAGACTTCTATCCTCGGGTGCTCAGGGCTCCATACCCTCAGAAGCTACTGCACCCTTCCTTCCATTGTAAAGCGGAACACGAGTACAACAAGAGTAGCAAAGAAGGGTGTATCTAACTAGAACATCAGGCGAAATTTGAGGAGATCGAATGCGTTAATTTAGACAATTCGTCAATATCGGACAATTTAACAGAATCATGCACGTGAAATTATATCTAAATGATTCATCTGAAATTAAGTATAACCAATATTTTTCGCAAACAAGCTGATCTTCTGAAGTGACTAGTTTGAAATAAATGTCTTTAGTCGACTTTTTTTTTTAAATTGAGATCACCGACATCAATCGAAAGAAAGATTAGTGCAGTTATTTACCATTAGTACGTGTTACTATTAAACGTGCTAGACATTTATAATTGGACGTGTAACGTTCTGAATATTTGATTAATTGATGTAACAAATAATTAGTAACACTATGTTAAACGTTCGCATGTGAAATATGTTGAGCAAATAGTTACAGTATGTTTTGCTCGATTTTTCGGAACGTTTCACTCGAATTAGGTTAAGTTGGCCAAAATGAGGTTAAGGTGTATAGTTCATAAAGATTAGAGTTCTAAAACCGGAAGAAAAGGTGCAAAACGATTGCTGATTCAGAATGTTACAATGTCAAACGGCTTTTTATTTTTATTTTTCTTGTAACTTAAATTTTATCCAAACAATGTATTTAACCTTAAACAAAAGAAACTTGATGTCAAAAGCCGGTAGAAATTCTATTCACATACTGCTTATGGCTTTAAACTTTGTGTCACTGATTTAGATGTAGAGATAATGTAAACAGAAATAATATATAGAATATGAAAAACATAATATAAAATTCTATGTCATATTTTATAAATAAATTCAGAGCATCTTAATACTAAGAGAAGAATGTATGGGGAAATTGTTAGTAAAAAAGGGCCATTTTTCTGTAATTTCCCCAAATTCTGACTTAGACTCTGACGATTGGGGGAAAATGAACCTGTGCAACATCTTAAATTAAAAAGATTTCATTAAATTTTTAATGATGTTTTAGTTTGTTTTAGTGTAGCTTAGTTTTATGAAAAAAATTAGTTGTATTATTTTTGTATTTATTTACCAATTCAAGAATCAGAGGAAAATATTGCATTCAAAACTCTGCACATCGAAAAAAAAATAGCAGAGTGTAATTTTGTGATATTCCTTGCAGTATTGAATTTTGTTCAGATGACGAGATCGACAAGGACACACACACGACAGGTAGGCAAACATAATCTTATAAATTCCATTAAAAATATTCTGAATCTTATGAAATTGTATACAAACTAATTTTACTGAAAAAAATGAGCAAGACAAAAATAAATAAATAAAATTCAGTATTATGAGAAAACAAAACAAAACATCAGAGCAATCATATTGACATCGGAGCATAAAATTATGGCCTGGCCAAATGAAATGAAATAAAAAATATTAACATTTTAAAAATGCAAAAGAAGTGGTATCTCTTCTATTTCTTGTCATATGCTTCATAAATAATACTCAAATAAGATTGGAATGCCTAATATAAAATTAAATAGCAGAAAATTATTCTACAAAAAATTCATTAAACATGACTTTATTGGTTACTTTGAGCAAAAGTTTTCTAAAACTACCCCAAATTCTTTTTTATGCTAATGGATTTTAATTTTTTTTATCATAGCATATATCAATATTTCCACCAATAATTTCGAAGTAATTAGTCAAGTTAAAAATGCTATAATCTTCTAAAAAGTGACAGTTTGATTAATGCATGTTTTTTTTCTGATTTTCTTAATTCATAAAAATTATTTTATCACTATAGGTTGCTAATATGTAGAGATTCTAAACAAAATAGTATAACAGATGCTAATAAAAATAATAATAATATAATTTCTATAGAATGAAAACGCACACTCACACACACATATATAAATTTAGTATTTAATAAATTTAATTAAAAACTATTTTTAAGCACAATTTTTTCCTTATTGTAAGTTTTTTTTATTTTAAATATTTTTTTCTGAAACTCAACAGTAGATGGCGCACCTGATGCGTATGTAAATATTTAAATACATTAACAAAAAATAGAAGTCCAATCAATATCAAAAATTTATGGCTGGAAAGGGGAAAATTCAAATGCAAAACCATTTATTTATATATTTGAAATAAATATAAAATAAATATTTTTAATATAATAAATATAATAATTCAAAAAACGTGCATAATGCTTTTTTAGCCAAGAATTAAACAAATATATGAAATTATTAGCGCTGGATATAACACGAGTAGAAACATGCATATTATTAATTCTTGTTTCAATTTTTTTATTTTCATAGCAAATATATATAATAATTATAAGTATTTTTGGAAGAATAATATTAATTTAGATAAAAAATGCTTCATTAAGATTTTAGGGATATAATTAAAAATATTTATAAGTTGATTTTGAAATTTCTTTATTACGTTTGATATCTTAATGAATAAATATAATTGTAACAACTTGTTCATGAATTTCATTTTATTATTTTGTATTTTAATTTATCACTTTAAATTATTATTTATAAAAATATGATTCGTTTCGCCCGATAAGTTTCAAGATTTTTTTTTCTGAAAAAAGGCACAGTCGCCATGCTTAATCAACCATCAACAGTTGAACCTTATAAGTAAAAAATAAAATATATTCGTTACAACTTTTTTATAATAATATGTTGCCGGAAATGTGTCGCTAGATTAAAAAAAAACATTCTTAAAACTAATTTATTTTCTTGCATAATAAAAGCTCTGAAATCATCGGATTTATTAGAAGTAAATTAAACTAATTTAGCACTGCCATTTTTTGTTTGCTTTTTGTGCATTTGTTTGCTCTGTTTTATTTTTTGTGACATAAATTTGCTATTACTTTGTTCACTTGAGTTTTTTAATACTCTACATCAAATTATTTTTAATTAATTTTTATAAAATAAACTTTTTAAAACTATCATTTAAGTTATGAATAAGTACATTTTTGAGCCTGAATGCTTCGAATCCTTGTTTAATTTTTTTATTAAAAATTAGACAAGGAGTATTAAAATTCATATTTAAATTATTTTATTAATATTTATAATTCATACAATTCATATTTCACTTTAGAGAATTTTATGGAATTTAACATTTTCTCATTAAGTGAGATCGTAAGAGAGTAAAAAAATTGAATTCTTATATACAAACTAGATGCGTCATAAAAATTCAGTTTGCAATTGTTTACACATCTCACTAGAAGAAAAATAATATTAAATTTCAACACAGTATAAGAGAGCTTGCAAGTGAAATTTTTATGACTTGTACAGTAGCATCTCTTGTTCAATTTTGAAATCACCGGAATTAATGCAAACGCACAATGAACATAAGACTTTTCAAATATTATAAACTAAATGTTTACCACAGTAAAATGTTTAAAACATATTGGTGTTGGAAAGATTAAAAAAATAATTACTACGTTTATGTGAAGTCAAATGTAGCCATTTTTTCGGAGAATAAGCTGATTGCAAATGGCATTTGATGTTAGTAACTAGAAAATGTGCATGTCTGGAAGGGATGTTATCAATTAACAATATATCAAATTTGAATATCACAGATTAATTACCTAAGGTTACAGTAGAAAAAAGGTTTTGAAAATAAAAAATAATATTTCGTAACATATTTTAGATTTAAATAAATAATCTTATTAAAAGTAAGCGATAGTTCTGAATTCCCGCGAGCTAAAAAAATTTCATGAATGATGAAATCAAGACTAATAATTAAAATCGGATCTAAATAAATATGATGCACTTGTAGAAAACAATGTAATGTGACACACAAAATTTTATCATAAGATGCCGAAACAAAATAGGTGAGATGAGGGAAAAATATTATGAATCAGCATAAATCTAAAATAATAAAAGCTACAGTTCTCAACTCATTGATTTTTATTACAATCTACCATAATATAAATGAAATGAAAAATTTTAAATACCACAGATAAATTTCTATTAATGCTCAATTTTATTCTTATAGGATAAAAATATATTTCTTGACACTTATTTAAACTTGAGATTTGCGCATCGATTAATAATGCAGATAAAAAAAGGATGAGGGAGACCGGGATAACCTGGTTGGTAGGGTGTTAGATTCGCATCCCTAAGGCTGCAAGCTCGTACCCACCAGCCGAAGACTTTCCATATGAGTGGGTGTGGTGGCTGGCGCACGTTGAATCTGCCGTGGTCGTAAAGTTCTCCATGTCGAGATTAATACCACTGGGGGTATTGTTTCATAGGTGATCGGTCTCTGTTCCAGATCTAAGTTACGATCTGTGGATGGATGAACGAAAATGCCAGAAGGAAGTCCGCCCCATAAAAAGGGTTTGTGTTGAGTGTTAGCTAGAATTCAGACTTTTGCGCTCGGTTTCTCAGGGGTCTATACCCTTAGAAGCTACTGCACCATTCCTTCCGTTGCAAAGCGCAACACTAGAACAACAACAAGGATAAGGAGATTTTTAAATTGTATGCAATGTTTCAGATTTCTTTGGTTTATTCTATTATAATTAGTAGTTCATCTTCACAGAACTTTTTTATAAGACATTCGATTACATTATACATTATATCATTACATTTAAACATGAAATTTTGCTTTTTTAAAAGATATATTATATACAATAGGCTTGTAAAATGGTTTTTCCTTTTTAAAAATATCTATTATTAACTTGCCAGATTTTATTTGCATATTATTCAAGGAAATAAAGTTTGCCAAGGATGGCAAAAAATTTACAAATGTCTCCAAATGCTGCAGATGCAAAATGATGAATATAGGAAAGATCAGCACAGTGTAAATCTTGCTCGTGTATCAGTGCTGTAGTTTAAAAGTGCCTATACACGGGTCGACCTACTTTCAAGTATTGAAATTGAGCCTGAAATATTAATTTTGATAGTATGGTAGATATTTGGTGTTATAGATATTTTGTTAGCAGAATGAGGATAATTCATTATATGTAAGAAATCACATAATGAAATTTAGCTTTGTAGTAATCATTAAAATATTTAACCACAGTGTCTTCCGACAAGATTTGAGATAACATTCTGCACTTGCATTCTTATTTTATTAAAATAAATAATATTACACGTTCTGTGTAATATCAATGCTACATTAAGTTATATCAAAGCTAAGAAAACTTCTAAACTTTATCAAAATGTTAATCTGCGAACGGTAGATTTGATTGAAAACAAAAATCGTGTGAGATAATGATCGTATGTCACCAGGTTTAAGAAAAGGGGGGGGGGGAATCTTGTTTTAATCGGAACTGTATGAAAACTAAAATCAAAATTGAAAACAAATTTAACAGAGAAGATTTATCTGCTGCATATCTTTAATTCTTTTTTATGCAATATTTTCAATCTTGAAAGTAACTTTTAATGGAATTGCCATCTGGTTTTAAGAAAATTATAATCAAAATGCATAAAATGGTGTCAACCGAAACTCTTTTTTTTAAACTTGATTGTTACTTTTTCCGAAATAATCAGCATGGACTTTAGTTATTGGCAACAAATGTTTGATTAGTTTATTAAGTTTAGATTCTTACAATTCGCTGAAATTACTATTTACTGGGAATAAAACATTTGATTGATAGTTATATTTATTTGCGTCATCAAATTATAATCGCACTGTGTGGGAAATATCGAGCTTTTTTAAAGAAGATGATTAGATATAATAGTTAACTAAAGTTTGAATTATACATTTAATAAAATGGTTTATGGTGAAACATGTGAAAGAAAGACAATTTATTTCCATAAAAAATCATTAACCATGAAATTCTAACATATCTGATTTTTTTAGTATTGATTGATAAAAATAGTATGTTGATTAATTAAATTATTCAAGGTTTTAAAACTAATTTTTAAATTTTATTTTTATTTTTATAGAATTTTAGAGTTAAAGCTTATTTTTATTGACTTATTTCTAATAACAAAATTACAGTTTTAAAGATTTATTAATGTCTGCATTCTCTAAAAAAAGAATACATGTATTCGAGAGATTCTTAAATAATTACGCAATTTTTTTCTTAAATAATTATGAATAAATCAAAAGAATTAGAATTGAATTCTTACGAATTATTGGCATTTAGTTTCATTATATTTGAAATCCAATTAAAAATTCTCAGAAAGTAAACAAGTAAATCAATGGAAATATAAGTTATAAAATATAATTTATTTTGAAAATTTAAAAAAAACTCCTACATCTTTAAAAAAAACTTAAAATGCTTTGAATCAGAAAACGAAGCTGATTTTTATTGCTGTTGCTCAAGTTTAAATTCCGGAAGTAGAGAGAGAAAAAAAACGAATAAAAATGTTGCTAATAATATTAACTATATTTCAGAAATTCGTAGAATCAAAAAGAAGAATCATTGTTCGTTTCATAAAATATTAATAATTCCAATATCTAAACATGAATAATATCCGTTCAAAAATTGCATTTAAGTTTTCTGATTAAGAATATTTTTGTACATTATTTTAATTTGTAAACACTGATTTTTTAAATAAATTATGAAAATTTCAAAATCTATTTCGAGAATTTTTAGCATTTATATCTCATTTACCATTTCTGGTAGCAAATAATCTCTTCAGATAAATAAATATTGATAATTTAAATAGTTATTATAGGTTAGGATATAAATAATTTGTTAATTATTTTATGTAATGCATAATTTTATTACAATTCTGGTTTAATTAGCGAAATGGTATAGGCTATGATAGTGATTAAAATATTAAGCAGGAACAGATATATGATTGTGGTATAATTTTTGGGAGTAATGTTTGATTTTCATTCTGAATTTCCTTAATGAATTTAGATATTGTTTGCCAATGGATTCTAAAAGTTGAGCTTGCGCGTATTTTTGAACCTTCTTTAGGATGAATTTAATTCACCAAAATATTGTTAGGAGGAGAGATGAAATGAGGTTTAACAGATTATTACAGAGAGTAGTTATTATAGAGATTTAACAATGGATTAAATATCGGAAACGAGCACACCTATCCACGCCACCAGAAAATTTTTAATTTTCGCAAGAATTAAACTCACATTCTTCACCTTTACGTAAAAAACGAAGCAATCTTTGCATTTCACCGATTGATCTACTGCCAGTTGATTTCCATTTTCATTACAAACTGATAAAATTCTATTTAGAGTATTAAAATTTAATTAAATTAAATCAATAAATCAATAATTAAAAAAAGTGTATTAACATCGACTATCATTCACTACAAGTTTTAAAAAAATGTGTTTGAACTTGAGAAGATGAAAAAAAAAGTACTTTTTTAACGATTGGAAATTTGAGCAAGATATAAATAGGTAGAGTGTAAACTAATAGTAGGAATTAAAAAAGAATAGGATTAAAAAATATTTTTTAGTTTTCTTTACACATAAGGTAGTTTACAACGTGATGTGATAAATGACTATAATTAAGATTTACTCAACGAATCAACCTCGATTTGCATGGATAAGAGTGCTTGAATTGGGTTACATCCACAATAATGTGCATATACAAATAAAAAAAATCAACAATCTCATGGTCTCGAAACTGACAATGGCATCGCACCATGGTGTTATCCGAAAATTGCGAGAAAATTAGTTAGATTTTTTAAAATTGAATGAGAAAATGTTTTCCGTCTCTAAAATACATCTTCGTTAGAATAGAGAAACAGCTTCTTTTTCACAATTTATTCTCTCTTCTGCCATACGAATGAAATTAACGAAGAATGCATGGAAATTCAGAAGTTTGTAGCGCTGTGCTAAGAATTTCCAAATTTCCAAGCTGAATTCGCAACACAGATATTTCTTTTAGATACTTTGCCACTTTATTTGCAGTACTATGCTTCTTTTTAAATTACTAGCTTTTTGAAAATGATGTTGAATATTTTGTTTCGCGATATGATCATCAAATAACCTGATCATAACGTTATAAATCTCTCATTAGGAAACTAATATTTTTACGACTAATATTTTGAAATAGAAGAAAGACAGGTTTATGAAATAATCATGAGGGCGTTGCAGTTTTACAGTTCCAGTTCAAGCATTTAAAAATATTGACTTGTGAGATTATAAATGAATGTTCAATATATCATTTTCCATAAATAATACGGCACGGTATCCAGATTAATATTTAAAATTTATAAAAATGCGTATTATAATCTTTTTTAACTAAGAATTCATTTTTAATGAAATGATGAAGTATTTTATTTAAGTTATTTAATGTACATGTTTTATGAGTGTGTATATTGAAAATATATTTTAAATTTTCTATTGTATATTTCAACCAATTAAAAAAGCTGAAATGCTATGAGTGCGTTCCTTACTTTAAAGGTTAAGAAATTAATTATTGCACTATAATTGGAATTAATACTTTGTATACGTATCTTTATTTTCACTTATAATAAAGATGAATGTGTGATTGTGTGCGTTTATCTGTTGGAATTCCACTGGCTAAAACACTTAGCACATTTAAGCTCGAAACTGCAAATTTTTTTTGTAATTCAAGTTAATATTTAAAGTAATTAAGCATGTTACAAGTATATGAGAAATATTAGCTTTTATCGTCCATTTGCCGTAAGTGACTAAAGCTCAAATTAAAAGATTATTACTACAATTAAGCTTAGAAAAGTCTAATTTTCATTATGCGTCTAAAAGAAATGAAATATTAGGTCTTCTAGAAATTATCTGTGGTCTTTCATAATACGGTTTTATTAATTCCATAATTCTGTAGTTTTTAAAGCAAGCTTGGTTTTATAAATAATTGATTTCCACTAGAATCAGATCTCACCGTTTAATTCCTAAATATTTAGCATTAGACAAACACATTCATAAGAAAAGAAGTGCAAGTATGAAAGAAAATTATTTTAAACAGTTTGAGTCAGCAAATATTGTAATGAATTTAGAATTTTATATTTTTATACAGACCCTTGGTCCTATGAGACATATTTAATAAAATATTTTTGAGAAAGTAGTGTTTTAAATGAAAGAAAGATTGGATTTGTTGTGATTAAAATTTAGCGTCTTATGAAAATTTTAATACTAAAATATCATATAAAAACGGGCCATTTCGTACAATTTAATTGATTTATTTTATTTTATGAAATTTTTCCGACGCCGATTAGTCTAAAATGATGAAATTGTTGACTTCCTTAAAATATTGATACTTAAAATTTCTGAAATGATCGCTGAGGATAAAACATTTTTCTTTTCTTTTCTTTAGATTTTAAGAATACAAAATATGAATTCCTTAGAACTAAAGGATTGTATCAATTTTAGATTTCATAGCATTTTCAGAATTACATTTATTTATTAGCATAATAAATAACATATTATTATTCGCATCATTTAAATCCTTTTGAAAGAAAAAAAAAGAATTTTACGATGATTCAAAAAAGTTTTATAAAATGATTCTTGGGGACATTTTTAAAAGTATATATATATATAATAGAATATTCTTTACCACACATAAGAATTCAGTGTTGAACAATTTTGTTTTCAGAATCATATTCTTAAAAAAATTTGATTTCGGCAAGAAAGTTTTTGCATAAAGAAAGTTCTGTCTTTTAAATTTGAATTTTAAGTTCAAATCATACGGGATCTGACAATACAACGGCCAAAAAACAGTAAGGCTTTTATATTATTATGAGTCATATGATATCAAGATTTAAAGTTTAAAAATATTTTAGTTTTAAAAGTCATTAGAAGGCAAAGTTATATAAAATAATTATTTGAAAACTTTATTGATCATTAATTTTGTTAAACCCGATAAAAGCTAAAGACGCCTAATAATAAATTAAAAACGTACAAGAAAAAAAAAAAGAAACAGAAGTTGTTTCACACTCAAACGCCCTCATAATCTGAGTTTTGTTTATTTTTTTAATTCAAACTTATTTTAATTGCATTTCAATACATGAGGAAATTTCAGAACATGTTGATTATAAATTCAAAGCATACATTAACCCGAATTTATTCATGAAAATCTGTATAATTAGTTTTTTATTCTTAGATCTTTTGTTCCCTTATTTTTCCCCCATTTGTTTAATGCTTGTAGAGGAATATTTTTTACATCAGATACATCAATTTTAAACTTCCAGTGAAAGCTGCTTTACCGTCTATTATTAGGATTGTTGTCTCTTAATATCTTCAAAAACCACATTAATGTTAGTAAAGATTTTGATGATTAAATGATATTTACCAGATAAAATTAATTATCAATTCCTTTTTATTATCATAATTATGGTATTTTATTTGGTAATATGACAACGCATAATGCAGCTGAGGCAATTATTAAACAATTTCTTGTTTTTTCTCAAATTCTCGAGAATTATCTTTATTTTTCAATTATTTATTAATTAATCAAATTGATTAAACATTAAAATATACCTCATTTAACAAATAAAACATATTTGCTTTCTAAATTCTTAATCTATAAATATATTAATGTACTAAGAATTACAAAAGTTTGAGTAACTAACTGAATGACAAAACGCTTCCTGTTTGAAAATCAACCCTCATTTTGAAGTTCTTCGGGCAGATGTTATTCGCGCCACGTATCGCAGGTGCTGTTGAGATTTCCTTTAGTTAATACGCACAAAAGATCTGAATGAAGTCAGTCTGAATCATCTTTTGAAAAGGGAGTTTATTTACTGTAAAAATATTTATAATGAAAATAAAGAAAAAAAAAGAATACTTTCAGACAGCCGATTTTAAATTCTCAAATATTCTAAATGAAGTCTTCATTGTGATTTTGATTAAAATGAAGCCAAACAATTGGATTAAATATGTTAGGAAGCTGTAAGTTTATATATATCTCTAGAAACAAAAAAGTATCAGTTTTTCATTCATTTTTCTTTTTAATATGCTTTTTATTTAGATATAATTTTTTTAAAAAAAATTTCCTTTTTTTGCTTTTTGCAATTTGAAATTTCAAAATTTGTAAAGTGTAATTTTCTTTTCCTTTCTCAAATTTCTTTTAGAAATAATATATCAATCAGAGACTGTTTATGTGAATAATACTACAACATAATATTTTTTTAAAAAATTAAAAATATTTTTGCAATTAAAATTTCGCTTTGCAGTTTGTAAATTTTATTTTATAAACAAAATATTTGGAAAATTTTTAGAATGAAAATTTTAAAAAAAACAACGAGCTCACACCATTTAAAAAAAAATCCAAAAATCCAAATTTTGAAAAAAAATATCAAAAATATTTAGTACAAAATTTCTTTCCTCAGTACGTATTAGTGAAGTGAACCAGTTTGATATAATATATTAAATAGTTGCATAACCAACCTAAATACTGCAACACGAAAAAGGACATGACCTCATGTTACGTTATTATTATGACAACATTAAGTTTAGATGGGCAGAATTTCAGTTATATTTTTTATGAAATTTGATCGTCAAATCAGTTTACACCATTAAGGTTGTGCCTTATCGTTCATGAAATGAAATACATCTTAATTTTAAATTAATATAAAGTAATAGCATATAATTTAATGTACATTTACATTAAAACCAACTAAAAATGGCGGCATAAATTTCCCCAAAGGATTATTAATAAAAATGTTAAATTGTTAAACTGACATTCTATATATTACTTTTGAAATTTTTTTGCATATTTTGCCATCAGTTTTTATGGCTAATTTTTTTAGTAATTGCTTATTATTATTGTTCAAAATATGATTTTAATTTTGTTGAAATTTTTCTTCGGAACAAATTTAGTTACGTTATTAGAATATTATATTTCTTATTTCCATACTTCATCTTGAGAGAAAAAAAAAATATTTGTAATTTTTATTTTTAAATATTGTAGATTTTGTCATTAATTTTTAGGGCAAATATGCATTAATTTTAGAAGCGTATTTCCAAAAAGGTAGCTGTGTTGAATAAGATACCTGCTGAGGAATTTAAAATTGTTATTATAGCTTGTATCAAATTATTAATTTCTTAAAAAATACGTAATTCATGAATTATAAAATATTGGAACTATTGTGTTCTTACGTCGAATTATTAAATGAATATATAACTAATTATTTATTTATAATACTTTGGGATATTAATGTTTCATTTAATTGTCTAAGTTGCAATACAAATGACTAATCATGTAAAATCATAATTTTTTATTTAATAATAATTATAATAGAATAATAAATATTGTTTAGTATGCCTTTATTTGAAGCTTGTTATTTCTTTATTATCAATCAATAATCCACTTTCTAAACTGTATATATCAGGTATAAATTTTAGAATAGTAGGGATTTTAATAATCAGTTTTTCTTTTAACTCCCTATTGAAGATTAGTTACTTAAAACATATATGCAAATTTGCTGAAATATCTAAAAGTTTTAAAATTGTTTACGTTGATTTAATAATAAATAAAACGAAAGTAATTAACGTTTTTTTAATTTTAAATTCCCTAATAACCCAATACAAAAATCATGTTATTTATTTGTTGAAAGAATTAAAAGGTTTTTTTTTTGCTTGAAAATTTAATATTTAAATCACTTTTAGTGTTTTCAAGATTGTTTTTTATGGAATAACATCGAACTATTTGAAAACAAAACCATTTTAATAAATATTTTTCATTTTGGTTCCAGTGTTTTTAAACATCTTTTTCAAATGTTGCATATGCAGCAAAGAAGGATCATGCTATCCATAAAAGTGGCTTCGTTTGATTTTTATGGTTGATAAGAAATAAAAATTAGATAAAAATCTAACAGTTTAACATTAAAGGTGTTGAAAACAACCGAAGACAGTTATTGACTAACACTCTTCTAGAAGTTTTATGAGAGTTAAATCTTATTTCATACAGTATCCAGAAGACTTCATCTTTCTGGGTAAATATATTTTTTTTTTATATTAGCTAAAACAAAAAGTCTTTTCCTAGCTTCTGCTATGCTGTAATTTTATAATCGTAAGCATTAATAATTTAATCAATTTCTTTCTGTAAAAAATATTTATGCTATATTTTTTTTTCAGTTCATAATACTATTTTTTGAATGCCTTTTGGTTTTTACCTCTTTCGATTCTTAAAAATTTCCTTCAAATTTTGTGAAATAATTTGCCCATGTTTTCCGACAGCTTTAAGTCAGTTCATTATAATCAGATTTAATCTTATTATGTAAATATAATGAAATTTGATTACTTAAATACTATCTTCACTTCAGCCTTTTGTTTTTTTATAAAATGAACTTGAAATTTTTTAAGGTATAATGAAAAAAAAAAAAACCCTGAATACATATTGTTTTTAACCATTGATGTAGATCCTTAATTTTGATACAAAATTACTCATCAAATTTCGTATATCTAGTTTATTAGAAAATTTGTGTGCTAATGTCATAGGCATAATTAAAAAAATATAATTTTTTCAAATTAACATTAGTAAAGTTTGACTTAACATTTTACTGACTATTTTATTTATTATATTGGCACTATTTGTGCTGATTAGTATCTTAAATGTAGTCACAAAATACTGAATACTTTTGTTGCTAGTTATCCTATTTTTGCTAATTACCACAGCTTTTGTATTAAAAAGTTGTATGTATAAATAGCATTGTCGAAGTTCAACATACCTTGAATATATAGTTATGGTGGGATGTAGATTATTTAGTGTCCGTGCATGGAAACAACGAAACGAATGTTGTTAGAAACATTTTCTTTAATAATCATACTCACACACTAATATTTACAAACACACAAAGACGAGGACAATACTTAAAAACAAAGACATTCCAGTGCACAGCTGCCTAGGACGGAGTCACATCTCTCACTGGTACAAGCGCAAAGCATTATGGGATGGCGCGCGTGATGACGTAATCACGCACTGCCATCTAGTAACCAAAAGGGAAGTTAAAGTAATGCAACTAATACCCAAGAGAGAAGGCGAGAATAATGCAATAGCTACATCCTCCCCCTACACCGCCTCAAACCGTCCCGGCGAGGTGGTGTGATATTGGATACTTTGGCACTTGTGTCAGGATTGCTATTAACATTTAAAGGTTGTTTGAGAGGTCGAGTTGGAATTTGTCTGGGAGGTCCAGTTTGAGTTTGTTTGGGAGGACGACCTCTTTTCTTTAAAGGCATCACAGGAGATTGGTTCTGTGTTGCATTTCTAAAAGGTGTAAGAGCTGATGCATGGTATACACCTAAAGGTTCATCAGGTTTGTCGCAACTAGCTATTGCGAAGGATGAGGGTGATTTCTGGGATAGAATAATATAAGGTCCATCTTTCCTTGGCATAAACTTGGCAGTTCTACTTTGTTTCGCTTTACTTAACGGGTGAAGCTTTACCCAAACTAAATCATCAGGTTTATAGTTAGGGCTCGGTTTACGTGATTTATCAGCATATGTCTTTCGACGATCTTGACTTTTCTCAATATTTTCTTTAATTTGAGACATGTTTCTCTCAAAACGTTTTAAGTAAGGTGTGAACTCTGGAACAAAATTATCATTATGAATGACAGACCGTAGATCAGTTGTAACATCATCTAAAGTTCTTAATTCTCGGGCAAAGTTCAGGTAAGCTGCAGTGCAACCTGTAGATTCACATTTTGCAGTGTTCAATGCAAATCTAATGGATGGTAATTTCTCAGTCCATAAGGTATGGTTATTACCTACCATGATTGCCAAACGAGGTTTCAAGTCTCTGTTTTTACGTTCAACAGAATTTGCCTGTGGATGATAAACAGGAACTAGACTTTGATTAATTTTTAATGTATAACACAACTGTTGCATGATGGCGCTAACAAACAGTGTACCATTGTCACTTATTAAACGACGGGGTAATCCATATCTTAGGAAGACTTCATTAAGTAGTGTTAATGCACACTCTTTAGCAGTAGCTCGCTTTAATGGGAATAACTCGACCCATTTGGTTGTGCAATCTTCAACGATGAAGATCCATTTCATACCTTCACTCGATTCTGGTAAGGGTCCAAAGAGATCGACAGCTATACTTTCAAAACGTTGAGCAGGAACAGGTGTCTGCAAAAGACCAGCAGGTTTTGGGTTCGTTGCCTTATATCTTATGCAATCTTCACAATTCTTGACATAATCAGTAATATATTTCCTCATGCCTGTCCAATATATCTGGATAATATTCGAGAAAAAGTTCCATCAGCTCCGTAATGAGCAGCTGTAGCAGCATCATGGTGAAGTTTTAAAATGTTCTCTCTTTCATGACATGGGACAACCAATTGAGCTTCTTCCTCTTCAGAATGTGGAGAGTAGCGATAGAGTACTCCTTGATTTAAGACATATCCCCTTTGCGTCCAATTTGCAAAATCAACACTTTTGTCAGTATCCTCAAAACGATCTATGATCTTCTTCAGTTCAGGATCTTTCAGTTGTTCAGTTCTAAGTTCAGCAGCTGTTCTTGATGGAACATCAATAACAATAGTTCGTAATTCACAAGTGTCTTTATCATTACACTCAGGTCGAGAAAGCATGTCAGCGACGACGTTGCATTTGCCTGGAAAATAATCGATTTTCAAGTTATAGGACTGAATTTGAAGTGCCCATCTGGCTAACCTTCCAGTGGGTGACGATAAAGTCATTAACCACTTTAAGGGTTGGTGATCAGAGGCTACAGTAATATCAGCACCTTCAATATATCCTCGAAATTTGTTCAAGGCCCAAACAACAGCCAAAGCTTCTCGTTCAGTTGTCGAATAGTTCCTTTCAGCAGAACTCAAGAGTCTACTGGCATATTCTATTGGTCTTTCATCTGCAAGATCTTTTCCCTGTAGAAGAACTGCACCTAAGGCGTAAGCACTTGCATCCGTCCGGATGATAAAAGGTTTAGTGGGATCAACTTGCTTCAATACGGGTGGAGTTACCAGACATTGCTTTAGAGTTTGAAAGGCTTGCTGCTCTTGTTTACTCCATTTCCAAACAGTATTCTTTTTTGTCAGATTGCTAAGGGGTCTAGCAATATCGGAAAAATTCGGGATGAATTTCCTGTACCATGAGCAGGTCTGCAAAAAGGATTGTAATTGTTTAATATTTCTTGGACAAGGAATGTTCTGAATTGCAGCAACTTTATCTTGTTCTACTTCATTTCCTTTAGAAGTTATCCACAATCCCAAATATTTCACACGAGCACATGAGAATTTACATTTTTCTCTATTTATGCATAATTTAAATTTGCGGAGTCTTTCGAAAACCAGCTTCAAGTCTTGAATATGTTGTTCAAAAGTTTCTGACAATACAAATATATCATCTAAATATACTAGAATATTAACTGTAGGGAGTCCATTTCGGAACTGGTCCATAAGTCGTTGAAAAGTTGCTGGGGCGTTTCTGAGACCAAAAGGCATTCTTTTGTATCTAAAAGTACCAAAAGGGCATACAAATGCAGTTTTGTCCCTATCAGCAGGATTGACTTAAATTTGATGATATCCAGACTTTAAATCAAGAGTAGACATAAAAGCAGTGGATCTGGCATCATGTAACAGTATCCATAACCGGAAGTGGATACTTGTCAGGTTTGGTTATAGAATTTAGTTTTCGGTAATCTACGCACAATCTGATTTTTCCATTAGGCTTTGGGACTAAAACTACCGGTGCTGCATAAGGCGATTCGCATTCTTCTATGACATCATTGGCTAAAAGTTCACCAATTTCTTTATTTAAGAGCTCTTTCTGTTTTGACGACAGTCTGTAAGGTGCAGATGCAACTGGTGGTTGGTCACCTGTGTCAATAAAATGCTTAACATAAGGAGTTGGCTCTCCCCCCAGTCGGAAAATATCTTCATTTTCATTAAGCAAGGCAGTTAAGTGATTTCTCGATTTCGCATCAAGATTCTGACCTTCTTCTTGGCGTAAACAAGGATAATTAGTCTCAGGTGCAACAGAATTGTTTTGCACTGAACTATCACTAGTTACTGAATTCGTCGGACAAGAACTATTATTGATTTCGACAGGGCTATTATTTGTTGGTATGGGGAGATCTTTAGCAAAAGGTATTTTGCAGTTCGGTTTATCCCCAAAATACCAGGAATTTTTTTTATATCCATTACAATTCCTGATTTCCTCAAAAAGTCAACTCCGAGGAGAGTGCGATTCCCTTTAGCATGTGGGAGAAAATGTAATTCAGTGAGGAAAGTTCGGCCAAGCACTGTGATCGGCACTGTAGTTTTTAAAACAACTGATGTTGATTGTTGACCATCAGCCAGACAGATAGCAAGGTCAATCTCTGTGAACTGCTGTCCACGCTTCTTTAAAAAATTAAACATCAATTCTCCTCCAACTGACTGATTGGCTCCTGTGTCAGCACAACTGTTCCTGAAGCTTCATATACTTCTATGGAAATTAAGGCTACGGGAGAGGTAAAACAGGTAAACATTTGTATAGCATTAACCGGTGAATGGGCTTTCCATGAAGAACAATTTGGACACTTAGATTTGATAAAGCCAGGATTGCCACAGTCATAACAATAAACAGAATTCTCCACATGTCGGGATGGCCTATTTGAATTAGAACCACTAATGTTCTGAGAACTCGAAGGAATTGATTTCTCATATTTAGCAAATTGGGTTTTCTTGAAGTTCTGCTCACTAGCATTTTTAGAGAGTTTCGGTTTAAAGAGTTCTTGCGACTTTGGCGTTTTTACTAATTTTTGATGAGGCGACTTTATGTTTTCATAAAAATCCAGCTTTTCAGCTAACAAGACAGGATCATTTAGTGTTTCCCAAATATCTAAAAAATGATTTTTATAGTCCGGAGGACATCTTTTCTTTATTTGACCAGAAAGCATAAGTTCTTTTAATTTTTCAAATGAATCGATTTCCAATTCATTAATCCAACCTTCAAAGTAGGTTCGAAGCTCAAAGAAGAAATCTTTCCATGTGGAATCATCTCGTTTTTGATGTCGACTGAAAAGAATTCGAAAACGATCAGCTGTCAGCTTTAACCGTTGTAATAATATACCACGGATATGGGTATAGTCCTTAAATATTTCCTCAGGCTCTCTTGCTATTAAATTACTTACCTCACTTGGGAGTACACCCATTAAATAAGATACCCAATAATCATTAGAAACATTTAAAAGTTTCATTTGTCTTTCGAACATAGTTAAAAATAATGAAATATCATCTCTTTCAGAGCGAAACGTTGGTAAGACTGTTTGTAAATCAAATCGCTTTGGAATAGAATCAGTTTGATTAGGGTTTGATAAATTTAAATTTTGGAGCTTAAGCTTCTCAAGCTCAAATGCTCTTTCCTTAGCCAATTTTTCTGTTTTCAAAGTTTCTTCTTCTAGCTTTTTTCTGTTTTCTTCTAACTTTTTCCGTTCATCTATAATGTTATTGAACGTATCAGTCACGAACTGTTTATTTTCCGCATAGAATGCAGATTTCGTTATTTTGTCATGTAAAACAATTATCTTATCTTCGGGTGTTGCATCTAAACCTAATTCCAATGCTAAATTGTAGAGGTCAATTTTTTTACCTTTAGCTAGAAAAGCCATTTTCCCTACGAATTATTCGATTAAATAGGAAGTTAAATTAGAAACTTGATTACGAAGTAACAGTTGCACACCTTCCTTCTCCCCTGAACATACAACAACAAAAAAAAAAATCATTAAATAGGTAGAACACAGATTAAAATCTCCGTTGGTTTTTAGAATGCAACAATAATAATAATAAATCTATCAAAAAATCGTTACACTGAAAAAGAAATAATAAATCTATCTGAATAGCTTTTTACAATACCAAAGATCTGAAAAGAAAACAAAAAAAGTATTCAGTGCTTGTTTAGATGGGTCACTGCAGGGGGGGGGTGACTCAGCGTACGAGACTTGGCGTCTCCACTTCAAGGACACAGTAACAGAGAGATAAGAGTTTTGGTACGTTAACTTACGGACAAAGAAATATCAACTACAATAAATTAGTTAGCTCTTAAATTAAATACAAAAATACAGCAAATACATAATGATATAGAATACCTTACTATTTAAAAGATATATTCTTACGCACTTTCAATGAAATAATAAAAAAAAATCAAATCAATAAGATTAAATAAAAAATAACACAGATACTTCAGAATATAATTTGCAACGATAGATATGCTTAGAGCATATAACTTAACTAATTAATTTAAGTAACTTAGAAATTATTAAATATTAAATAGCAAAACATTTCACAGATAAGGAAGAAATCAAATATGCAGTAATGTTATATTCAATGCTGGATGCTGTTGACAAACAAAATAAAATGTAAAAGTTTATAACACTTATCTGGGATTGAACAGGAACGACCAAACAAAACATGAATTTTCGGAGCTGTAAATTTGATAAAATGGGCACACACACACACTTCCACAGGAAATGCAGATTTTGCTTGAGATACACAATAAATTATACTCGGTACAGGGGTCGACGTCCTGTACGAGTTATGATTTGAACTGAATACTTGAGTATTCTTTTGGACATCAACGATGGCGGCCGTTGTTGCTGGCGGATATTTTCCTTGTGCTTGTCGGGACAACTTCACATTTATTTCATCACTTCACGATGCGGAACCATTCCCAGGTCGGGAAAAATTATTTTGCGTAAGGACGACACAAATCTAAATTCTTTTCGTAGGTTGCCGATATGATGGAGCGAAAATATTTTGATAGTTGAGACGACGTTACTTTTCATCCATTAGAAGTTATTTTCCTTTGTGTGCCAAATGTGATGGCACGAAGATGCTTCAAGATTGTCGGGACGACACACTTGCATTTCATTAGAAACTATTTTCCGTTGGGAGCCGGTGTGGTGGCGCGAAGATTTCCTAGTGATCGTCAGGGTAACCTTCACTTCTATCGGAACTCATTTTACGTTGGGCGCCAGATGTGGTGGGATGTAGATTATTTAGTGTCCGTGCATGGAAGCAACGAAACGAATGTTGTTAGAAACATTTTCTTTAATAATCATACTCACACACTAATATTTACAAACACACAAAGACGAGGACAATACTTAAAAACAAAGACATTCCAGTGCACAGCTGCCTAGGACGGAGTCACATCTCTCACTGGTACAAGCGCAAAGCATTATGGGATGTCGCGCGTGATGACGTAATCACGCACTGCCATCTAGTAACCAAAAGGGAAGTTAAAGTAATGCAACTAATATCCAAGAGAGAAGGCGAGAATAATGCAACTGATACATCGTGATATATATATGTAATTTTTGAAGTAAAAATGGGTTTGAAATTTAACATTCGAAGCTTACATTCGCAATTTCTTTTATCTCATCCACCGTTTATTCACTATTAAAAATATTATATGTATTTGAGCTTTTAAATCTATTGAATTTAGTTATGTATTCGAAACGCTGTGCAGTTATTTAAACGAATCGAGAATTAATCATTATGTTACAATCATTTTCTAAATATTTATCTATGTTTCGGATACTTTTCTAGGAAAGTTTTTTAAAAAAAAACACACCTTATACAAAAATATACGATAAAGACTAAATGATCGGAGTGCCACAAAGAGCAATGTATTGACAATTATGCAAAATGGACCACTTTTACGAGGGGTCCAAATGGAATCTGCACAAGAAGATAGATTCCTTCATTGGTAACTGAGGTTTACTTACTTTTCGAAACAGGGATTTATCTAGTATACTTGAACTTTTCTTTATGTTGGACAAATCAGCTGAATAGCAAATATTTTGTTTCAGAAGCTAACACTCAATGTTATTTTACTTGAGTCGGATTCACCTGACAAAGATAACTGTGCTTATTACTTAATATCTACAGTGTGTTATTTCACATATATTCTGATTATACTATATTCTACCTTCTCTTTCTATAAAATGCGCGAAATTAGTTCTGCATATTTAGCATGCATCACAAGTGCACTCTTTGATCCCACTACTTCTAAGAATTGAACTGTTTTCTGCTTTATGGCAGTTTTTACAAATAAGAATAATATAGTGTTTTCAAATTTGTTTTATTCTATATCGTTTACAGCATTTTAAAAGTTTTAAAATAAATAATAATAAATTTTAATAAAAATATTTTTTTTAAAAAAAAAAGGTAATAGCTAAGCAACATTGCTAGTTGCCACAAATGAAGCAACATCGACTTTTTCAATTCCTACTATTAGTTCGCACGCTTTCATTGTGTGTATATATGGGAGTCTAAATAAATCTTCCAAAAATTAAACTATCCAGATAGCCGGATTTTAGTGGCGTGATGTCTAGGTTTTTTTAAATGTTTACCGGTTAGTTTCTACACCAAGATTAAAATAATGCAAACGAATGATGAAGAGACTTCTTTAAAAAAAAGAATTTGTGTAGAGTTAAAGAAAAATATTTACAGGGAAATATCAAAAAGAATCAAAGCATGAAGATTTTAAATGAACAGAAAGTTAGATTATTTCCTCTAGGAGGACGTTAGAAGTAGAGAAACATTATGACAGAAAACATAATCCCGCGTGGCCGCGTAGCTTTGCGGGAATCGCTGACGCTTGAAGACAGGCGTCTTTCCTTTACGAATGTTAGTGGGCCTCTGACTCAATATTAATTGGGACAGTTTTTCAAAAGCTCAATAGATGGCGTTGTTCTGGAATGCTAAACTAATTAAAGGTATCGTCCTCTGGGAAATAATCTGTCCTTTTACAACTCTTGCTTTGAATTACATATATCATCGGGTGTTGACAAAACAAAATGAAGGCAGATGATGGTTAATTAAAATAATTCTGTGGGGTATCCTACATATATATCTTGTTCAAATTTTAAATCCTTAATAAGATACTTTTTTTATCCTTTTTTAGACTTGTAGTGGATGACACTCGATGTTAATTCAGTTTTATAAAAATAATAATTAATTAATTAAATCAAATTTATTTTTAATACTTTGAATAGAGTTTTAGCAGTTTTCAATGTAAATTGAAATCAACAGGCAGTAGGCCTATCGTCAAAATGCGAAGATTTTTTCACTTGAAGGTGAAGAACGCGAGTTCAATTATTGCAAAAATCAATCATTTTTTTGATAAATTATTTATATTAATTGTAATTATTTAATAAAAAGTAACTAAAATAAAATATTTCATTGTTCATCTAAGCAGGTGTTGACTTAAAACAATTTTTTACATTAATTGTTTGATATATTCATTGATGAAATTAATAATTTTATTTTGTGGCTTGATTTGGGGTTCCCGTGGAGTAAGGAACAATAATTAGGCAACATTGCTAGTTGCGCCAAATGAAGCAACACTAATTTCTTTTTATAATTAAAAGATGTAAATAATCATTCTGTTTTCAGCTTTGACGGCGATGGCTCCTTTAGATTAAGAACCAGAATAGAGGCAATATTAAACTAAATAATTATTCACATTTTTTTAATGTTTTTTTTTTGAAATATATTTAAAACAACTTAAATGTAAAATAATTCGGATAAATCACTTGAAATCTGTATTTAAATTAAGAAAATATAATTTAAAAAATTCAAAAGTTGATTTCAGTAAGTTTGTTTTATGAACATAGAATTCAAAACAGGTTTATAAATCACAATTAGAGTGAATGACTTCCTTGAATCGATTCTCGTCTCATCATATATTAGTCATTGAAGCGGTCTTCTTTGTTTTATGTTACTTGAATACTCAAGATCCTTCTGTTAGTATTTAAATGAGTCATCAAAGTTTTGTTTGCTGGCTTCGTACTGATCATCAAGCGTTTTATGCTATTAACTATTTTGAAATCTAAAGCTATAAATAATGGTTTCTGTGCCCGATTGTTTTCAGATGGTCCATTGTGCTCTAATCAAGAAGACTTTAAAAAAAACACACCTAATTTGCATTCGCGTTTCGGCAGACTATGCCATTATCTTACCTAAAAGAATCATAAAAAAAAGAGAACGATAAAAAAAAGAATTGTAATTTCACAGTGGAAGATTATTTAGATCTCTGCTATCTTTTATACGATTGGTTTTATTCTAATCCTTGCTCTAAAATAAATATTTTCTCAGAGCAATGACGTAGATGCCCAGGCCATTCACATATGATGCAAAAGAAATGACACTTATCGGACCGGAATATCGTCCTTTAATTAACCAAGGGTCAGTTTGAATGCTTGCATACTATTTTGTGCTTCTCCGAACTCAGCTTCGTGGTGACATTTAAAACAACCTCGTGTTACGTCGTCTGCTTATTAATTGGGCTACTACGTACTTGGCATGACATTCCCCTCAGCAAGATATGTTTCTTGCTTGATTTATAATATGTTAACCTTTGCAAAGGTAACTTTAGGATAAGACATGTCTTGTCAACGTGGTTGGATCAATAAACTCCAGTACATTGGCACTGACACATGTTGTCGGCGAATTATTGACTATGTTTACTAATCTCATCCGTAAATATTGTTTAATATCACTCATAATTAATGATACTGATTTGGTGAATTGTTTTAAGAATTTCCTTAGCGTTTCTCAATGAATTGCAATTTTTTAAGGACGTTATGAATTAAGCATTTCCTTTCATTAAGTTATTAATCTAATATATCTCCAATCTAAAAAATATATTATTAGCAATGTTGTACACATCGAGGAGTTAATTGCGTAGTTGCCAATGTGGTATTCAAAAACCATTAACTCACCGACTTTGATCTTAAATAGATGGCAACTGAATTAGAAGGATAAAAAGAATATAATACAGCAGTAACAAAGAGCTAATTGTTTTTTTTTCTGCTTTTCCTGTTTGACTTTAAAAAGTAAAACGAGCGCTATATCTTAAGTCAATATAATAACAAGTTATTTCGTATGTAGTAAAACATTGAAGGGTAGAAAGCTCCATGGCACCTTTGAGATACGATTATTTTTCAATTCCATCGTAATATTTGGCTGTAAAAAGTAAAATATCTGTCCTTTTAGGGGGCTATGGGAATACCATACATTCCTTGTTCTTTGAAAGCTTCTGAATTTTCCAATTTCATATATTCTCCGGTAATTTTCCCTTATATACGTATAAGAAAATCTTAGAAAATTCAAACTATTTGAATAAGATTATTTTAAATAAAAATTAAAAACAAATGAAATTTAAAACTGATGAACCGTTTCTCGCTTTGTAAAGCATACTGAAGGAAATCAATTACCCATTCATAAAATGCCACAAATAACTAAAAAAAAATTCTATTAAAATTTAGAAATTTTTGAGAGAGTTGTGTTTCTTTAAATTACGATCCTGAATATTCATAGAACTAATGCTAATGAATTAATTCATGTTTTGTTAGAATAATCCAGATTATTTTAAAAAGGAAGCACAATTTAGTAATGCTTTTTAGGAGGAATGAAAGAATGTCATTATTTCAATGTTGAAACATTATATACTCCATAAATTTTACATTAACTCTTATGAAACATAATTTGAATCATTTGCAAAATATTGAAGACGGCAATTATAAAGAATATAAAAAAAATATATAGAAAAACGAAAGAATACACAAATTTGAAAAGTATTAAATTAACGAAGAAGAAAAACAAATTTATAGTTTACCAATATTTTATTATAAATAATAAATGAATTTTGAAAAAATCTAATTTATTATATAATTTATTGCAATAGTACGACTCATTTAGAAAGATAATTTAATTAAAATAATATGATTTAAGTTCAAATCTGAACGCAAATTTATAATATTTTTATTTAAAAATATAAAAGTGTAAAATTTTTCCGATATAAAGTACAATAACGTTTCTTAAACTACAACATTCGTTATGAAGCTTTCAAAAATGCAGACATAAAAACATTCACTAACTGAAATAATGAGTTATTTCTAATCCATCTTTATTTGTGTTATTATGGTACGTTTTTCGTGTTATTATTATTACGTTTGACGAAAAAATGGGACACTTAAAAATTGCAGGATGAATGATTTGAAAGTTCATAATCATTAGTATGTATTATCATAAAGACATGCTGTGGTTTCAACTATACCTTGAATTTCGTATACGAAAAATTGCTCTAAAATGTGTCAGTGTAGTGCGTGTTCTTTATGTTCATCTAATTTTTCTAATCCATTTAACTAGACAGTCATGAGGAAAAATGTTTTAACACTGATAATACAGAGTGTTCAAAATTTCTTTTACGGATTGCAAAATGGAATATTGTTTGACTGTAAGGTCTTTAAACTTACATTTCAGTTGCTTAAGTCAACAAATCTCAGTATGAAATCCTTTGATTACAGTTAGTAAATGCAAATAATTCTGAATTTCATGTTGTACATTTAAAAGCATTAGAGAAGCTGTTAATGGAATAGCAGTTGTAGTATGTCATTTTAAATCTTGTTAATTATTTCTCTATAATATCATATGAAAATTGTCTAAAGACTCAATTTCAAAAATATTCTACTATCATTTTTAAATGATCTGCAAGATGTGAATAGCGCTATATTTCTAAGGCTAAGAATAATTTCATAAAATGAATTTTTATGAGCCATGTTGGTAATATTTAGCATAGAAGAAAGCTATGATTCTTTATTATTCTTTTAAATAATTTTATAATTTGTCAGAGAACTCTTTAATATCTTGTGCAATACCTTTTAATATCCTGTGAAAGTTATGATTCTCTATTATTCTTTTACATAATTTTAGAATATGTCCGAGAACTCCTTAATATCATGTGCAATACATTTACCTTAAAACTGTATGCTTGATAAAAAAATATTATCTTATATTGTCGTTTTATCTTTCATTGTCGTTATTAGCTAATTGGATACTTTTACCTTTTGGTCCATTTTTTGATATTTTCAAAAAAAATTAAAAAAAAGACTCATACTTTGATATAGTTTATGAAATAGTTATGACTCATACAAGAAGTACTGGTCAAATCAAATTCTGTAATTGTACATAATACAATGGTTTATTCGTCCTATACGTTTCTTAAGCCAAAATAACAGTTCGTTCCCCCTCCTCCTCCAAGTGATTTTGTGTTTATTTTAGTGCGCTATTTCAGCAGAAAGCGTGGGAAACATTAGCATTCAGAGCTCGCAAGAAAAGTGTCGTATGAACAAACATAATATTTATCCCATGTTGGGTGCGCATTATTTAACTTGTCTATAAAAAATATTGAACACAGCGAAAATTTCGTAATATATATGTTGATATCGAAAAACATCGGGATTGTGTTTCATGCGTTTTCCCTGTCTTCTTGTTCTCACATGGTCTAAAAATAATTTTCTTCTGCTTGTCAAGGGCAATTCCAATAATAAAATTTAAAAAAAAATTGACTATCATGCTAATTAAACTGATTCCCATTCTGTTCTTGAGAAAACAATTCAGTATGTCTAAAACTGTAAAATTGAACAGCAGAACATTTCTCATAAAATGCGTACTTCTTACATACACGATAATTTATCAAAAATGCATATCCACATATTTTTATTTTCCAATATAAAAAACATACATTGAAAAGCATTCATTATGAAACTAAGGTTTCAATTGGAAGTTTTGAAGGTATATGAGTTTTAGATATTCCGGCATATAATTTTTTTATATGTAAAAATTCTGTAAATTAAATTACAAAATTAATTACTTAAAGCGCATAACTATTTTTAAACTAAAAAATAATTTTTAAACAGATATGTATGGATTTTTTTTCATTTTAAGTAAAATTAAATAATAATCAATTAATTATTTTTTCTCAAATTCATTACCAGCTGACGCCAATTGTAAGGAATTAAAATTTAATTGAATTAACATATAACAGGTAATTAAGCTCCGAATATATAAAAACCATATTTTGAATAGAAATCATACAAGTGAACTAAATTTTAAAACTAGCACAACAAGAAATAAGTACACATTTTATCACAGAATAACTGTAGAATCGAAACAAATCGTATTTTAAAAAGTATAGGTAGAAAATTACTATTAATGTGCTGATTTATTTTTCTGTTCGTGAATAAGAGACTGTCACAATAAAAAATGATGACGATCATTCCAAAATTCGGGTGCGAACTATCAAATTTTACTTTAAATCTATAACATGACTTTTTATTTTTCTGAATTACATTCTCAATTTCTGTTCATGTTTCTAAAAAAAATTGCAAGTAAAGTGACGATTTCCAAGATATAATTCTTTATTATTGGTTCAGAAAATAAGTCCAAGTTCATTTTAGAAGACCTTGAAACTAGAATATTCGAAATATTTTTGATTCATTTTAAATAGAACTTGTGCATTTAAAAAAAGTCCAAAGAATTTTAATGTATTTCAACTTGATCTAAAAATATCATTTACTTCATTTCATTTGCTGAATTCTCTATAAAATGGAGCTCAAAATGTTTACGTCTCTTAACATCTTCAACAGAAATATCTTAATTTGTTTTGTGCCTTTAAAAATTATAACCTCATATAGATAATAATCTTTAACATACTAATCATTTTAATAAAATTTCATATATATTTATTACATAGACTTAATGAGATGGGTTTTTATTAAATAATATCTATTTAATGTATGGGAGTTTAATTTTAATTTATGTACAAGATTTTCAGAAACGATTATCTTTATAATCTATTAAGAATCAATTAAAATTACAAATCTAAATTAGTATTCAATAGTTGTTTCTTTTCAATTCCTACTATTAGTTCACACTCTTCTTATACATATTTTGTTCAAATTTTCAATCGTTAATAAAATACCCTTTATTCATAAATTCAAGTTCAAATACATTTTTTTAAACTTGTAGTCTATGACACTCGATGCTAATACAGTTTTTCACACATTAATTCAATTAAATTAAATTAATTTTTAATACTTTAAATAGAGTTTCAGCAGTTTGTTATAAAAATTGAAATCAACAGGCAGTTGCACAATCTGCAAAATGTAATTGTTTCAGTATTTTTCAGGTGAAGGTGAAGAATGCGAGTTCGATTCTTGCGAAAATCAATATTAATTTTTATAAATTATTTATATTAATTGTGATGATTTAATAAAAAGTAATTAAAGATAAAAAATTTCTTTGTTGACCTAAATAGGAATTAATAATTTTTTATATAATCTTTGTTTTCAGTTTCCAAATAACTTATTTTAAATAAATACTTCAGGATACATTAAATTTTCCTAAATTATGGAGATAAAAGGTCTGCATAATTTATTTTATTCATTATACACTTTTGGGTTTCATTCTAAAGTGTGTCAATCAATTATTATTAATATTATTCTACTTCCTTAAGTTAAATTAATTATTCGACTTCCTTTTTGCAATTGGGGCATATGCTGATATTTTTTCTTTTCCTCATTTATCTGAGATAATGAAACACGTGTTTTATCCTTTTGACTGTTTTCTTATTAACTCGACCACGTGTTCGGAATGATTTTGTTATAAATGGCTGAGGGGCTTCGCTGACTGCTCGCTTTCGCTACTCAACCCCTATGTTGTCCTCAAATCATATATGAGTTCAGGTTAGTGGAGCTTCCTGAGGGATTGATCCTCCATTTCTAGAGGACAAAGGTAAACGGAAATAAACTATTTTAAAATTTATAAAACAAAAAAAAAACTTCAATTTTAAATTAAAAAAAAAAGAAATATTCTAGTAGAACTTAAAATTCATGTAAAAAAAAATTGAAATTTGGTATCTCAAATTTCATGTTATCATGTGGGTACCTCATTATTTTTGTAGCATTGTTTGTCTTAATTATTTAAAATTTTTTACAAATTAAACTGGTTTGAAATAATCATGTGACTAATAGAATACGCATGCGTCGATAGATAGAGAATCGGGTGCATGGCAGACATTCGTGCCAAGTTGCAACTTTTTCTTTGTGATAAGTCGCCAGATGTGACAACCATCTTTACCATTTTCTTATAACCTTAAAAGGGATGCCCCAAAATAGATAAATCGTCATATTTCTACAAATTTATTTTGTCGCTTCAAAAACCTCAAACCAATGCAAGAACATGTTGTAACATGACGAAAAGATAATAATAACAACAAAAAATTTAACAGCTTTGCCATTGACTTAAACTTTTGAATTACAAATTAAATTTTTATTTTTAAATCTTTTTTGGAGATTAATTCCCAAATGTGACAACCTTCTGCATTAATTTCTAATAGCCCTAATAGCGAAAAGTTAATGCCTCAAACGCGATCAATCGCCGATTTTTTGTCTACACATTTTGAAGTTTCAAAAAACTCAAACCAAAACAACATCATGGTTCTCACATTTTTAAAAATAATTTCATCATCATTTCAACTTTTTAGCAGCAATAAAGAATTAAAACTTGAAAATAAATAAAGATTAAAATAAAATCTGCTATGCATATTTCAATGTATCACGTCAGAATATAATGTCTTGAACGGCCAATCAATGAAAACGTTTTACTTAATTAAACAATCTAATCTACATGTAAAAAGATTTTTATTAATGTTTGAAGAGAGCAACTCAACAAAAAAGGGGTAGATTTTGTAAAAGTATGGGTTAATCAAACAATTTAAACTATTATTTAAAAAAATTCTATTAAAGTTTGATAAAAGCGTTCATAAAGTAAAAAAAGCTGAAAAATTATCTTAGCAAAAAGTGGCAAATTGGAAATTGCAAAAGTCTTCTTTTCGAAATTGCAAACTTTTATCAATATTTTTGAGTTTTGACCTGTTTTTGAGAAAATTGAAATTTAAAATTTCAATTCCTTCCCCACACATTTTTTATGACGCCAAAAACCTCATCCCATCGAATCCTCATTGAAACACCACGTGCTAGTGCAATTTAAATTATATTTTTTTGTCAGAATATGATGTTGTTTTCGGGATGAGGTTTTTGGAGTCAGCAAAAATCCGTAAGCGAAAAATAAAAAAATTATTATCTGCACGATCATCTCAAAAAAATCAACTCTTAATAATGTGTTGCCATTGCACTTACAAAAGCTCTGATTTAAAAAAAATGAGTCAATGTCTACAGCAAATAAAACTTAGAAAAATGTCATTTTGAGCACGTGAACATATGAAATGAAATAAATAGGAAATGTGATATTTTTTTAATTAATGAATGCGAAACAAAGTTTTTAAAATCGTTTGCAATATTAAAGTGACTCATTCAATGAAACCATTAAAATGAATAAAAATATAATTTAATTTGCACGAACACGTAGTGCTAGGCCGTTAAGTTATGTTCTGACATGATACATTAAAGTTTGCATAGCAGATTTCATTTTAATCTTTATATTTATTTTAATTAATTATTTAAATTAGTAACTTTAGTATTTAGCTTGTAATTTAATTAAAGCTCTAATTTCGCTGTTTACAATTGATTATTTGAAAATATGGTCCTTTGATCATTAATAAATCAGACCAATTTTATCCAAAATTTTGACTTGACTTATTACCAAATTTCGTACATATTTACTTTAGAGAATAAAAATGCGTATTTCGTTGCAATTTTTTCAAAATTGTTTTTAGAACTTCAATTTAAGTTTTGAAACGGTTTAAAATGTATTTTCGTGCAATAATTAATTTCATGCTTAAGTTATTGCTGAAAAAGGGCAAACTACAGTATAATTTTTAATTAATTACAATTCTAATAACAATTTCAGCCAATGATGCATATTAATATTTATGAAAATTCTCTCTCTCTCTCTCTTTCTCTTTCAATTTGGGAGGGGGTGGATTTTTTTTAAAAAAAGATTTTTTGCTTAATTTCTTACAATACATTACATTGTTGCTCTGAAATTCGTTTTCATTGTTATATCAAATATTAAATCACGTTATTTTCATTCATCGTTAAAAGTTTACAAAACAAGGGAATTTACATTAAGGCTACATTTTGAAAATAAGTGAACCGGATTTTTAAGCTTTTAATAGCATTACGATGTTGTGATTAGATAAGTTCATATGTACCTTAAAATAGCTCAAGTAAGACTATTAAAATAAATCAACTTTAATTTCAGACAATTTTGTGACTCATGAATATGGGATAGTAAAAAGAAACAAACGTTTAATCTGAAATCAACTATATTCAATATTTCCGGCTAACCAGATAGTAGGCTCAGGTGACTAGTAATGCATAAAATAAAATTATTTTAAAACTTTTTATGTAATTTTTTTGTTTACGGTATTGAATTCACTTCATTATCACAAATATCCGTTTCAGCGTAATTTATATCTACTCTAACGTTGCAGTAACTAGGTAATTGGTAACTAAATATGAGGTTTTTTATAGTTTAGTCTAGTTGTATTAACGTCCCGTAGTAAAACAACACTAGTGTTATTTTGGGACAGACAACCTATTTTTGGATTGTGATCTGTTGACGATGACAACACCCGAGCTGGCTCTCCCTTCTCCATACCAGCGGGAGGACGTTTGGCCTAATATATTTTGAACAGTAATTAAATATTGTATAAATAATAATTTGTAATAATAATCTTCTAATAAAAGAAAATATATAGTCAATACAAAATAAATAGGCTTATTTAGACGCAACAAGAATCGAAACCAAAGCTCATAAGTACCCAAAAAATCAAATGTCTTTATTTTATACCAAATATTCGTTTATGCAGATCTTGTATTTCTGAAATTCAAAGGTAGAAATGATTGTATTTGAGTTTCAAATCTATAAAGTTATTGTGGGCATAGTGACCTTTCATTCCGGGCTACCCGGAGAATAGCCCCGTCCTGTGTTTATCATATCTATTAAATCATTCTTACACTTTTAGTTCTTTTAACTTAATAGTATTGTTTCAAACCTCTAATTTTCCTTCCCAGAACGTGCAGTTCAATCGCAAGAAAGACCGTTCTACGTGCTGAGCGGTTGCCGTGTTAGTGATGTCAGAACTTGGCAACCATGATGATTTGGCGACTTTGTTGACAAAATGGATAATACTGGAAACTTCTATTATCCGTTATTAAACGGATAATAGAAGTTATTATCCGTTATTAAACTTCTAATACTGAAAATTTTTACAATCCTTCCAATAAAAACCTAGAAGGTTCTCAGTCTGCCTCCTGAGAGCTGTAAAAATCTGGCAGTTTCAAACTGTGTGGGTCTGTCGATTGAATTGAGCCGAAGCGTAGTTGGAGAAGAAAACAGATGACGAGTCTTCGGGAGCAACGGCGGAGTGCCAATATTGTGTGTTGTTCAAGGGAGTGTTGAACTGTTGTGTGCCGAGTCCTGTTGTCTACTGTTGAAGAAGAGACGTATAATGTGTGGAGTAATGAATCGGCATCTAAAGCGAGGTGACAGTGAAAAGTTCAGCCGTTTGGTGAGACCGTAGAGCGAAGTGCCTGAGAACCCCTTTCTTGCTGAATTCTGTCTGTGATTGGAGAGCTATGGTCGACTACTACCTGTGGGCTGTTGTAGCGTGCTGTTATGTATTTGTCTCGGTTGTACATATTTGTCGTCTGTGTATTATTCGTTGTCTTTGTGTAAATAATTGATACTGTTTTTTACTTAGGCCTGCTGATTGTGTTTCTATTGCCACCGCTATACCAAGCAAACCCGTTGGAATGAAGTTTTCGTAACTGTATGTAATTAAGTCCTTTTAATTTAATAACATAATTAAAAGTAAAGCAAACATTAAAAAATATTCTAAATTCAGAACCAATCGTACCACTATGTGTTCGAAAAACATATTTCAAACATCATGTTCCGCTGCCTGAGAATACGGTATGAAAAAATGTTTTAAATTAAATGGATTATATTTTAAATTAGATGCATGAAATTTGGTATTTAGACTTAAGATCAAATTTGCAGATTTCTGTTAAATTTTAAATGAAATCCATGCTGATGAAATCTATCTATTTGGCTGCTCGAATACGAGTTAACATGAACACTACAAAACGAATAGAGTTAAATGAATAAAATTTGGTACACAATATAAGTATATATATATATATATA
>JAOUZG010019159.1:9611127-9638276 GCA_026289955.1 Argiope argentata | reverse complement strand
ATATATATATATATATACTAGCTGCCCCGACAGACTTCGTACTGTCTCAAGTTATTGGGCTTTTGTAGCCTAATAACGTACGTACGTGTTTCACAGCACTTAGAAAATAAAAAGAATCGTTTAATACATAAATCCTTTCAAGAATAAAATAAACACATTAAGAGCTCTTTATGCCGCATTAATGTATATTAATAAAAATGGATCGCAAATATGCGTTGCTAAGTACAAAACTGGAGAACGGTTCGACCGATTCGGCTAATTTTTTTTAATATTTTCGTTAAGACACGAGGATGGTTCTTATGGAGAGAGAAAATGAAAAAAGTGCGAGGAAAATGGTTAGAGAGACACTTTTCTTACTTTCCCGCCAAAAATCTTCATTTCCTTCCCCCACACCAACTGAAGAAAATAAAAAGTTGCGGCTAATGAAATAATATTGCAGTTATATGGCTGAATCAATTATTTAACATATGATTTAATTATCATATGATTAAATTATTTCCCCATTACTATTATGAATCAAGGTAGTTGGTATTTACATATACAGTTTTAGACTTAATACAGATTCCCAGGTACAGTTGGAAATGTTTGAAGGGAATTCGAACGCAATTTTTATTCAGAATATCGATGACATTTGGATAAATGCGAGTACATTGTTAAAAGAAAATAGTCCGTAAAATACTCAAGTACTTCCTTCCGAAAAGTAATTCCTTTTTTCTTTTTTTACTAAATATGTATTGCAAATTTATTGAAATAATTTAATTGAAAGTAAAAGGCTGTTGCTTCTCTAATTTTTGACTGAATTTAGATAGTTTTATTGAGTGCCAGTGCAAGTACTCCAATGTTTCACACATAAATGTCGTTTCTATTATCTTTAAACTATAATGCCGCGCTCAGAGGAAATAATAGTGACACACACATCCTTCGTTTCTTTTTTTCCCTTCCTTTTTTTCTGCAAGTCCTTTTTTTTTCTATCTATATTTTTTTCTTTATAACTTTTCTTCCTACAAACCCTTTTTTCCTTTTATTTATTTTTTCTTCGCTGCCTAGACTTTATTTTGAGCAGGAATAGATAAAATATCCATACAGACTAAACACCAAAAAAAATTAATAAAAAAGAATCGTTTAATATATAAATCCTTTTAAGAATAACATTAAAACATTAAGGGCTCTTAATGTCGCATTTATAAAAAAAAAGAATTTTTATCTTTAAGAACAACAAAAAAACTTTATATCAGAACACAATCAATAGCAATATTAAAAAATGAAACACCATCGAATAAAAACGAAGAAAATGATATTCACGTCCGTTGAGAAGAATGTTTTTAATCAGTATAATCAGCTGCATAAAAGCAACTATTTTCTTTCTTTTTTAAACACCCCGTTATCTATGAATTAAAACCAACTGACTTCGCGTATTTCTTTCTAAACAAATCATAATTTATTACTTCCTGCTATCTCACTCAGTTGGTGTGGGGGAAGGAAATGAAGATTTTTGGCGGGAAAGTAAGAAAAGTGTCGTTTTAACTATTTTCCACGCAGTTTTTTCATTTTTTCTCTCCATAAGAACCATCCTCGTGTCTTAACGAAAATATTAAAATAAAAATTAGCCGAATTGGTCGAGCCGTTCTCCAGTTTTGCGCTTAGCAACGCATTTCGAGCTGCATTTTTATTATAATAGATATATATGCGCTATGGGGGTAACCATCTGCCGATTTTATTTTCACAGGCATGATAACCTGGGAACGTAGTGATTAAAATATATCAAATTTGGTTTGAATATATATTAGAATATATATAAAATGTGTGGTTGAAAATATTATTGCATTACTTATTTACAATCTGTCTTGCATAATATATTTAACAATAAACGCCTCAAGGAAATCATCTGTATTCCTGTAAGATAAGAAATGGGGACTAAAGAAAAATAAAAATTCGCATTTTATGAATATTAAACACCCTTATTTAGCCCTCTGTCTTAAGATATCTTCTGTTTAATGATTAGTTTTAATATGCTGAAGAAGCTACATTTAATGATGGTATAAGATGGACACCTGATATGTAAATTTTCTCTTATGATGTCAACCAGCAAAGTCAAAGCAAATTGCAACACCAATCATATGTTTATTTTTCCAACCTTCATTCGGAGACCATAATTCAAATGATCGTTTCAAACTTAGACAGAGTTAAAAACAACTTTCGTCATATTCTCCCCTTTTTTTTTCTTAATCTGAATACCTAATCCAAATGCGTCAAGTAATATGAAAAGTTGACCCAAGAGTTGGGCGTTCGAGAAGATTATTAATTCTAGATTTGCTCTTCACGCATGACCAGAATCAGGTTCTGGTGACTCAGACCTCAGGGCACGAACTGGTGGAGCGTAAACACTGCTACTATTTCTGATACACACTTTTTACTAAATTAGTTGAACTTCGGTCTCTCCAGTAGAGAAGACCGGTAAGAAAGCTGGTCGTGGTTGTTGCTCTTCAAACTAATGAAGTAAGTGCGGTATACCATTATTTTCAACCGAAAACTTCTATATTTACTGGTTTCGGATATGATAGTTTCTTTCTTTACCTATTGGGTGTTATAAAAACTTTATATATATCTATTATTATGATGTATTAGAAAAAACTTTAAAAATAATCTATTATAAGTACTACTTTAGCCGGCATGCTATTTAATTTACTCACAGAATTTCGTAAATTAAAAGTGGTGTTTTAGACATTTTGGCTGATTTTCTGCCGCTGAATGCACAAGAAAAACTATAAGGATTCGCATAAATTATTTTATATTGCGTAATGAAACTCCTTTTTAGCTGAATATACAACTCGAGAAATGTAAATATAATTTTTAAAATTTTAATTTGATCTTGAAATAGAATAATAATCAATGATTCCACAAAAAAAAAAAAACGACTAAATATACGCTCAAAAACGAAAAAAAATTAAATTTTAGGGAGTATTACCCAAAAGTAAAAAAAAGCGTAATTGTTTAATCTTTTCTTCTAAATCGTTTTCAACTATTCACATGATATAACTTCCAACATACTTATTCTTGCATTATGTCTGTGTATTTATACAGCTTCCACTATTAATATCCACTATTTAACATTCTATTAGTGATAAATAATGTAATAATAATATTTTTTTTCTGTATTTAAGTTTAGTTTTGCATATCTCTGTGTTAAAAACGATATATTTTAGTATTACTAACTCCCCGTGGGCAGCTGAATATTGATATGGGATGTTTCATTTAGATTTGCATAAATATACATTATTATTCATAACTTAGTGAAGACTTTTTATATAACAGAGCGATGAAATTTTTTTTCTTTTTTAAAATAGATATTATACGGCTCGCAACATTTCAGTGAACATATTTTCCAAGCTAAAAATGAAATTAATTTTTTTCAAATTAATTTAAACTCAAACTTTAGCAAAAATAAGATTATAGTCGAACATGCGGTACGTTATATGCATGTTAATCTCCATCCTTGACTGAACATTTCCATTAACTTCGTCATTATTCGAATTTTTTAAGTTCCATTTCTGAATGAATAAGTTCCTAAAGGACTTTCATTCCCCTCATGGTTTCCCAAATGTATAGAATACTTGAAAAATATATATCACTGCCTTCATAATCAAAATATATTAATCCTTTTTAAATTCACGATTCGTCAAATCAATCCATTTATATTTATATTGCACAGAATAGAAACGAAGGCATAATCAAATGCATTTCATATACAAAAATTTAATTCGCAGTAAAATGTGTTTGGAATAATTCCAAGGTACACGAGTATCCTACTCAATGAAATTAAAACAGTAGTGCCATCTAGTCAAAACTAAACTTGAAGTTATGAATATTAATGAGTGATTTTTTCTTCCATCTCCATAATGAAAAAAAGGAACATGTTATTAGAGGGAAAATTACTTTATCCTGAGTTTTTCAAGTAAACAATTCTAGAAGAAATAATGTAGGGCATTAGAGCGGGGAGTTTTACTATTTGGTTTTTCATCTTTAACTGTTCTTGATGATGTGTATTTGCCAAATGCAGTAAAACGAACAATATGCATTGAAAGTACATACCAAAGTACCAAACATATTTTTCACAAATAGTAATACCAAATAGACCTGAATAAGATTTTAGACATAAATATAAATTTATAAACGAATAAACGAAATAAATATAAATTTATTTCGTATATCTCGGAAACGGCTCAACTGATTAGAATTGAATTTGGTATTTAGATGAGGTTTTGCTTTTTCAGATTATTTACATAGTTGGCTTTTCTAAAAAAATGCTATTATTTTAGCTATTATACAAAGTAATATTTTTTTATAACTAAATATCAACATATGGCTACACGTGACCTGCATAAGCGTGTTAGAGATGAAGTAATGATCACTTCGAATGGCGCGTTTGCAATTGAATTAGAATTCGCTTATAAATATTAACAGACATTAGGATAGGATCTGGGGTACTTTTCCATTATCCGAGAGCATATGAAAAATCGCCAAATAATGTAAAATTCTCTCAAATTTTTTCAGTGATTTTTCGCTTGAGCCCGGTTACAGAAAAGGGTCCGATTTGGTTCACAATTTTATAAAAAAGAAGAAAAATGTAAAGAAAGAAAGAAAAAGAAGAAAAAAAAAACTGCCGAGCAAAGACCAGTTTTTTTGTTATTGTTATAAGTTTCGTTAAGATCGTTAAGAATTATGTGACATTTATTATTTAAAAATAAATGGTATCACATTATTGCAATCCGATGAATGTTATATTTCAAAAGGATTAATACATGACTTTTCAGTTTTCTGAAACTTTATTAATCATTTATTAGTATTATTAGATTACCAATCATTTATCTGCAAAAATATAAGAAATAGAATTTTATTTTGAGATAAATAATATGTAAACTACTTCCATTATGATAAAATTATAATTGAAATTTTGAAGAAAAAAAATGCGTGATAAACGCATTATTGAAAGAAAAATTAATGGCATAGATTTCAATAAGATTTATCATAGAAATATATGGTTTATTAATAATTTATGGAAAGAATGAGATAATGTATTATATTTTGATAATGTAGGCCTTTTTTCAATTCCTACTATTAGTTCGTACTCTCCCTAGATATAATATCTTATGGAGTGGATGGCACTTGGTGCTAATACAATTTTTCAAGTATTAACTAATTCATTAAATTTAATTAATTTTTAGTACTTTAAATGGAGTTTTAGCAGTTTGTAATGAGCATTGAAATCAAAAGACAGTAGCTCAATCGGTAAAATGTTAGGATTTCAGTATTTTTTCACGTGAAGGTGAAAACGGCGAGTTCAATTTTTGAGAAAATCAATCATTTCTGATAAATTATTTATTCTTAATTGTAATTATTTAATAAAAAGTAACTGAAATAAATTTTTTCTTCGTTGACCTAAGCAAGAATTGACTTTAATTTTTTTCTATATTACTCGTTTCTCATCATATCTTATCCGATTGTAGAAAAAGAAGTATTCAAAAAATAGTATTCATCCTAGTAGTTATTTAAGAATTTAAGCTCAATATATAATACTTTAAAAAATGTGGAAACTCAGAGTTAAATATTATTAATCTTCCAAATTAAAAGTTTTTATATTAGAGATATTTATCTAGTTTTGGTCCTAGCCTCATGGCGTAGGGGTTTCAAGTGTTTCCCGAGAGCTGGGCTTCCAAGGTTACAATCCCGGTTAGGGTATGGCTGTTCTTCTGTGGTCTATCTGTGAGGGGAGTGAATGTTCCCCTTCGTAAAAAGGGGCTATACAAACGACTGTGATGAGTAAGTAGCTAAAACTGAATCTTGGCTCTAGTTGGCGATGCTTCAAAACAAGAGATGCTCCTTTAGGTTTAAAACTCGCTGATGCTTCGGCGATGCTTGTCCTCGCCAAGTGCCACTAATAATAACAATAACAATCTAGTTTTGGTTTCTAATTGTTTAGATATACACAATGACAATATTGTTTAGATTTAAACAGTATCAAAATGTTCTTATAGACTTGCATTATTTTCTCTGTTTATAAAAACTCTCTTTTAAACTCTCTTTAAATATATTAACTTCCTCAATATGTTCACTTCAACTTAGGTTCAAATATCATAGTTTATTTGAAATACTACGGGAAAAATTCAAATATAGCATCGTTTTCAAACTTGTAAGAAGAATATAATATATGCTACAAATAAGAGAATTGCTACCAAATTTATTATTGAAAAGAGGATTTGATAAATATCCCGAAATACAAATATCAATTACAAACAAAAGGTTTAGTTAAATCTATTTGGTAAGATACTTATCAATAAATAAATATTAAATCATAGAAATATATTCTAATTACCCGATGTAATGATAAAAGGTTAATAAATTATCGATTATATGTATTGTTTTAGAGTATATATTTTTTGTTCCGTTCATTATTTAGTAAATTTAATGCTTTAAAATAAATATTTTCTTTGAAATCTGAAATTTTCCCATTTTAATAGAAAACTGTTTTTCAACAGGCATCATATTTAATCATTGCACATGAAGTTATATAATAACTATAAAGAAATAAACATTATGACTATTATTAGAAAATTTGAGAAATTAAGATATAATTTTCAAAATCCAAATCTGTTAATTTGAAAAAATTAACAGATTAACAGATAACAACCAATATTAAAAACTTATATGCAAATATTTGTTCCCAAAAAGCCATAAATTTTGACTTTTTCGTGTTTGTTTAAAAGCTAACATCTTTTGAAATAATATAGGAACAAATTTACCAAGGTGAATTAGCGTTTCTTTGGCACAGACTTAATAGTTATAAATACGATAATCTTTTAACTATAGGATTTATCTTTTCCATGGACTGTTTCTTTTATCATTGTTAGGTATTGTTTATTTTATTATTATTTTTTATTAGAAAAATAATAATTAATTATATGGTATCTTCTTAAAAATATCGATCTCTTTTGATTCTTAACCTCAAAAGCATGCTTTAATTCTTTGAGTTATGAAAAGATATAAGTCACTGTCAATCGGTAGTGAAACCAACTGTTTTTATTCTTTCCCAGACTTTGACTAAAATTAAATACTAACCCCTGTATATCACATTTCTCTATTTTATCTAACCAAAAATTTTAGCCCCTATCCATCGCATAAAAATCCTGTTCTTGGGTAAGTTCGCCAACGCCTTGCATGGCATTGGCGAAGAACAATTACAAAAAATTTGCCTTTTTAGCTAGAAATTATGCTTTAAACTATTTGTGTTTTGAAAAGATAAAGCAAAATTCCCTGATCTCTACGTTCAGACTATGTGGAAGATCAGTATCATTAAGTGTTGAGGCATCTTTCCGTTAACCGGACGCAAGCGAAAAACCGCCAAAGAAATTTGGCGGAATTCTACATTATTTGGCGATTTTCTGCTTTAAAATCGCTGTAAGAAATTTGGTGGAATTCTTACATTATTTGACGATTTTTCACTTTCGTCCGGCAAACGGAAAAGTACGGGTGTTGAATATGGCACAGCCATTAAAATCCGCCTTATAAAATATCTAGTCTCTGTTGTTTCCTGGATGCATTTAATGGAAAATGGCGAATTTTCTATTCGTCTTGAAGCAGATTCTTTGAAATGGCCGGTTGCTTTAATTATCATCTGACAACTTTAGATAGAGAGATTTATCAAAGTTATTTTAATCAAAAATCGTTAATTTCTAAAAGAATAAAAAACAGGATTGTGATAAATTAGTAATAGAGAATTTTTTGTGCTTTTCCTAACTTTTATTTTAAAGTTGAAACTCAAAATGTAATAGGTTTATAATTTTTGTTAAATTCTTAGTCCAAATCTTCTATAATTTGGTGGAAAGAAATGGGAAATTGTTCATTAGGTACTTTTCCATTAGCCGGGCGCAAGCGAAAAATTGCAAAAGAAATTTGGCAGAATTTTATATTATTTGGCGAATTTTCACTTTAAAATCGTTGTAAGAAATGTGGTGGAGTTATACATTATTTGGTTATTTTTCGCTTGCGTTCACTTAACTGATTTTATTGAATATTTTCAAGAAAAACCAAAGCAATTATCCTAATTTAAATTTAATGGTTAAAAGGTTTTTTTAAGAATTAATATTAACTTTCCCGTTAACCGGGGCAATCAAAAAATGACCAAAGAGATTTGGCGGAATTCTATATTATTTGGCGATTGTCCGCTTTAAAATAAGTGTAAGAAATGTGGCGTAATTCTACATTATTTAGGGAATTTTAGCTTGCACAATGCTAACGGAAAATAATGAAATATTATTTAAATTTTTGATTCTACGCTGCATAGTTTTCGCAATCTCAACAAATTCTTCGTTTTCGATTACATTAATTTCCGAAATCGTATTTTCTGCGATTATTTGATAAAAAATGTTATTAATGGCTTATTACTTCCTTTCATATTTGATTCCCTTGATCGATTTTGCAGAATACCGAAAAAATATTACAATTTCAAAATGGTGCTGTGTCCAGTGGTCTTCGGTCTACTGAATCTCATAATAACAGCAAACGCTGGCTGCGATGTTGTGCAGGACAAATATGTCAGCGGCAGCAACAGGAACGTCGACGAAGCCCTGCAATTCCTCAGAACTCACGATCAGATGGCATCCCGGATGGCGAACCGGGCAGCGATTGCAAGCTGGAACTATCAGAGCAACCTCACCGAACACAACAAGAGAGTCATGGTAAGAGAAGAGAGACTATTTCCCAAATGTGGGGGATAAAAGATATATAATATAAAGAATAATGTAGATAAAAATAAACAATTTATTAACAAAAAATTATCACTTGGGTAGTTAATATGCTTGGATAATAAATGTATTGGAAAATAATGTAGACACATGTAAATAAATCAAAACTCTGATAATTTTGGATACAAAAGAATGGATACTTTCTTGGGTGTGACAGTAGAATCACTCCTCCACTTGGCGCTGTTTGGCGCACTTTTCAAAACTCGGCAACTATCAGTGTTTTGATTGGTTATATCAAATCGAAATTCAGTGGTTAAAAAAATTAAACCAATCAGAAAAAATTCAGAACTGGTTCTTCTCATACAATCACGAGATTTGGCACGTTTTCGCCCTTGGTCGAAGTGGAAGGATGATTCTACAGACCAATACTTTCTTGTTTAAAATATTAATGTTCCGAGATTAGTCACTTCCTATTATTAGTTCACACTTTTTCAATATATATTTATTTATAGATATCGGCAAATTTTCAATTGTTAATAAACTTTTTATCCACCCAATAAAGTTTAAATACATTTTTTTAAATTTGTAGTGGATGACACTCGATGTTAATACAGTATTTTCAAACAATAATTCATTAATAAAATTTAATTCATTTTTAATACTTTAAATAGAATTTTAGCAGTCTACAATCAACGTTAAAATCATCAGGCAGTAGCTCCATCGATAAAATGCGCGGATTTCAGCATTTTTAACGTGAAAGTGAAGAATGCGAGTTCAATTCTCGCAAAGATCAATAATATTTTTTCCGACTCGTAAGCATCCAATATACAATTGGTCATGTGAAAAACATGGATTTTCTAGGTTCAAGCCGCTTATTAGAAGTTATTGGACTTGAGCCTTGATGATGATCATCGAGAATACAAATCGAATAGGAAACTACATTCGTTTGAAATCAAAAGGCAATTTGGAGGGAATAATAAGAATGCGTGAAAGAGACCATTCTCTATACGACTCAATGTTAAGAATAGCTGTCTCTATTCTTGCTACATGTTGATATTCTGATTCTGCTAAGCGTGGTCGGTTAAAATATAAACGTTGTCTTACAGCTATTTCCGCATGCTAATCTAGAGTTTTCAAAGCAATTGAATTTGCAAATGAATCTGCTTCATTGAAATTCATTCAATGATTGATTCATTCAATTCATTTCTGTTACTCGTTTGTTTGATAAACTCGAATTCGCTTATTTCTACGTGCTGTTCTTGTAGATCGACTAGATGACGAACGTTTGGGTGGAATATTTTTTGACTAAGCAATCAACATTATATATACTTTTAAAACCGAAATATCGTTTGCCGATTCACTGAATAAATAAAAAAATTACTGTTTGTGCTAGAAAAATTTCCATTACTATATGTAACTTGCCAATAATCGCATTGTACCTATAACTTTTGTGCTAGTGCAAGCAATAAGTTGACATAGTATTATCGCAATCGGATGAACGCTACAATTAATAAAATATGAGCAAACATTCATTGGATTTTACTCAAACATTAGATTATCTGAAAAATAAAAAATAATGATTTCGGTTACTATTATTGTAAAATATTTTTAAAATAAATATTGGTGCTTTCCGATAGCCGGTCGCAAGAGAAAAATCGCCAAATAAAATAGAATTCTGCCAAATTTCTTAATGGCGATTTTTGATGGCGACAGGCTAACAGAAAAGTACCAAAATATTATGAATAAATGCTTGTTTTGGCGTTGAAGTCTATAAAAGGTTTAATATTTTTTTTTTTTGTCTTAGTTGGATACGGAGCAGGAATCAGCCAAATTTTCGAAAGAGGCCTGGAAAAATGCAACTGCTTTTGCATGGAAAGATTTTAAAGATAAAAATGAAACCCTCTTCAGGTGGTTTAAGAGTCTCTCTGTTTTAGGAACCGCGGCTTTACCGGAAGAGAAATTTAAAGAGGTGAGAAAAATTCTTATAAATTTCATTCAAATGTTTGGGTTTTGAAAAAAAAATGAATAAATTTTTCAAGGGAATAGTTTGGGAATAAGTACATATTATTAAATATTGAGAACTCTTTACAACTTTAAAATATGTTAATTTTTAATGAATTAATTTGTTGATATTTTTTTGTTAATCTCTAAGTATGTTTTCACTTATGCCTCCTATAATCAAAATATGTCACATATTAATTTCTATTCAATTCCTACTACTAGTTCACACTTTTCCTATACATATCTTGTTCAAATTTTCAATCGTTAAAAAAATATTTTTTATTTATCCACCCAAGTTCAAATACATTTTGTTAAATCTTGTAAGATATGATGTTAATACAATTTTTTCAAATACTTATTACATTAATTTAATTTAATTTTTAGTATTTTAAATAGGGTTTTAGCATCTTTTAAATAAAAATTGAAATCAACAGGCAATATCTCAATCGGTAAAATGCGAGAGATTCAGTATTTTTCACTTGAAGGTAATGAATAAAAGTTCAATTCTTGCAAAAATCAATAATTTTTTGATAAATTATTAATATTAATTACAATTATTTAATAAAAAGCTATTAAAATAATTTTTTTGTTGACCTTAGTAGAAATCGACTTGCATTTTAAAAAACTTTTGATTTAAGCATGCGTTTTATCCCAATGATTTTCGAGAGTGAGTTAGCAATTGCGGTTTAGTTTATAGAATGAAGAATTTTCCCAAAAATTACAATTAAAAACTTTAATTAACTTAACTTTAAACTTGATTTTAAACTTTAGATTAAATTCTGATTTCTCTTCTTAAAATCTTTTTCATCAATTGTTGTCACTTCTCCTACCTAATCTTAAGATTGAGCTACGTGTCGAGAAGGAGAATGGAAAAATGTATTGAAATTCGCTTTCGATTCAGCTACTTAATATTGTGATTCTGTCATATGCATATCATATTTTGATCAATTGCAGTTATTTAGTAAAAAGGAACTAAAATAAAGTTTTTCCTTGTTAACCTATGCAGGGATTTACTTAATTTTTTTTATTACTTGTGCTTTCTTCAACTAGAATAATATTGGATTCCAAAAATAAATTCGCACTTTATCAGTGTATGTGAAAATGAATCATCTATATTTTGTGACATTATCTCTTTTTGAAAACTGTTTAAAGATAGCTTTTGTGTTATGTAGATTTATGCAATACCCTCTTATAACGTGATAAACCTGAGTACAAACAGCTTAGAATATGTAACAAGTGGTTGTCTGGTTTCGGTCAAGGTTGTTAGATAATTTGAAGTGATTGAACGGTTTTCCTGAAAATGACACTATCTTTTGTTTTAATTTTTAGCTCACAGAATTATCTGCCGATATGCAAGATATTTACAGCAAGGCGAAAGTCTGCCGATTCAACGCTTCTGATAGTGAACCCTGCGATTTATCTTTGGAGCCAGGTAAATACTTCGATTCCTTATCCAATGTATCAAAGAACTGAAATTCGATTGTTAGTCTCAGTATTTAAATATTTATCAAAGAAAAAATACTAACCTTTATTCATTCCTGTTGCTAATTCGAATGTTCTCGTATTATTGAAGACTAGGGTTAGTGATAAGAGTTATTAAGTGCTATTGAAGTTAAAATCTAAAACAGTATTTATTCATAAGACGTAGTGACGTTATCAGGTACGAGTTTAATGTAAACATAAAAAGTTTGGTTCATTGTTTTCCATCGTTTTTGCAAGTCCTTCATATGATTTTACGTTATTTTTCCATTAGCCGTGCAGTAGCAACAAATTGCCAAAGAACTTTGGCGGAATGCAACATTATTTGGAAATTTTTCGCTTTAAAATTACTGTAAGAAATTTATCAGAATTCAACAATATTTGGCGATTTTTCGATGTAAAATCACTGTAAGAAATTTGACGGAATTCAATATTATTTGGTGATTTTTCGCTTTAAAATTACTGTAAGAAATTTGATGGAATTCATTATTTGGCAATTTTTCGCTTTAAAATCAATGTAAGAAATTTGGCGGAATTCTACAATATTTGGCGATTTTTCGCTGTACGGAAAAGTACCAATTTCAGTTTACATATTAATGGAGAACAAATGCAACGTAGAAGAACTTGTATTAAAATCCAGCCTCTTCTTCAATATGCATATATTCCTGAAATTATGAAATTTATTTATTTCAAAAATAGCACAAGTATAAACTTGACATAGGAAGAATGCTAAATATGTGCTATAAATATTTTATGAATAATTTCAAAAAAAAATTACTAAAAAAAACCTGGAGAAGTTTTAAAACTTTTTCTTCTCTACCATGGTTTTCACTCTGTGGTATCTACTTAATACTTAAACCACTCAGATGATACAGGTATAAAAAGGCTGTTGTGGGCTTTAACATATCTTATTGATACATATCACAGCAACTTTCGATACAATTACACGACTACTTCTTCAAAGCCTCTCCTCATCTTGTCACGACATTCACTGCCGGATTATAATTCTCCCAGGCGCATGCGCAACTGCAGGCGAAATAAGCGCAGCCAAAGGAGGTATAAAATAGAAGTGATGACTCACCCGCTTCCAACACACTCTCTGCTTAGTCCGACCGTGCAAATTCTGTACCAGTGACCTTGCTTCTTTTTCAAAGGAGGGTGTAGATTAAAGAGAGAACATCTTTGATAATAATTTGCTTTACAATCTGCACTTCTTGTTTGAAATAGAAACCGGCCAACCAGTACAAAGTTTGCATGGTTTGAGTTGAGTTGAATTTATAGCTAGAAAGTTAATAAACAATAATTTTCAAACAAATGAAGTATAAAAAATGCTTTTTTAAACAAAAACCATGGAAATGATACTAGATTTTTTAATGGAACAACAATTTATCGTCTTCATCATTTACAGTTTGAGCCAGCAGATGGGATTGCAGTTGCTTCTGCAATATGCTTGCAAATGTTGTGTGCTCTCTTTCATTGAAAACTTTGCTTTCAAACGAAGAAACACACTTTTTCCTGATATTAAACAACATGTCTATTGCTTTTGTGATGTAGCACGTCTAATATTCTTCATAGTTCTTCAGAAAATATCATTCTTTTCCCGATAGCTTGATCTTGAATAAAAAGCAATATATAGGGCTATTTTGATTATTCATTCCTTTCACGGACTTATCCTATGCAACACATATCTCATTGTAGTAAAATATTCTGAAATATACTTCCAAAATATTATATTTTCATTAGGAAAACAATATAAAATTTTATTTATATTTTTTTCCTACGCTGGCGGTATTTTTAAACGTTCATTTACTATGACGAGGAGTCACCATATAACCTCTCATAGGATAATATGCAGGCCCTAAAATCCCTGGTGGGTATAGAAATATTAGTGTATTTGAATTTCTCATATCCCCATGACGAACATTGTCTCTTATGAAATAGTTAAAGCATTTGTGGTGATTATTTATAGTTGGCCTTAATACCTAGGTTATAATTCGTGGCAGTAGGTGATTCAGATGCATCGAACTGTTGAGTGTTAGAATGAGGTGATTTCGTATACATAATCCTTCCCTATGAATTATTGAACTGCTAAACTTTCTCAATAGCTAATCCTTTTGTATGCGTATATTTTGTGAACAGCAATACAGCAGCATCATATATCCAATCCAATTTAGTTATTTTAGTTACTTAAAAAAAACTTTTTCACTATATTAAATACGAATGCTTTAAAGAGCTTCATATCAGATTTATTAAGCAAACAAACTGTCAATAGTTTTGATTAAAAGGTGTATTTTAGGAATCTCAAAACTGACATTACATTGCTGACATTACTATCTCTCTTATAGACTATAGCACTAGTATTTTGCTATGTTTATCTGTGTTTCTCCAGTTTCAGGATTGGAAAACCACAGATTTTAAAACCGATTTCATTGAATTTCCGCCGGGGCCGTGGTGGCCTGGTTTAAAGTTCTTGACTCACGAGCCGTAGGATTTCAGGTTCCAAAACCATTTCCATCGAAAACCGTCGTGCAAATGGGACTGTTGCTTGTTAAATCCCTCAAATCCAAACGTCCTCGCACTGGTGTGGTGTAGAGAAGGGGGATTGTCAGCTCAGGTGTCGTCTTCATCATCTGATCGTGGTTTAAAATTACGAGGTCCATCACAAAATACCCCTAATGTTTATCTACAACGGGACGTTCATATAACTAACTAAATTGAATTTCCGAAAAAGATGTTGGTTTGGTGTATTTTGCTTTGCCGTAATGATCAAGCATCTTCAAAATGATACAGAGTGGATATTTTATTACTGATGTCACTTTTGAATTTTATTGCCATTCAAGATTATGATATCTGTACATAAAATAACCTTGGGTGCCTTTAAAATGAAACTTTAATCAAGGAAATATATTCGTGAGTATGTTTGAGGACAAAAATATAAATACATTCTATCAACTAAAATTGGTACGATCGTAGTTTAACCCCATGCTTGGCACATTTCTCAGAAATCGCCAACCACGATCTTGCACCGTGTCTTTCTGCCAAAGTGAAATATCGAAAGAGTTGCTAGACTACAGAAAATGGCAATTGACAGCTTTGGCACATTATAGCCAACTTAGCAAAGAAGGGAGTTAAACTACGATTCAATGATTCAATACGTTACCGAGAATTAATGAAAACTCAGGAAATTTAAGCAAATATTATGAAGGTTATTATTATTTTTTATCTAAATGCTAATATTTCTATTGACTCAATTTTGTGAATTTTTCAGAGCTCACCGAAATGTTCATGACATCCAGAAACGAACCGGCCTTGAGGCATGCCTGGCATCAGTGGCGAGATGCGACGGGTAAAAAGATGAAGGACAAATTTCTCAGATACGTCGAACTGTCCAATGAAGCTGCTTGTCTGAATGGTAAAGATCTGTCATTTAAATACTCTATTATTATATATACAACACTAATATTGCCTTATTAATGTAACAACATGGATTTATGTTTGTTCATATTTTTAAATTTGTTACATAGGATAAAATATGTTAAGTAATAAAATATAAGTGCACCAAGTTATCAATATATGAGAGAGAAAAATCCTAAATATTGCATATATTCAAATAATTTTTTTCCACTCGTATTGAAATCCCTTTTAATACTAATTCAAAACCTCATAGAAAAAATCATCTCAAGAAGAAAAAGAAATGATTTTGTATTAATAGTTTTACAAAAGTTTTAAAGCCGGGATGACCTGGTAGGTAGAGCGTTGGACTCGCACTCCTAAGGTTAGGGGTTCAAAACTCACCGGCCAAAATATTCCTCGAGTGTATGGCGATTGGCGCTCGTTAAATCTGTTCGTGGTCGCAAAGTTCTCCATATCAAGAGTAAAATCAATAGGGGTACTGGGTCAGAGGTGATCGTTCTCTGTTCCAGGTCTAAATTAAGATCTGAGCTGAATGAATGAATTTGCATGATTGTAGTCCGCCCCCTAAAAAATGTTGTGACGTGTGTGTAGCTAAGTCGTACTCTTGGCCGTAGATGGCGCTACTTGTAAAACAAAGAGACGCATTTCTTAGGCTTAAAAAAACTGCTGATCGTATTAGAGGAGGGCAAGTTCCATTAGTCACAACACAACAAAAGTTTTAATAGTTAAATCAATGCTAAAAATGCCAGGTTTCTGTCACACAGGTAGCGCGTCTTCCTCATGTTCTAGGAATCCCGTTTCGGGCATGGTTGTTCTTCTTTAGCTATTTATGAGATTTGTGATTGTGCACCCCGGTAAAAAGGGGCTGTTCAAGCGACTGTGATGAGTGTGTTGCTAAAGTCATACTCTTGGCCATATTTGGCACTACTTGAAGCAAGAGACGCTCATTCTTCGGCTTCAAATCTGCTAATGAATCAACGGGGCTTGTCCATGTCCATTGCCATAAGTAATAACAAAAACAATGCTAAAAGTCATTTTTTTCTAAGCCAAATCATATAAATTTAGCTATTCTTTAAAAGTATGTTCGCCAGTTTTGGAATGTTAATAGCAAATATATCTCATTGAATCTGAATCTAATACAATTAAATCTGTAAAACTTTTAATATAGTTTGTGTAATTCAAAACCAACGAAATGGCAAAATTTGAAATGAGTAAAAAGTAATTCACTTCTAAGACTTAAGTAATTTTAAAATTGTCCAAATTTGGCAAGTAATTTCCAGAAATATGCTGAATTGAATCCTAGATCATGACTTCAGACAGCGAGAGTGAAAATAATTTGCATTTGATTTCAGGTTTCAAAGATGCCGGAGAACTGTGGAGGGAGGCTTACGAAAGCGAAACCTTTGAGGAGGAGGTAGAAGAATTGTTGCAGACGATCAGACCGTTTTACGAGCAACTGCACGCATACGTCAGACGCAAGATGATGCAGCAGTATCCAGACATCGGCATCAAACCAGATGGTCCCATTCCCGCACACCTGCTAGGTACGAGTAACGACATCTGTTTTTTACGAAATGATCTGTCAGAGTTTGAACTTTACTAAACACTAGCTCTCACCCGCGACTTCGTACGCGTGGAAATTTTAATTTCAATTCATCTGTTTTATTTTTATTCAAAAGCACTTCTGAAGGAATCAAAGGATCTATTAATTAACAATGTTTAATTTTAGATTTATTATACACTACGAAAATAAACAGAATCGTTTGAAATAATATGAATATTATACACTAGAAAAATAAATATAATCGTTTGAAATAACCTGTCCAAAACATGTTACGTCTAACATCATTAGCGTGAGGAGAAAACTACTTAAAACTATAAGGGTATTTTCTGTTTGCCGGGCGCAAATGAACAATCGCCAAAGAAATTTAAGAAAATTTGGCAGAAAACTACATTATTTGATAAAGGAAATATACCATTAGAAGCATATATAAAAATATATAGCTAACACAAATACAATTTAATTACAAAAACGCACAGTAGAACATTTTCAATATATAGTCATTTTTGCCCCCCCAAAAATCACCTAATTTTAGCGAAATGACTTTTCCAATCACAAGGTTTCGATGACCGTTGCAGGAAATTAACGAAAACATAGAAAAAAATATCAATAAATGCAGTAATATGGAATGCACTCAAAAAATGTAATCGAAAATGATGAAAATAGGCAAAAGGAATTTGTAAAACAAGAAAAAAAATCAAGAGAAATGAACAGGAAGTATCGAATTATATTAACACAAGAACAGCGTAAGAAAAAAAATTAATAAACCTTCCTTTAGAATAGTAATATTAAAATGAAAAACGGAAACGGTTAAATAAAAACAAACGATTCAAAAAGTTCGGGCAGATGTTTTCAGATTTTTTTTAAAAAAATTTTGGTGGAAAATTTAGTAGACTATAATCTATCTCTGTGCTAAATCTGATCCAATTTACTTCAGCCGTTTTGGTGTGATTGACTGACATCATCCATCCATCCAAACTTTCACATTTATAATAGTAGTATAGATAGATGGATGGAACTAGGAATTATAATTAATTGCAATAATATATTAATAATGAAAAATAGAAATCGAATAAATTGTTTTTCATAAAAATTCAACCTATCACCGCTAACTGTCACTGTTCCGCTATAAAAAAATCTTCTGCATTCTTCTGCACATAAAAAAATTCTTCTGGACATTTTTTTGCATTTAATTGACCATGCTGTAACAAAATTCTTCATTACAATACTAAATAGTCCATATTTGTAAAAGGATATGTTTCTTTGTCTACATTCTACAATGTAGATTAATAGTTCCAGAGTCCTCAACATGGGATCATTTGGTAAAAATATACTTTAAAAAGTGGGGATCAAACGAATTTTTAAGATTTTTTTATTAATAAAAAGGTAACTTTTTTTACTATGACTTCTAAAAAATAGACTTCTTACAAAATAAAAATAATGTTTATACCAACTTAAAATTTTAAAAAGGAATCTTTAATAATACCCCTCTACTGAATTGCATTAAGATGAAGATGACATTTATTTCGCTAATTTTTCAATTCCTACTATTATTTCACCCTTTCCCTATATATATCTTGTTCAAATTTTCAGTTGTTATTAAAATACTTTTCATTCATCCACTCCACCATCCTTTCATAGATTTTTTAAAACTTGTAGTGTGGATGACACTTGATGTTAATACAGTTTTTTCAAATATTAATTCATTCATTAAATTTAATTAATTTTTTAAACATTAATAGAGTTTTAGCAGTTTGTAATGCATATTGAAATCAACAGGCAATTGGTATAATGCAAGAATTTCAGTAGTTTTCACGCGAAGGTAAACAAATGCGGATTCAATTCTTACGGAAATCAATAATTTTTTGATAAATTATTTATATTAATTGCGATTATTTAATAAAAAGTAACTAAAATGAAAAAAATTCTTTTTGACCTAAGTAGTAATTGATTAAAATTTTTTTAATATTATTTATTAATGTACGTAAAAGAATACTAACATAACAATGGATATTGTTAAGAAATAAAATTAAGACTTTAAACTTTCTTTTTTTGTAATATTTTATATGAAAACATACTTATCTTTCTTTATATTTCAAAGAGAGAGAGAGAGAATATTCTATTTTTGTGAATAAGAAAAGAAGAAGTGATAATAAATAAATAAAATAAAGAAGTGATATTAGGTTGTGATAATAGGCAGGTGCAGCGGAAATAATGAATTATCTTTTCCAGGAAACATGTGGGCTCAGAACTGGGGTAACATTCTGGACATCGTAAAACCTTATCCAATGAAAAACTCTATTGATGTAACGGGAACTATGGAGGCGAAGGTAAAATTTAACTCATTTGCAGATAATTTTTTTTATTTTTTAAATTTAAAAAATTTAAACAAATGGCACAATTTTAAGAGTGGAGTCTTAAGGGAAAAATAAAAATATTTTTGCAAAAAATTCAGACATAAGAAACTTTAAAATTGGTAGTGTGGATATTTTTATTGCTCATCATTACGATCCGATATGAATTTGACCGGCACAACTTATGATATAAAGTTTTGTGTATAATTCATGTTGTATATTGAGTTAAAAGTAATCTTGAAGTAAAACCACAATAAAGTTGTAGCCATCGAAATTATCCAACTAAAATTTGCAAGCTTTCCATCAGTTGGTTAATACGTTGTTGTTGTTACTTATGGCACTTGCCATATTGGACAAGCTCCCCGCTGATACAGTAGCAGATTTAAGCCGAAAGGGGCGTCTCTTGTTTTTGTAGTAGCTCCAACTAGGGCCAAGAGTACGACTTGGCTACACACTCACCACAGTTGCTTGCACAGCCCCTTTTTACAGGGGAGCATATTAACACATCTCACAGATAGCACATAGAAGAACAACAATGCCCGAACCCGGGACTCCCAGAACACGAGGAAGACGCGCTACCTCTGTGCCAGAAACCGGGCTGTCGTCTCTGGCACATCCGGAACATAGAAATTACAAACAAGACCTGGTTAATATAAAAAATACTATAAGGAAAAACCATCTATTGCTGAGTGCTCTATACTAATAACATTAAGTATCTCTACAAAGAATTAAGAAGAATGTGTGTTTCTGTTGGTAATCTACAGATTGGAGTATTTGATCAGAAGGTATCAAATTTAGTTCAAATATGAAGAATAATAATGTGGAAATCGGAGTATTTTTTAAAATTTTTCAATTAGTTAAAAATTTACATATTTTTGATATTTTGCTGCAATATTTTTCAAAAATCTTACTCTACAGAAATTAATTTTCCAATGTTTCAAAATTTTTTTAAAATATTACCAACATCATTAATAAAAAACTTTTCTAAAAATTTGGCAATTTAAAAAAATATTTTCTGACTAATTTTTGACTTATAGATTGCACGCTAAGAAGCTCTTTTGTCACTTTTATTTATCAATAGCAGATGATTCATAATACAAATTATGAAAAAAGTATGTAATGAAATTGCGAGGTTTAGGTTTATGATATTTAACGGCACAAGAGCCTATCTTGGATAAACTGCGTCATGATATGGAAGTTTCCCGGAGACAGATACAGAAGTTTCTTTTCTACATACCAGCTTCGTTAAGCAGGATAAACAACGATTCATCAGAATCACCTCATATTGAACGTTAAATTGGCAACAAAGATTGGAAAACAATAATTTCATAAAGTATTAGGAGAGGTTTCCTTCAAATTCCTTACAAATTTCCTTTCTATCAACATTTAAATATTATTCTTTAAAGGTTTTTATGAGTAGATCACGGCTTAAAATCTTACAAATAAAAAGATGTGAAAGATTTCAACATCCATGTGCACATAATTAATGCGAATCAAGAACTAATTTTTGCTTTTAAAAACAACAAGATTCAAGAATTCAATAGAAAATAAGTTATTCAATTCTTTTTTCGAGTAGCAAGTTTCTGTTTCGCCGACCAGCTGTTAGTTGCATTTGACCTACATCGCATCGAATACGAACAGGTTACTTGATAAGCAATCTAGTGCTGTATAGTAAATGAACAACCTCGTTTGCCGGGGGCGTAGCTCAGATGGTAGAGCGCTCGCTTAGCATGCGAGAGGTACCGGGATCGATACCCGGCGCCTCCATTTTTTATTCATTTCGAAATTTTAAATTTTTTCTGTGTGTTCAATATCAAATTCTGAAGGTTTATTAAGAACGTTGAAGAACCATCTAAAGACTGAAAGGTAACGTTGAGGACAGAGCATGCGACTGTACATCAAATTTCGATTTTTACTTCGCACCATTTCGATAGAGGAGTTAGATTTTTAATATCAGTTATAACGTGTATCAAACAAACAAATAATTCTACTCTTGTTTAAAAGTCCTCCCGTTGATGTGATGTGGAGTAGGGGATGTCAGCTCAGGTGTAGTCCTCGGCATCTGACCGCGATTGAAAATTTCTAGGTCCGTTCCGAATTAGCCCTTGTCTTGCTTTACAACAGGATGTTAATAAAACCAAAACTAAACTGATACATGGTCAGCTGTTGTACTTATAGTACAGTGGGAGATAAAATGCGATCAAGAGATAAAATTTCCAGGGGTGTTTCACGCGCACAATGTTAAAGGTTACAAAAAAAAGTCACTCGTAAGAAGACAGTTCAATCCTGTTTAACTGTATTATTTGATTTCATCAGGAAAGTTTATTTCGCTAATAAACATATCAGACATGAGTTTATTGAATTTTAGGAATTAAATATTTTGGGCGGTTTGATGTTTAAAAGTACATTAATATAGAAATCATCAAGATCAAATTTTTCCATAAGGTAGTTAAATAAAACACAGCATGCATTACTAGTTAGTTTCGAATAAAAGATTTTCCTATAATGCATAACTTTAATTTTGTATTAATGCAAATCAAAATTATGTGCTTATAGGAAAATGATCATAATTCTTCAAAGGATTTTTATCATACAGTTTTTGAAATATTGCGCTTTTTCTTATCAAAATGTAAAGTTTATTTTACACCTTTATATTACACAAATACATTGTAACTTATGTGTTTTATCTTTTATAGAAAATGTCAGCACTGGACATGTTTACAAGCTCGGAGGATTTCTTCGCATCGCTCGGTCTGATTAAGATGACTCCAGAATTCTGGAATCGCTCCATCATAGAGAAACCGACAGACAGGGAAATGGTCTGTCACGCTTCGGCCTGGGACTTTTCGGACGGGAAAGATTTCAGGTAACACTCTAGTGCAATAAGCGACATCTTTAAAGCTAAAACAGCAGTTATATTACCCATATGCAAAAATAGTAATTTCTGTCTTTCCTATAAAATATCGAATTTCCTTGATACTGTGTTTTAGAGAAGTAAATTAAAAATTAATATATTTTCAATTCAAAAATATTTTATTATTTTTGTTATTGTTGTTCTCGTGTTCCAAGGATGGTTGCATAAAAATATGATTAAAAGTCCTAATTATTGCCTCCCCTGAAGATGATACATCGAGGACTATACAGGATCTCCCTTAGTATGTCTCTAACTGGGACTAATTCTATTTTGATGAGATTTTCTGTGGCTTCTGGACACTTTTATTTATGTTTGGGCATAATCTGGAGTACGGGACAATGTTTGCGTGGATAATACAATCTTGTGTTGACCGCTGGATTTTCATGCCCCGATAATGAACCTATCTAACTCTGCCAATTGTTGATGAAATGTTTCTGAGGCAACATATTCTGTAAGTAGGTTTTTTTATATATCCGAGAAGTTAACTCTTTCAAGAGCCATGGGAAGTAGGCTTCCCACCAAATTTATCAATATTCGAAGGATATTATATAGATTGGGATAAGTTTTGACATATTTTTCAATATAACAGAAACTTAGATGCTTCTCTTCCTTATTTCGCATTTGATTTTCTGCTTAGTTATTAATTAACAAAATAATATTAATTAATCAAATAAAATTTATTTAATTAGTTAAATGAATCGCATTTCTTAAGTTAATCTCAATCTTAAAAATATTTTAATATATCATGACTAGAAAAAAACAGCCATTTAAAGGACTAACCTGTGTCTAGTCACTGCATTTGCTTCTAAGAGTGTGATAGTGGTACAATTTTGCTCAAGGTTTCTGGATTCTTTGGCCAATAAGTCCACATATTCGTTTCTCTCGATATTCACATGTGCTGGTATCCATTGCATTACGCAGGATTTCCCCTCAATGTGCAATCGTTCTAGGAGAGAGATAACATTGGATGTAATGTTGGTCTCCCAGTTTTTTGTTCTATTGTTTTTAATCGATGCATTTTCATTATTTAAAATTTTGACAGGCTTCATATTTAAGAATTAAAATTAATCAAGATTTTATATTATAGCACACACTTAGAATTGTTTCTGTTTTATTTTTAGAATCAAAATGTGCACTCGTGTAAACATGGATGATTTGGTGACTGTTCACCATGAAATGGGTCATATTGAATACTACCTGCAGTATGCTCACCAGCCGTTGGTCTTCCGGGAAGGAGCAAACCCAGGTGAGATTCTGAAGATAAGGTGGTTTTGAAGATAAATTATCTTGAAAGTTAAGCTTCAACTTAAGATATCTACTCATAATAAAGATGAATGTATATGTATGCTTCCTTCAATCTGCGTGTTTTGGTGCATTATATGGCCTAAGACTTGGTGAGCTACCAAATTTTTTATGGATATATTGTGGAAAGTTGTGAATATACATTTCAGAGCAATTTTTGAAAATCTAACCTGAAATCGACTTACTTACGGTGCATGCCTGAAATAAAGCAAAACAGCAATTCAAGTCCATATTTCTTTAAAATCGTCTATTTTATCGATCTAAATTTATTTAGCTACAACAGTACTATTCCCATAATTTTTAAACTTTTAATTAAAATGAAAACACAGTTGTCAACAATTACAACACTGCGAATTCGTGAATTTTCTAAGCCAGTTGGCAAAACGCAATACAGTTTAGAAATTTTTTATTTCCTTTATTTTGTTTTATTTTAATTCAAAAGAACTTAAAAATGAATCCGAAAAATCGAGTAATTAACAATGTTTAATTTTAAATGCATCAAACACTACGAAAATAAACAGAATTGTTTGAAATAATCGGCCAAAAACATGTTAAGCCTAACCTGTTTATCGTGGGTTGTTGTTTTCGATTTTTTTGGCGCAAGGGCCATGCTGCGCTAAAAGCATGTAGTCTAAAATCATACTATATATAAAATGCTTCATTAAGTAGTTGCTGGTTTAAAACTATTCCCTTTTCAAATTCTATCCGTTTTGTTGCCATTATGTATACAAAAATAATGTAATAAAAAATATTCTGCAATATGAAAGAAGTGAATATTTTAAAAAATCTAGTGATCATTTCCAGAGTTATTACAATACCTTCTTTTAGTATTCTGTGTAAACTTTATCAAAGCTAACCCATCCCACCCATAGGCATGCGGATATATTGAAACTTAAGAAACCGCGACTGTTTGGGTAGGAGTTGTGGTCGAATCTTAAAAGACATCACCAGCCACGTTATAATCTCACCCATAGGATGCACATTCCGAAATCGATAAAGATAACAAGGCTTCATATCATTACTATATCAACCAGAATTGCGAATCCAACAGCCATACAGCAAGTCTCTGATTTTCCGAATTCCGAGATGCCAGGGTGACAAGTATACTGTGTATATGAGAATGTTGATAAGAAAACGGGGAGGGGAAATCTTGACAATGTGTTTTTATCACTAAAACAGTATGGATTTAATGAATAAATTAATTCGATGTAAATTAATCATTTCAGGCTTCCATGAGGCAGTAGGCGATACCATTGCTTTGTCAGTGGCCACACCCAAGCACCTGTCGTCGGTTGGACTCTTGCGTGAATTAGCCGAAGATGATGGTAAGAAAATTTATATACAATTTACATATCGTCTTTTTAAACTGCTGATTTGTAAAAAAATTAGCTGCATAACTCAGCGCCTATATTGTCAATGGTTTTTATCAAATCTTTTAGAAACGGAATTGTATTTGATAGATTTATTTTCTCTCCTATTAAAAAAATTGTATTCTAAATTTGAAAAATAAAGCAATTAATCTTTTGGGGAAAAAAGATGACATAGTTACTTTATTCCTAAAGACTTGATTCGCATTTTGTAGCTAAAGTAAGAAAATGTAACGAAAATCGTATATTATGCATATATTTCTGTTTCAACGTTCATAAATTTAAATTCAAGTTCAATTAGTGATTATTGATTACAGTATACTTGTATCATGGTTGGAATAAATTATTATGAAATTATGTTTTTAATCATCACCACAATTTTCCTATATCAATTCAATTCCCTACAATATTTTTAACTTAAAAATGTTATATCATTTTCTTTTCCTTTCTTAATTTAAAAAAAAAGACCTTATCTTTAAAAATGCTTAATTTTACATGTTTGGTTAACATCTTTCATACAGATTTGAGAAAACATAATGAAAATATATTTAATTTTATGCAAAATAGGATTCTATTTATTTATATTCTTTTCTTGAAAGCTATAGTATCTTTGTAATATAAATCTCTACGTAAAATGTTGCTATTGCTACTTATGCCGCTTGCCATATTGGACAAGCCCCCCGCTGATATAGCAACAGATTTAAGCGGAAAAGAGCGTCTCTTGTTTTTGAAGTAGCGCCAAATAGGACCAAGAGTACGACTTAGGTACACACTCACCACATTCGCTTGAACAACCTCCTTTTACAGGGGGAGGGCACATTCACGCATCTCACAGACAGCACACAGAAGAACAGCCATGCCCGAACCGGGACTCCCAGAATACGAGGAAGACGCGCTACATCCGCGCCAGAAAGCCGGCCTGCAGAAGTTAAATTGGATTACTTTATAGTCTGTAATGGTTCATGTGGCCAAATTATAACGTGCATCTTTTGAACCCTCAATAGCCAAATAAATAAATTATCCTGGTTTATATTTATAATGTGTTTATTAATAATACTTATATTTGAGAAGAATGTAGTCTTACTACAGCGATAAAAATTATCCTAAATGTTTCAATTAAAAAAAGTTTTTATTGTCTTCAATATTACCAAATATTTTTTCAATCTTTATAAGCATCTAGAAACAACTAGAAATTTATTTCATTTCATCTTAGCTTTCCTTATATTTTAAGATTAGTATTTGCAAATATATATATATAATTAATAATAATTTTAAAACTAATTATGAAATAATATTTATGTATAATTATATTGCAATTAAGAATTATGATTTAATAAGTTACATAGAAACTGAAGAATACGTGGTGAAGACATCATAAGACATATAACATCCTCCGGACACGAGTAATTACGTTTGTATAGTGCCTGTGTTAAACAGCTACAAACCCTAACTTTGCGAGTTCGGTTCACACGGTCGATCCTAACTATTCTCCCACAAACATACTATAATGAGAACTTTATCCGCGCTCTGAAGATTGGACACTCAATGTATATATGTGTTTCACAAAAGATGTTTAATGCAAAATTAAACCATAACACACACACACACACACACACACACACATATATATAAAACCAGCATATACCAGGGAAATGTGTAAAAAATATTCTTAACACCTAAATAAAAAATGTTTTTGTATTAAATGTATTTATTATGAAACCATATGAATTACTAAAAGAGTTTGCTTATTTTGTAGAAAATGACATTAACACATTGATGCACACTGCTTTGGACAAGATCGCATTCGTGCCCTTCGGTTATCTGATCGATTCCTGGAGGTGGAAAGTGTTCGATGGCAGCGTTAGTAAGGAAAAAATGAATTCAAAATGGTGGGAACTCAGGTAAACCTTATTTCAATTCCTACTATTAGTTCGTACTCTACTTGTAAATATATATCTTGTGCAAATTTTCAGTCGTTAATAAGATACTTTTATCCACTCAAGTTCAAATATATATATA
>JAOUZG010019159.1:9598686-9610727 GCA_026289955.1 Argiope argentata | reverse complement strand
ATTAATACAGTTTTTTAAAATATTAATTCATTAATTAAATAAAATAAATTTTTAATACTTTAAATAAAGTTTTAACAGTTTGTAATTAAAATTTATATCAACAGGTAGTAACTTAATTAGTAAAACAACACGTGGAGCTGAAGAATAAGAGTTCAATTGTTGCAAAAATCAATCAATTTTTAAAAAATTATTTATATCAGTTGTAATTATTTAATAAAAAGTAATTAAAATAACATTTTTACTTTATTGATCTAAGTAAGAAATGACTAACTTTTTTATATTACCTGTTTTTAATTTTAAAAGAAAATTTTAGTATCTAAAAAATTATTTTAATTCATATTTTCTAAGAAATTGACAATATAATCTCATCATAAAACTGAGGCACAAAAAAATGAGTTTATTTTCTTCTTTTTTTGTAGACTTAAACACCAGGGTCTCTGCCCACCAGTCAGAAGAACTGATGAAGATTTGGATGCAGCAGCCAAATATCACGTTGCTGCTGACGTTCCTTATATAAGGTTAGTTGTTCATCCAAAATACAATTAAAAGCATATAAGATATACAAGAAATCGGGTAACCGCTATAAAATGTGAGCCTTTTGTCGAAAATATATTCAATTATTAATTTGCAATATCTTTTTTTTGCATGATTGAGAGCATAAATTTAGCATGTCCTGATGTTAGTTTGTTTACTTCCTTGACAAAATATACATAATCGATTATAACTTATTTATTTTTATATATCCGTAAATTCACTAATTCAGAATTCTCTTGAAGTAGAGGATAATTATTGAATCGTAGAATTCGATGAATTTAAAATCTGAATAACAACCGATGATAATGAAGATTCCTCCAAGTTTGGACAGTTGTGAGGAGTTATAATTACGTGTCTATAGTTCATTCTTGTTAAGTTTAAAGTCTGTCCTCTATAATAAAGAAAATGATTCCTTCTAAATGCTAGCGTCACCAATTCTCCTTTTAAAATTAGATTATATATTTACTCTTGATAAGGTTATATGGGAAGTAAATATCAAGTAATTGTCTCAAAGCATTCTTTGAATATAATATCACCCCACTTATTATAATGACATGTATAAACTATCTATTATTGGAATGCATTGAATTTTGTACTCTCCCGAGTGTTAGGCCTGTTGTGACGAAATGTTGCGCCGGAAAACAAAAATGTAGGATAGGCTGGAGTTTTCTATGACCCATTTCTTTGTCCACCAATACCAGAAGACATAATTTTTATGTCAAAACTCACTGTAATAATACGTATTTTCTCACTTCTGACTGATCACTAAGCCTTTCATTTATCTCAATCAGAACGCAACCGTGGCCCAATGAAACATTGAAGCAGTTCCAGGTAACGAGGCAAGTTAAAATACTGTACTTTGTACTGGTAGTTTATTTGAATTAATGTACTGAACTACACGTTTCAAGAATTTATTAGAAAAAAATTAAGTTAAAGGACATAAACTGTTCATATTTTATCATAAATTCTATAATCTTCACTGTGATATACTTAAAAGAGCATTAAGCACACCCTAACAACAATTTACGAATTCTATACTTACTGTGCAGCATTCGTAAATTGTTAATAGTCAGGAATGGCGGTACGAGACTACACTTGATATCCATTATACACTGACGAAGCCATAAACAGAACGTTACTCTTTTCCTGTCACAACTTGTATTTTGCAAGTGGCGTGTAGATAAATCGTAGCAGACGCCAGTCTTTAATCCCTTGGCAATGTTGCCAATGCAAATCTTTGTTTTCATCATTTAATTAGGCCGTATAAGTCGGAAGCCGGATAGTCACGAAACGGATATTCGAGATGTGCTATATTTGATTGTCGAAGAAATTCTCTCTTTGAATAATTTTGTAAAGATTTAAGGTAGCCTTATATTTACTGCTGGTTTAAATAATGTTTTTATCTGAAAGCAAAAGTATTTATAATTTTTATTTGCGAAGTAATTTCCTTATACTTCTTAATTATTGGTATGTATTTTTCCAACAGGTACTTCGTAAGTTACATCATACAGTTCCAATTTCACAAGGCGTTGTGTGACGCTACTGGCTATGACGGTCCTTTGCACAAATGCGATATATATCAGAACAAGAAGGCTGGCCAATTGTTGACGTAAGTATACAAATTCAATCAACTCAATCATTTTGTGTACTTAAATTTGGGCCTTCAGTCAGCTGTTCAGTCTTTAATTAAAGTGATTTGTATTGTAATATATATGCAAAATTGAATTTTAATTGCTAATTATGAACAACCATGTGTTAAGTATCATTTGACGATTGAATTTCGCAATTGATTTGTGATTTATTTTTTAGCCTTGCTGTCGATTGCTTGCAATGTTTGTCACTCTAAAAACGCAAATTTGCTCTTTTAAATGTCTGGTTTCGGACTCTGCGGTTGTTGTTACCTTTCTATAGTTTTTCCTCAATGGGGAAGGGAGGGGATAGAGGTGGTGATATTCAAAGCTGGCTGTACAGAAAGAGAGTGTTGATATAATTGTTTCTAAATCAAATGGTGTCTTAAAATGGGAATTAAAAGAAGAAATAAAGCTGCAATGGTTTGACAGATGGTATGTGTCCAAGTAAGGAAGAGGAACAACTTTATTCCAAATCTAAAAAAATAAAATCAAGAAGATTCCATCCACCGGTAATCTAAATTATATCAGAACATGGGAGATTCCCAGCATAATTCTAACGATTTGAAAGAATGCAGGAAAATAAATGCATTTATAGAAGAATCGGTACTATTCATCATTATTTAAAGAAATGCACAGAAATCTCATAATTAATAAAGAATCTGTTAGTTGAAAATAATGACTTCATTACTGATGATACCAGGTAATCTTAAAACTCTAAAGCACATGATGTCAAAAATTGTCAGTTTTGACCAACGGTTTGAAAGCTTGAAAGTGTTCGGATTTCTGGTATTGTGTAACGAGAATTTAGAGAAATAATTAGAATTTCGAGGAGATTTTCTTTTAGTGATGACATGTTCCTTGTTTAATAGATGGATGAGGAAGACAGTTTATAAATTACCACTTTATGGTCAATCTCTATGAGAATGGCATTTTGACAAAGCGGTAAGTGTAAGGATGGGCAATGCTAAAGATAGCAGTCTTCCACAACAAATCCTGTCGTTACTGCTACGTTCAATGGTGGTGGGGTGATCAGCTGTACACAACAAGAACAAGGGGTAGGGATACTATTTCAGCCACCCAGAGGCAGCGATAAGAAATTTCTGACCTATCACACTGATCGATAGAAAATTTGTGACTTATCACTGAGATGGAAAATACAAAAAGTTGTAGTGGGAATCGGTGAATATCTTTTAATTGTTTTAAAAAACCTCTATATAATGTATGTGTAAAAAGAATAAATAAATGATAATTTCATGAAATACTCTGTTCTAGTGCGAAAAATGTTATCAACATTCATCATATCTTTGAGCATTTCTGTGACAATGTCTAGCAACATTCAACAAAATTCTTGTTCATTTAAATAGCAATATACGAGGGCAAGTCAAATGAAAGTGAACCACCTTCACCCCCTCCCCCGTGCAAGAATAGTTCGATCCTATATCTGTGACTCATACTCATATCACAGAGATATCCTTCATTTACGAAAATGACTCGAAATTGGGAGATTCTTTAACGCGCTCATACATTGAGTTGAAGACGGTAATGGACGCTTCGAAAGAGGAACAGTGTGATGCGGACTGGTTTATGACAGCTGAAGGTGTTTACCAACAAGAAATTAGTTGCTGTATGACCGCCGTCTATGGTGAACATTGCGTCTCATTGGTCACTGTGGAGCGTTGGAGCAAACGGTTCAGAGAAGAACGTGATCTTTCTATCCGTTAAGGCCCATCCAATGATGTAGTTAAGACAAAACTGGCAAAGTTCCTGTAGGAAACACTGCAACATCCTCCATACATACCAGATTTGTCACCCTGCAACATTCACATTTTTGGGAAACTGAAAAAAAAAACCTCCTGGGTATCTGACTCGTATCACACGACGCCGTGAGGGAGTCACTTACAGACTTTTTAAATCCGTAATCCAAGGAGTTTTATGAGGCGGAAATCATGCGGCTCGTTTGTCAAAGGGACAAATGTCTCAATGTTCGTAGACTACTTTTAAATAAAGTACTTTTTTTGTCATATATTCGCGTTGACTCACTTTCATTTGACTCGCCCTTGTATTACCATCATCTAATGTATTCTTATGTGTTTACGTGACATTAGATAGTCAACATGTGACACGTTCTTCTTTGTTTCAGTGACATGCTGAGTCTTGGAAGCTCCGTCCATTGGAGAGAAGCTATGAAAATAGTCACGCAGGGTAAAACGGATAAGATGGACGCCACTCCCATAATGGACTACTTTAGACCACTCATGGAATGGCTGAAAGAACAGAATAAAAACGAATTCTTAGGGTGGAAAAGTGATGACCCAATGATGTGTCCATAAGCATCCTTAATATACCACCGACAGCAGTCACATTTCATGTATAATCATAAAAATGTCCTAAATAAAATCTCAAAATCACTTTATCCATTATTTTGATCTGTTACGAGATGATTAAGTGAGATTTCAAATCATCTTTCTAAAGTCGCCATTGTAAGCCGCTTATTTATATCTTATTTTGTTCTTCATTTTATATATATAAATGTGCATTTCATGTTTTGAAAAGCAGTGATATGTGTAAAATTTCATTTGTTGAAATTAAACTTCTGTTAATTTACTAAAATGACTCTGCATTTTAATTTAGAGATTTCAGTCTTTTATTTGTAATATTTTTCAGAAAACCGGAAGGTATTTACAATTCTTCTGCTTGAAAAAACATTTAGAATAAGTTATGCATTAGACACAACACAATTTGAGTCGCTAAGTATTCGCCAGAAGATACAGATGCGTTCATTAGTGTTCATACGTGCGTGTGTATGTGCGTGCATGCGTGCGTGTGCGTGTGTATGTGTCTATCTCTGTGTGTGTGAGTGTGTGTGTGTGTGAGAGAGAGAGAGAGAGAAGGATTGTGTGGGTGTGCGAGTGTTAGCATTCTTAAGATCAGATTTTACAAATATTATTTAAAACTACTTAACTTAACCATCCCGTTTTACACTTTTTTATCTCTTTTATTTCTGGCTTATATAATAATTAAAAAAATCTTGTTTACTGAGGCCTGCTTGGTAGATTTGAAAGATAGTATCACTCTACATTCGAGATGCATTTCAACAGAACATTAGTGATCATCAGTTGAAAAGCTGTCCACAGAATGCAGATTTTTCATCTGGAAGAAGAAAGCCATAATGAACAGTTTCTCTTGCATCGATAAGATACTTATGATTGAATGTTTTATACTTGTTACAAATTAGTTTTTTGAGTCTTTTCACCATATTTTCTGTTGTACAGCGAAATGATTAAATTGTCGCACGAAAATTACTCTATAGTTAGGAAAACGTTGCTGAAGAAACTACTATGCATATAGTCTAATGAGTGAAAGTGTTTTATTTGTACAAAAGTAATTCAGTTAAGACATTGGCGCTGTTGCATTAGGGATATAATAAAATTCTCAAGTGGAAAAACCTACAAAGTGCAATTGCAGTATCTCCTTTGTTATAAAACAATTTCACAAAACAAAACGCGAAGCCATGACTATAAAAATGGTTTTTCTTAATTCATTTCTTGTGTCTTGAATAGTAAGCTGAACAATTCTGGAACCTTTACACTGAATAATTTACTGTATAGAGAGCTCAGAGTAGGGAATTTTTAATTTTGACCAAATTGTATATATCAAGATTATTCTCAATTAAGATCAGCAAAATTTCAGAGCAAAAAATTTCTGATAATAGAACTCGATAAAACGAAGGCTGTGTAGAGTTAAAAAGAGGCAGATTTCGCCATACTCCCTAGTTCGCCATCTACTCATGACTAAGATTCGGGAGCCACATTTTAGCCTTTCTTATACATTTCAGAATGGAATGTTAATCTAAACAAGCAAGCCTGTCGTTTGAGTCTAAAAAAGAAACTAATTAAAAATCTCCGGAGAATTTAACTTATTAATGGTGTATCTGATAGTATAAATTTTCTGTTTATATGTTTAGAATCCTGGAAAATAAAAACAATAGAGAAAGTGTGATGGAGAAGCTGGATATCGATGAAAGTACCGCTGACCTGTTAAGAGAGAGAGAGCTGTACTATCTGAGCTAAACCTCCTTTTAATGTGGTAGCTGAACTTTTATTTCAAAATATAGGTATCTGGAAGATTTAACTTGCTAGTGATGTGTCTAATTATATAAATTTCTCTTAATATGTTCAGAATAATACGAAATAAAAACAGTCGAATCAGCTTGATGAAGATACCGGGTATCGATTATGTTATCTCTTGCACATTAAACGAGCGCTTTTCTATCTGAGCTGCGATCCCTTTGAATGCTGCCACTCATGTATAACTCAGTATAGACCTCCGGACGAATAAGCGTATTTGTGATGTATCTGAAAGAACGAATTTTCTCTTAATAAGCTCAGTATCACGAAAAAAAATAGTTGAAATCAGTTGATGGAGGCTTGTTTAATAAATAGATCGATATCGGTCTGTTTATTAAACAAGTAATAAAAAAAATAACTCAACTCCTATTTAGGTAAACAGAAATTTTTTATTTTAGTTACTTATTATTAAATAATTACAATTAATATTATTAATTTATCAAAAAATTATTGATTTATGCAAGAATTGAACTCTTTTTTTTCTTTACCTTCACGTGAAAAATATGCTACCCCTTGCATTTTATCGGTTTATCTACTACCTGTTAATTTTTCATTACAAACTACAAAAACTCTATTTAAAGAAATTAAAATTTAATTAAATTAATGAATTAATATTTGAAAAAAAACTGTATTAATATCAAAAGTCATCCACAACAAGTTTTTAAAAAATGTATGTATTTAAACTTTTTAACATTATATATATATATATATATATATAATTCTGTTCACTTCATTTCATTGGGTACTAATTTAGTAAAAACTGTTTTCTAACGAAACAGTTTTATTAGTGTTTTGTAAGTTTTTAGATAATTAAATAAATATTTTTGAAACTAGTCTATTATTTTCATCTACCTAAAAATAAAATTATAAACAATCTTGTCCTTACACAAAAAGAAAACACTTACTAAAAAACATTTTCTCTTCTGTCAATCTGTCATTTGTTTTCACGCGATATACTCGACCTTGGAGTTTCCGTCCTTGTTCCGGTCATGAGGATTATTACATAAGGAAGTCTACCAAAAAGTTTATTTTTACTTAATTTTGGGGGTGTTTCAGCTTCAAGTTCTATTTTATTATAATATACCGAGCAAAAATTAAATAAAATATTATTTAAAAAATGCAAAATTAAAAGAATTGAGATAAAAATCTAAGGATACAAATTATAAATACGGAATTTTTCGATTTCAACATCTTAGAGCGAAACGATCGTTCTATAAAAAAAAGAATTAAATAACAAGAAACAAGAATGAAAAAAAGGCGATTCAATTGCTCTAACAATAAAACATTGTTATTTTAAAACACGTAACATAAGTAAAAAAATTTAATACTGCAAAATTAAAAAGTGCTAATACAAAAACAATTGTATTTTAAAAAGCTAAAATATTCAGGTGGTATTCGCTCACCTTGTTCAATGAAGATAAGGGTATGTATGGAAGAGCGCAGTGTGCAATATTTGTAAAACAATTCTGTATTTAGTGATAAAATATGTATGGGAAATATTTCCGTAATAAAGTTAAAATTTTAAAAATTAATAAATATTACTTCATTTGGATAGCGATACAGTTATCTTGGCCATCTAAGGAAGCCTCTGTAAATAAATAAAAAATAATCATAAATTTAAAAAAATGCTATATTATTAAACAGGGCTATAATTTATTTACATGCTCAACTTCAGCACTTTCAAACTTGGATTCCAGTTGGTTTAACATATCGTGTTTAAGGCCGGGCCAAAATATTGTCATGGTATATGTTTTTCTACTTTATCCGCTTTTATTTTGTTTTAGGAATGTTTAAACTGTGTTTAAAAATTTTGAAATTATTTTAAATTATTTTCTGATGCAGATTTGAATTACCATATCCTTTATTTTGAATGCTGGAGGGAATATGAAATGTCGAATAATCTCTCCAATTTTGATAGTCGGTAAATTCACGCTTTAAATGCTGTGAATAAGATTCATACATTTATTTTGCAATGAAACGTCGCAGAGGAAGACGAGAAGACTAAAGCATTGATGACACCTTTAGGGGCTTGTAATCTTTCATATTATTAAAAGAAATGGTGAAATAATTACAGTAACTAATTTGGGGGTCAGGAATATGCAATTAAATACAGTTTTTGTGATTTTTCTTCAAGGGAAATGGGTCATTCCACCATGAATAATTTATCTATGTCTTAAACTTCCATCTGGAATAGAAATTGGCGAAATAGATGCCGTGGTTGGGACTGGGGAACTGTGCAAAGAATTTTCCACAAGGCAGATGGGTAGATTAAGTTACCACAGGTGACCAAATGAGGGAACATGAGCTCTAAATAGATTTAAAAAAATGCATCGTTCGAATCAAGGCAAAACTTCTAGCTACAAAAGAGTTTAACCTTTAACTAAATAAAGCTTTATGAACCTTGACAACTACGTGTACATCCTTTAAAGATAAAAATTGCTATCAATTTGACATTTTAAACATATATGCCTGCAAGTCATGCATAATTTATTTATTTTTTTTGCTAAGTAAAAGAAAAAAAGCACTATATTATTCCTTATCATGCATAAAAATTATCAATAAGCAACTTCCTTTAGTTAATTGGCAGTTATTATTCATTTAATTTTTTTTCTTTCTTTCTTACTTATAACTAGACTGCAAAGGAATCAAGTTTTTTACTTTGTAACAGTTGCTCTGCTTTGTTTTTCATCTAATTGTTCAAACGCTGATGTAAAAACTGAAGGTTAGTATATATGTAATTACTATTTTGATACTATAATTTTGGGGGTGTTACCGGAATTAAAATAGCATTATTAATTTTAGCATTTCAAATTCAAAATCAATATCTTAAAAAATGATGAAACAGACTTAAAAATAATGTGTTAAAGAAATTATCGCATATCCAAATTTTAACTGCCATCAGCTAAGATAGCATTTTGTATTTAATAGTATTTACACCTTAGAGTAAAAGAATCATATAATCGTAAATTAATTTCATAATTATGTTTGAAGTTTAAACAAATAACCTAGTATTATGCGGGTTTCTGTGAAATACTCAAAACTCTTTTCAATATATTGAAATAATGAAAATTATACCAAATATCTTCCAAGAATTATATCCTTCTGATAAATAATTTTTTCTTGGAATTTTAATAAGATTTTTTATAATAAAATATAATTATCATCATTGGATATAATGTGGTGTAAGTTTTCATGTTATCATTTTCATTTTCATTTTAATTGAAAAAGATCTTTTCAAAAAAAATTCTCTTTAGAAAAATTTACATGAAAGGTTCATATTCCAATTTTATTTAGAAGAAGGCTCTATTAGTACGATTCAAGTGATGCTTGGTTCTAGTTTCTAACTAAATCATGGTTAATTGAATTTGTATCTTTAATCAATCTTTTTAATGTGATTTAAAATGACACATTCTCAAATACTTGAAATGCTACAAATATTTTTTAATCGTTGAAATGAAAAGAAATTTATCAAAGGGAAAATACCGGAAATAGAACATGCAAATGAAAACAAAGCTAAGAAACTAATATTTATGCCTTTGAACATTTAAATGAATGGCACTCGACAAGTTAAGTAAAAATCATTCTGTAATAATCATACTGTGCATTTTAAGTTCTTATTAATAAGCTGAATAGTAAATAAAATTATTATTTAAGTTCTTTGCATTGTTTGTATGAAGCCGTTTATTGAAAAAAAATTTGATATGTGGTCGAAATTCTCTTGGATTTTGCACCACGATAATAGATAATTTCACAGTACAATAATTATTCGTGAGTTTTTAAACAAACACTTAATATATAAGTTTCATAAGCTCTTTATTCACTTGATATAGCACCGCTCAGCTTTTTCTTATTTCCACATTTGAAGCTGTGTCCGAGTGATCATCATTTAAATATAAATTTGCTAGGAATTCTGGAAGGTTTTATAAACACAATTTTAACAGCGTTTTTGATTATTGGAGAAAAAAGATGGCAAAAGAAATGCATTGAATATGGAGGAGATTACATTGAAGAGGATGCATTAAAGTTTGACCAATAAATTAATACTATTTTAATGCAACCAGTCTGTGTACTGTTTAATTAAGGTAGTAAGTATATTCATTCTGCAACGTAATACAAAAATATTATAGAAATCTTTTGCTACTAGTCCCATAGATTATTATTGATATTATTTTTTAAAGCTCAAATCTGAAATGTTTTTAACACAAAAATTGATAACCAATTAAAATAAAAAAAACGTTTTGAAACTAAATCAATTAATTACTCATATAATTGAGCTACAAAGTTTTTAATTACTCTTAATAAAAGTAGTACTCAATAACCATTTTCTTTAATATAATATCTTCTTACAATTTAAACCATTTACAAGATCTGTATATTTCAAAGATGATCTGTTTCTCGATTATGTTATATTTGTTGATCAGCATTACGCTCAACTTTCTCATTACCGTAACTATTAAGTGCAGTTTTGGAGACTTTCAGAGTGCAGTTATAGTATTCTTCACACATATAACACTTCAAAGTGAATTTGTTTGTGCAACTTGCTTCATCTGGTCATGTTTGCACAAGTGTTTTTTGACAGCTCTTCGAAAAATCTTCAAAAAGTTGAATATTCGAAGATATCATCATAACCCTTGAATTTTCTAGAGCCTTCATTTTTGTACCTAAATGGTTAACTAAGTCATGAGGTATTTGACGTTGAATCTTTTCAGCATATATTAAAGAAATCTGTAAATTTATCTCCATACTATGAATCTAACCCTATAGGTAAGAAATAGTATAGGTCCATAATATTACTAATAAATTCTAACTCCAAGCAATCGCTTCCCTTAAAGTTCTCTACTTCTAATGATTGAAAATATTCGCATACAATTTCAATATCTTCTGTTCCTAGATGATGCTGTACTTGCTGATCTTCGTTGCCGTGAATCTTCTGGGTTCGGTAACTGCTAAGTGTGATTTTCTTGGTGAAAAATATCCAAGTGGATCCAACACCAACACCTACGAGGCCATGAAGTTCCTAACAGATACGGAGAGGAGATCATCAGAGCTCACGCACAGATTATCAGAAATATTCTGGGATTACGAAAGTGATATCTCTGAGTCCAACAGATTGATAATGGTAATAATTTTTATAAATATTTTTCCTGTAGGGGTTACTAATGCTGCACCAATATTGCAATTAAATTTTTTTTTTCTTTTCTTTATATTAGATATTCAAAGAGAGAATATTGAATTTTTTTCTCGACCTGTTTTGATCAGAAAATCTAATTACGGAACAACAAAAGTTTCTTGGTGAATATAATAATTCAAAATTAACGTAGACGGTTGAAATTTGGTATAAGGTACTTATGACAATATTTCATGTTTCCATTTTTTACATAATCTGACCACAGAAAGTCTAATTTTCTGTCTATGAACATGCAAACAATTCATTTAGAAAATGAGATATACAGATGAGCTTCAGGAAATAATTTTATTATTGAAATTTCAGACTCGTATCAAATTTGGAACAAATCAGTTTGACATAACATAACGCCACTATGTGCCCCCGTGCTTGCAATGCTAAGTTATCTAACCACTTGGTAGAGAAGATGGAAAAAAGGAAGAAAGAGGCTACAAACCATCCAGGGATCTCCAGAGAGAGTTCCATCATTATCAAATCCTACACGGCTGAATTCGATTTTTGGTAAAGTAATGACTAAATCAGGGGTTCTCAAAAGGTGGGTCGTAACCTCAGGGGGGGGGGGGG
>JAOUZG010019159.1:9566968-9598586 GCA_026289955.1 Argiope argentata | reverse complement strand
GGGGGGGGGGGGGGTCGCGAGATGTGGAAGAAAAGTTTAAAGAAAATTAATTCATTGCTGTAGTTTTCATTAAAAAAAAAGAGTACACATAAAGCTTTTAATACACATACAAGTTGGTTTTTGTGTTCTATTAGTTAATGGGATGCATGAGCTTGTTTGGAATTAACCAATTTTTTAATGCCTGGAATGAGCTTTGTAACACACAAAACAATGTCATTTTCCAGTGTCAGACAATTTCTTGATTTTTTAAAAAAATTATCATTATGGAGAATCCTGGTTCACAGTTGTAATGTGTAGAAAATGGCATCAAAATTTTTAATGCTGTTGTGGACAGTTCTGGGTATTCCCTTTTAATAAAAAAAATTAGTTGACATAAGCTTTGTCAAAAGTTACTTCAGCTGACTGATCACTTGAAATCTCTATCGGTTGTTCATGATGACGGACACTTAGCTCAGCTTTTGTTACGTCTTGCTTGCTCACTGAACGGATTGACTATCCACACAACCCTACTCATATCCTTAACTGGAATGTAATCTGCAAATTGTTCAATCAAAGTTTCGAGATGAGATGATATTAGTTAGGAGAAAGATGAAGTGTCAAGGGATGTGGCGCCATTACCCGACACATACTCTACAAACTTTGAGGGCGTGTAAAATTTTCAAAATCTCTGTCTAAACTTTAGACAGAGTTAAAACTTTGGGGGGGGTCGCCAAAATACTTAGTCTAGAAAGGGGGTCCAATGTCTAAAAGTTTGAGAACCCCTGGATTAAAAGAAGGGAACAAGAATACTGAAATAAATGCAGGCTATGGATTGATTTTACAGTGAAATGAGATTACTAAATTAAAAGGGAAAAAACTGATAAATTACATTGCGAGCATCTGTATGGCATGCATAAGTATATAAACAAACATTGTAGAGTCAAAAACAGATTTCGTCCGTCTGGGTCATGTATTTTGATTTCCTTCGCGAGAATTATGTATTCGGGGGACTTTCGAGCAATTTTGAATGAATAATTTAATCGATTTTGATAAGTGGCGTTTTAGTTTCAGTTATTGTGTAGCCTTTAAGAGGTTTTGATATTTATGAATATAATTTACTTTGAAATGAATCTTGCTGCTTGAAAGGATATTCGATACAACTCTCTTGTAACCTTCTTCCTCGAAAGTTACTTCTGACTTTCTCATATGCCATGAGAGAGTCTAGGCATTCAATGGTATAGTCAATTGAGCATTCTATCTCCAGATAGCTACAGAGTCAGCCAAATGGAATCTATGTAAGATGTTGGAAATGGGCCGTGTCCAGTAACGAGAAGTACATTCGTTCTGTTCCAGTTGGCTTCGCAGAGAAAAACTTTTGATATTATGTTAAATGTGGATCGGCCTGTTTCGCTTTCTTCCCATTACTTTTGCCATCTTGTCATCATTTCGGTTAATCAGTTTGACAGTTTGATTGTTTATTTTGACCGAAACATATTTAGTCATTTTATAATCTAGACTCTTCTTAATATGATACCTCTCATTTAATAAAGTGGTCAATTTAATTAGTTCAGCACATTTTTAACTGAGCATCGTGCTAATGGTGTATTTTTGGTTAATTCTTTTTTATTTCAATAACATTGTGCGAAAGATTTTTTTTGTTATGACTATGACTATTTATTTATTCACTAATATTTAAGGAGAAACATACTGTTATTAAACTCTGCAAACATAAAGTGAATTGAATGGCATATACAGAAGTAAATATAATTGTAACGTTTGACAATGTCTTAATAATTTAATTTTGTCATTACAATTTCATTTTTTTTACAAATTTATCATCTTAGCCATAATTTATTTGGCGACTATTTCGGATTAAGTATCTAGTATATTTCCATTTGAACTTGCCTGTAGGACCCTCAGACTAATTTTCAACCAATATCGATCTGACTGTTTTCATGGATACCAATGAGAAATTTTTTTATAAAAAACACTTTGCGTATAAATAAAATTTCGTCTCTCCGCACCGAGGGCCACGGTTCTTATGTGGTGACGTTTCCACTTCGGGAACGGAGAATTACGGTTTGTGATCCAATTCGCTTGAAGCACCGTTGCATAAGCGGATTGGTGAACGTTAAGTCCGTTGAGGCCAAATGCCCTTCCACTATGCCAGTGCCAGTTTGTAGAGCTAGGTGCCAGTTCAGGAGTCTTCTCCTCATCTAACCACAGTTCAAAATGACGATATGGGTCCCAAGGTAACTCTAATATTGCTAACCCTAATGCGTTAATATATACGTGCAACTGAATTTCGCACCTAAACAGTAGATCCGTGAATTTGTTACAATCTTTTTGCATCTTTGAATTTTCTTGTTCTTGGGTGTGGAGGTGGGGGTGCACCATGAAATGTGGATAAGATGATTCCGACATGGTGGGTACACTAATGAGGGGTTAGGCTCCCTCAATCGATGACGGGACGTACTTCCTATGGGAAGGGTTGTACCGTAGCTGGTTATGACTCTTAGGATTGATCATTCAGTTTTATGGTTTATTCCGTGGCCAACAGGTGAATCAGAGAGCCTGGTATGACTTGGAATCTTTCTTATGACATTGCTCTCCCTACATTCACATTTCTAGAAGCATATGGCGACATTCAATTCTGAAATTAATTTAAAACAGAGACAAACAAATTTAAAACATGTATATTTATTAAAATATCAAGGACGTATTTACTTTGTTTTGTGTCCTTTCTATGAATTAAAATAGCTTTTAATATTTTAAGTAAAGAAAAGAATAAATAATTATGCCTTTTTTTCTTTAGTTCATTTCTTTCCATTCTTTATTTGTAAAATTTGAACAGCTTCTTCTTTTCAATTAGATAAACAAAATGCAGGAATTTCCTGATCTTTTCTTGGAAACGTGGAAGAATGCGACATCATTCGCGTGGAAAGATTTCAAAGATGAAAACGAATTGGTTTACAAATGGTTCAAGGCATATTCTTTTATCGGATCAGACATTCTACCAGAAAAAGAGCGCAATGAGGTGAGATAAACTTGTTTTTCTCCTTAAATGTTCTTTTCTAAATTTCATTAATTGTATATAAAAATATATCAGCATCACACAGAAAGATGAATATGATCGAATCTCTATATGTTATAAAGTAATTTTATTTCTTCATTTTATAACATTCATGGAAAAAAAGAGCATTCAAAAGTTATAATGTCGTGAATGTCACGATTTTAATACTTATATATTAAAAATACTTTTTAAGTTCAAAATTGATATTTGTAGGAGTTTGCATTTCAATCAGAATCGTGATTAATAATTAAAAATCTTTTAAAAAACATCGATAGCGTCAAAAGAATTAGAAGCAAATAAAAAGTGATAAATGCCTTTACCTCGTAATGCTGATTCGCTTATAGACCATCTGATGTCAGCATCATTTTAGTATAAGCACTTTCTTCATACTTTAGAGAGTTTAATATTTTTATGAAACTGACAATTTATTTTTGATTTACCATTTAAAATAATGAAGGATTTTTGTTTTAAGAGCAATTTATTCTACATGGCATATTTAGAAGAAATTTTTTAGAAAATAGGAATAACGTATTTCCTCAACAACAATTGGTCTTCACGAAGAAATTTAGTAGCGTCAGTCTTTTGACTAAAATGAAGGGAACTACGCCTTGCCAATGTCACTTAGTAAACGAGTCTATTTTATAAATTAATTATTAATTTCTAATGCAGGAATTAATAAATTATTAAGTATTAAATTCTAATTAATTAATTAATTAATTAATACTTAAATTATAATGAATTATAAACTGAAATATAGAAATCATAAGTTTAGAAAAACATAAGACCGTTTTTAACAGAAGCTTTTAATGGGGGACTAAATAATCGTAACTAATTTTATCATCGGGGGACAAATTAAAAAAATTAAATAATTTACTACTTAGGTAAAGAGGAAAATTTTTTATTTTAGTTACTTTTTATCGAATAATTACAATATGAATATTTTATCTAAAAAAACTACCAATTTTCGCTAGAAATGAACTCTCATTCTTCACTTTCACGTGAAAAATATTGAAATCCTCGCATTTTACCGACTGAGTTACTGCCTATTGACAACAATTATTATTACAAACTGCTGAAATTCAATCTAAAATATAAAAAATTAATTACATTTAATGAATGAATTAGTATTTGAAAAACTGTATTAACATCAAGTGTCATACACTACAAATTTTTTTAAAAATATTTTTGAACTTGAATGGATAAATAAAAAATTATTTTATTAAGGAATTGAAAATTTGGTACGGTAAAAGTAATAAACTGGTAATTATGTATAAAAACCGGTAATTATACATAATTACTACTAGTAATTATGCATTATCATCGCCAAATTTAGTTTTAATTTTGCTTAATTACTGGTTATTATGTACATTCGCTGAATTAATCACATTTGTCGTAACATATATACACACACTGAAGTGACAAAAGTCATGGGATGACTGTTAATATCGTGTCGGTCCTCCTTTTGCCCGGCGAAGTGCAACAACTCGACGTGTCATGTAGTCCACAAGTCGTTGGAAGTCATCTGCAGAAATATTGAGCCATGCTGTCGGTATAGAAGTCCATAATTGTGAAAGTGTGGATGGTGCAGGAGTTTGGGCACGGACGGACCTTTCGATGATGTCCCATAAATGCTCGATCGGATTCACATCGGGCGATCTAGATGGCCAGATCATGCGCTGGAATTGTCCGGAATGTTCTCCAAACCAATCGCAAACAGTTCTGGTCCGGTGACATGGCGCATTGTCATCCATAAAAATCCCATCGTTGTGTGGGTACGTGAAGTCCATGAATGGCTGCAAGTGATCTGCAAGGAGCTGAACATGACCATTTCCAGTCAATGATTGGTTTAGTTGCACCAGAGGACCGAGTCCATGCCATGTAAAAACAGCTCACGTCATTATGCAGCCACCACCAGCTTCAACAGTGCCTTGCTGACAGTTTGGGTCCATGGCTTCGTGGGGTCTGCGCCACACTCGAACTCTACCATCAGCTCGTAACAACTGAAATCGTGACTCATCTGACCACGCCACGGTTTTCCACTGGTCTAGGGACCAGTCGATATGCTCACGAGCCCAGGAGAGTCGCTTCAGGCGATGTCGTGCTGTCAGTAAAGGTCATAACAAATAAATAATTTTCACTTTATAGTAAATTAATAAAAGCCTGATTTCAGAAGCTTTTTAAAAATATTTATCTAATGAAAGAAAAATTTCGACTAAAATTAACTTTACTCAACTTCTTTCTCTTTAGATTTCTCTACAAGAAATAATTAAACGGATTCTTAAGTTGGTGTAAATTACATTTTAATGATACCTTTGTTGGCACTTTACCATTAGCCTGGCGACAGCAAAAAATCGCCAAAAAAATTTGGTTGTATTCAGCATTATTTGGCTATTTTTTACTTGAAAATAACGGTAAGAAAATTGACGGAATTCTACAATATATGACGATTTTTTGCTGCCACCCAGCTAACGGAAAGTACGCCATTATTTAAGCAAATAATATTTTATTTATAGTGCTTTATTTTATTAACATTTTTAGATGGGTGAAATCTCAACCGATATGGGAGATATCTATTCAACAGCGAAACTTTGTCGTTTCAATTCATCGATTGATGATTCTTGTGATTTGTCTTTAGAACCAGGTAAAAAAACTTATTAAAAGTATCTTCATACATATTCAATAAATTTTAGTTGAATTCTACATATCTTCTGTACACATTATTGCAAAATATTATGGGCAGGGGCCTCTCATGTATATGAACAAAGTAACTACAGCACCTCAACTCTTAATTACAGGTAAATTTTATAACTCATTATTATCATGTCAGAACATGATGTTATTTTGTGAATGAGGTAGACAAAAATCCGTAGGCGAAAAATTGAAATTTTATTATCTGCCCAAGCAGCTCAAAAAATCAGCTTTTAATAACGCGTAGCCATCGCACAAAAGCTCTGATTTAAAAATAATAATTTATGACTACAGCAAATAAAACCTATAAAAATGTCATTTTGAGCGCGCGATTATATCAAATGAAATAAATGGGAAATGCGATATATTTTTTTAAATAATAAATGCGAGACAAAGTTTTTTATGGTCGTTTGCAATACTAAAGTGACTCATTCAATGAAACAATTAAAATGAATAAAAATATAATATAACTTGCACGAGCACTTGGTGCTTAGCCGTTCAAGAAATTGTATTTTGAGATGTTACATTGAAATATGCATATGACATTTCATTTTAATCTTTTTTTCGTTTTTGTTTTATGTATTTCTCAGATAATATAGTAAACAAATAAATTCATAATAATAATGATTACTTTAGGATAAACGACACCATTTTCAATGCATAATGGGTTTTTTTTCATATGAACTTTTATATGTAACCTCATAATACAGAAGTAAGAGTTTATTATGCCCTTAATAAAAATACTTAATACATTATTTAATCCAAAATTTGACGGAGATCTAAGCTTTAAGAAGAAGGACTATTGATAGAATTTCATTGAACTATTTATTTACCCTTTTAATCTAACAATGGTTTGAGGACGCAAATTCACTTTATAATTTTATTTGAATTGAAACAAAGATATTTAATAAATCATCTTAGCTAAAGATTGTCCTATTAATAGCGGAAATTCAGTTGTTTTAAAATTTTTGCTCGTGAAATAAATTTTATGCTAAATTTATTTTTGTATATCTTTAATAGATGTGCAGTTTATCCAAAAGCAAGAATGACAAATTATAAAATAGGATCATTTGTCGAAATGGGTGTGATTAATTTTATAATTTCTCTTTCATTTTTCAAATTTTTAGAACTGGTTGAGAAATTCTTGTCGTCTCGAAACGAAGCCGAACGGAAATACTACTGGACTCAGTGGCGAGATAAGACTGGAAAGAAAATGAGGGACAAGTTTATACGCTTGAACGAAATGAACAATAAAATTGCTTGCCTGAATGGTAAATGTTTCACATACTTTTAAAAACTTCTTCAACGAACCATTTTGAATGAAATCTGATATAGTCTAATTTCGTATTATCTAAGTATCCTATTTTCTAAAATTTATTTCCCCTTGTACTATTGTGTTATTTCTTTATATACATTTAAATTTATTTAAATTTAATTAAATAATTTTTACTAAATTGCCCACCTTCAATTACAAACAAAAATTGCATGCTTCTCTAATTGATTCGCTATATTTCATCATAGATAAGCGAACGTAGATTGCGAATTCTGATCTATATACGATGTTTGAATTATCCTGTTCATAAACTCACCTGCAAACATAACCCGACCATTATTGTTACAAAACTGCAACACATTCTTAAATTTATTTGTACGATTTTCTTTATTTATATCGAATTTTCTTGTTTTTTCGTTTTGAAACAATGATACTGTTACGAGCGGGCGAGCGCCGTGGGAGTACATCAAGGTTGGCGGCATTTGGAGAGGAGCTTCGCGCCAGCCGGGTTAGTTTGGCGAAAGGAATAGTCTGGTAGCCGCTGGATCCTTCAGGAAGCGGCGCGTTTCTTCCACGCGTTTTCACGCGATCGCTAGCTCGGCTATGTAAGGGACGAGTTGCCGGAACTCCAAATTACTTTAAGCATTATTAAATTAAGCACCTTTAAATTTAATTATTAAACTTCTAAATTCCTTATATCTCAGTAGTAAATAATTCTTAGAAAAATTTCAACTCACTTTAGCATACCCCCGCACCCCACACCCATGAACGACCAATCAGAAAAATTTCTGACACACGCCACCTCACCCACCTATCTATCATAGCCACCACTATTTAAGACGATGCAGAAGTCCAACAACGGAAAAATCACTGAAAGCCATGCTCTTGAGATCTTGCCTTTACCGGGGCTAGGTACCCCTGCAACCCATTCTGTCCAGTGAGTTAGTTCGTTTTTTCCCTCTCGGAAGAGAAGCGTCTCGCTGAACTAGCGGATTACTTTAGTGAGCGCTGTGTTTACGTTTGCTGTTAACGTTGTATTATCGAGCTCGCTGCGGTTTACTGTTGCTGTGCTATACGATAGCTGTTTTGCAGTCTGTTTTTATTGTGCGTAAGACTTGCATATACGCTGTAAGTGACTGTCGACTGCTGGATTGTTTTTTATCTGAAGATTTACTATATCAAGTAATTCTGTGAATACCTGTAAATAGCTGTAAATAAATTTGTTTGTACTGTCCTCAAGTAAAGTCCATTCAATCCGAACCCGCAACGCTAAAAACGTAACAACTATAGCCGGGCGAGGGTGACACGAAGCTTCGGAAATCACCGCGAGCCAAAAAAACCGAAGCTTCGGTTTTTTACTTTGATTCGCTCTCACTTTCATCAATGAAAATAGAAAAAAAATCAATATGAACAATAAAAGAAAGGGAAAAATGAAACAAACAGCAAGAGAAATCTTGATGGTCGGGCAGCTCATGAAATTCCTACAAACACAGCTTATTCTGTTGAGTTATTGTTGTATCTTATGGCACTTTATAAGCCAATTGACAGTGATTTGTCAGTGATTTAAGCCTAGTGAGGGTGGCTTGTTCTTTTAGCAGCAACAACTTGGGCCAAGAGCTGATTGATTCGAAGACTAAATGCAACCCCTTTGAATTTAGATGCGTTTCCCCTTTGAATTTAGATGCGTTAGAGCTGTGATAAAACGAAACTCGACTTTGATTAATCATCATCTTTTTCACTCCTTTCCTAAATCAGCTTTCGTTTTCTTTTCCTCTTTCCGAAAAAAAAAACACATCTCTCTATTTGTTCTATCTCTGTTACTGAATGTTTATTATTTTTAGTTATGCAATTCTTGCAGACACACATTGCAAAAGACTTTTTTGTGTGTGTCTGTTGATTAATCATATTCTTTATTAGAAGCCAATTTTCGAGGAAAAATAGGAACCCGTATAATATTTTTAAATGTTGTTCAGAAGAAATTTTATTAAAGGAAGGATAAATTGTAATTACTCATCATATGTAAGAAAAACTATTGACATTGAAGTGTAAAGATTCAGCTCCCTTGCCCTTAGACACAGGTTGAGTACTGCAACGTTCTATGGTTCACATAATTGATAATCAGCGTTTCTGGTCAGCAGCGTCATCAAATGTGTAACACCCTCACATTGTTAAGAGCTTCCAGACAAGCAGATGACTTATAACTAATATGGCAGATACTAAGTTATTTCCATCTAAGTGAAACACATCTGACAGGCCTACGAGCATATAATCCAGTCCGTACACGATCTGCCTTGAAACTGTCGTACCAGTAGCTGAAGAGAGCTGACGAGACAGGTCTGATGTTGTGCTTCGTCTGTTTCCTTTCGCAGTAACTGTCAAATACCGGGACCAGTTCGGCACCGTAACTCGAGGGCGACCTGTGCTGTAACGTCTACTCACATCATTATCATCTTCGAATAGTTGCTAAAGTCTTCAGATCATATTCTGGGAGATTTCGGGTTTCAGATGGGTACGCCCATATTCCAGACGGTCGATAATTCTACGATTTGAAAAATCATCCAAATCCATCTTTTGCGTCATAAATATACAGTTATTGCACTGAAAGGCTTATGAAGCGTTTGCGAATAATTTTATTATTTTGCCTGTATTCCTTATACATCACTCTCTTACCCTTTCGTCATTGTAACATACTATCGGTGTCACCCGGTGGCTTTCTGCATTTTGCATATGATTTTTTAAGACGTGTGTAGTCATTTTACGGGTGATATATGTATTTTAGAGTTCAATTCCCGCGTGACTCTAAACTATCTTTAATTTATGGACATGAAAGCAATTGCGTAGTATGTATTCTTTTAGGTATAGTTCATTGCTTAATATTTTTTGCAATTTTTCAGGTTTTGGAGATTCTGGAAAATTTGAACAGGAAGCGTATGAAAGCGATACATTCGTTGAAGAAATAGAAGAGTTATGGCTGACTCTCAAACCCTTATATGAACAATTGCATGCCTATGTAAGGCGAAAGCTTATACAATATTACCCACATCTTGATATAAAAGAAGATGGTCCCATTCCCGCTCATATACTTGGTAAGTACTGTTTACAAAGGTAATTTTTTTTCCATTTATTGCATTTAATCTCATTATAAACGGAATTAAAGAAAACTGCATTTATCTTAAGAAAATGTAGCTTATATTTATCCTTACTTTCATGCAATATAGAGGAATACCAAAAATGAACTTATTTATTTATATTAAATAAATTTATTTATTTTATTTTAAATTATTTTTACGAAAATAACTAATAAAACAAAATAATTGTATTTTTCTTTTCATAATTTTATAATAAGATAAATATTTTAAACAAATAAATATATTTGCTAATTTTTTTTCACAAAAACGTATAAGAAAATATTTAAAATACACATTATTATTCAAATATTATAAGTCAAAGTCATATTATAGTCAAATATTTAAAATACACCCTACATTAGCTTGAAGTTCCATTACGTATATTTATTTATTATTTTACTTTACACTAAAATACATTTGTAAAGATTCAGTTCCTTTGCTCAAAAACAACTTTTAACCATTGTAACATGCTTCTCACACTTGATAATTGGCCTTTCCAGCCAGCTGTAACACATTTAAATTGTTAAAAGCTTCCAGATTGAAAAATAGGGGATCCGCTCTCCTAGTAGAGGCATTTGGTCATTAGGTGTTTTCAGATAACGAACCACGCATGCGTTTTCCATCGTTCCAAGGAAATAAATCCTGTCTTGAAAGGGGAAAAGTGTCAAACCCTTCGGAAGTAAATCTTTATTTCATCGTGAAACTCTTTTCATTGTGAAGGGTCAGCTACGAGGATGGATAGTTAATGGACATTCCCACTATCGACTCTAAGGCCATTGGGAATTTTTCTGAGCAGCTATTGGGTAAGAGGGAGCTCAAGTGCACCAATGTGAAAAGGATATGCAGAGTTTTGATAGAAAATAAAATGCGAGATTTGTGGGAGCGAGGAATGTCTTTGGATAATCGTCAATTTAAAGTAGATGAGATTCGTGTGATTTGAGTTAAGTCAAACCGATGTAGATCAGTGGATTATTTGAGTTACTTCTGTGGTAGGCGGATGCTCTAAAAGCGTATTAGCTTTTTTGTGAGGTTTTTTTTCTAAATTAATCAAGGAACTCTTCATAATTAATGTTCCTAAGTGTTGTAAATGCTATCAATAATATTAACCTAGAAGAGAGCGAATTGTTATTTTGTTTACATAAAGTGCAAATAAAGAAACTGTCTTTAAATGCTACTATCTTATTTGATCGGTCAGGATCAAATCATTACACCATGTATCATTTATTGAAATGTTATTAATCTGTTATCATCTAGAAATGTATATTGTCATTGAACATTTCGTTTGACAGAACAATTTTATATTGGAAAATTTCCATTTGAAATATCTGAAAACGCACAGTAAAAATAATTCAAAGACAAAACTTACCCTCAATATGGGCTGACTTTTTATGAAATTCAATCTGCTCCATGATAAATCTATAAAACTTTTTGATTGAAATAGAGAAAGGAGAGGATGATTTTAAATCTAATATAATATTTTGTCTTTTAATTCAGCAACTTTTTTAATGCTAATTCTATGGATTAAAAATAACAATATTTAGAATTAATTTATTAATTTTTAAAATTTTGCAATCAATATTTAAGGATCTAGTAAATTATAATACGTATTTTTCTCACAAATTGCACCTCTTTTAGATAACATTATTTTAACGCTTACTTTTATTTATTTATTATTTTTCAGGAAATATGTGGTCTGAATCTTGGAATAACATTTTTGATATTGTTCGGCCATATCCTAATAAAACTTACGTGAATCTGATGAAAATAGAGCTGAAGAAGGTACTTGAAAAAACTTTTACTGTTTTATTTATTATTCAAAAATTTAATTCTCGCTGAAATTTTTGAATTTTAGAAAAAAATATTTTTATACACTGGCGTCTATAATGTGGAAATCAAAAGCAAAAATCGCTAAACTTGCTAAAATTAATAAGAAATTTTTGTAATTTTGTTGCCAGTGTTGCTCATGGCAAGAAAAGAGTGAAAAGAGTGAATACAAGAGTGAAAATTAGCTTTAAACTTATGTCTAGCCTTCAACAGATCTGAACAATATGGGTAGATTATAGACATTGTTCCTAATGAAACTAAATCGTAATTTTCTGTAATCCATACACAGATCGTATTCAGAGTGGCGTTTTCCCTTCCGGACCAAATATCCGGAATGTTTGCTCTTTTACCTCTTCTCCTCTATCTAAAATGCAAGTGTCTTTCTCTGTCAGCAGACAGGCGATCACGACGCTCCTCATGAGATTCATTCTGTCTCTATAATTCAGTTGCAGTGCGATTTAAATAGATATGTTTACTTCGCTCAACAGAAGGCACTCCTTCCCGAAGCATGGGCATTCCTTCTTTAAGAATTTTCTATTCACTAACCGAATGTTTTTTTTCTCTTCATTTTTATGATCGCACAACAAACGAAGCGTTTTGGCATTTAATGTACTCCAGATAAGATGGGATTTCTTTTTTAAGGGGGGGGGGGGGAGTGGTCGTAATGAGTTTTGAATAGCTGTTTAAAATCGGTTGTAAACGAAGAAATGTATCACATATGCATATCATAGCTCTTGCTATTTTGCATGCTCAGTTTGAGATTTTTGTCCATGCACGGATTAAGTGCAAATCACATATAATGCTGTTTTATGCATGCGCAAATAGTAGTAGGAAAATAATTAAAATCATAATTATAAACCTCTTTTTTTATTTTGGCGTGACTTCAATAAAGTAATGACTAAACTTAAATAAAAGTGGGATTCCATGAAAATTAATTTCAGAGTGATTTTTAATCGTATAATTAGAAGAATTTGTTTATAGAAACGGTTAACATTAAAACATCAACATGCGTTGATACATTTTTAAATCAGGGAAAAAAATTGAATATCTGAGTCGAATAACTCTTTCACGTGACTTTTCTCAAACTCATTTGAATAAAAAACAGCAATTATTAATTTTTATTATATTATTAATTTTAACTGCAATTATATAAAATTATAAGGTGAAGTTGAATTTTAATTTCTTAAGTTATCAATATAAACCTCGAGATTTTATATTTCTCTCCATCACCAAATAAATGCTAAAGTAAGAAATTCATGAACGCTTCTTACATAAATGCCAAAAAAAAAAAAAAGGACTGAGAGGGTCATTATTTATCAAGTGCTATTCTAATAAGGGATGAGTGTTCTAAAACAAGCTGAACCATTGAATACTAGAATTAAATAATTTTACAATATAAAATAATTTTGTTTTTCGTACATACATGTAGAAATTTGGTTAGTAACGATTATCGTACCACTGTTATATCGAACTCACCCAGATTTCAATTTAGTTTTTATGTATTGTAATAGATGGTACCATAAGTTTTACCAATCCAAAATTCTAAGTCACATGACCTACATTTTAGTAAAAAGTTAGCTGTTGTCATTCGGCTGGCTTTCTCTAGAGAGGAGGGTTCTTCGTCTCCGATAACAATGAGCCTTTATTAATCTTATGCTACAGAAGCAGTATATTTACCATTGCGCAAACATCTTGTTAGGATTTGACCTTTGGTGCCAACTAAGTATTTTAACCTTATTGTAATTAGCCTTTCCTGTCTTAATTGTCAATGTTCTCTTAACTTTGCTTACACTAAATAAATTAATTGCTTTTCTTTAAACGCTGCTTCTTTTCTTAATCAGTACCTCAGACACTGATCCAAAGGGAATTGAATGGACATTTGGTCCCAATCCTTATTCCTACGTGCATATTAAACAAACAAATGCAAGGACAGACATAGATAAAGAGGCTGATTTAATTTAGGTATTAATTTCTAAATTTTATAATCCTACTCTATAACATAAAACTCATCAAGTTAATAAAACTCAACAACTACTTTTTGCATTAACATTGTTTTTCACTCAAAGTATACAATTTAAGTACTTATAAATTTAGCCCTGTCCAAAAATGACAAAGTTTAGTCATTAATTTTGTATTATGAAAGCACTTTTCGTGAAGAAAGTAATTTAGGTTCCAAATTAAAGGCTTAAACAGATACATCGGTTGGCATTTCATTGCCAAAATATAAGTAAGTCTTTGCGAATTCATTACGGCGCGATGCAAATCTTTTTGAGAAATTCTTCGTTTGTTTAAAGAAACCTATTAACGGCATACCTTCATTCGTTATTGCATTAACTTATCTTACAACATAAAATTAAATACATAAATATGAAACCATTTAAAATGTTCCAATTTAAAATCATTCATTTTGCATCAAGACGCTTGTTTATTTTCCTCTTTACTCTGTTTTATTATTAATTATACAAATATTTTTGTTCTAAATAACTCAATCATCTGATACTGGAATCAATAGAAAATAGAGCAAATTTTATAAACGATTCGAATGTTTTTCTTGTTACAGAAAATGACACCTTTAGACATGTTCAAAACTGCAGAAGACTTCTTCACATCCTTGGGCCTGCCCGAGATGACTCCAGAGTTCTGGCATTATTCGATTATTGAAAAGCCGAAAGGAAAAGAAATGGTTTGCCATCCCAAATCCTGGGATCTTGGCAACGGAAAAGACTTCAGGTACAGTCCCTAACCGTCTTTTCAATGTTTCATTTTACATGATTCGAAGAATCTTAGTGAACTTCAAAAGTTAATTTTTAAAAATTATTTACATTTTCGTAGGAAGTAATTTTAAAGGAAATCTTAAATCGGACGTAATTTTAAAGGAAATCTTAAATCGGACGTAATTTTAAAGGAAATCTTAAATCGGAAGTAAAGGTTCAGACGTGAAGTGAGGATACAGACGTGAGACTTTTTTACTAAATTCAAGAACTAAAAAAACTTTACTATTTCTTAAATAATTTGTATGAAATCTTAAATAACAATGTAATTTTTGAACTGGAGTCTCAAATTTTCTAACCAGATTTCTAAAATTCGATTTAATGCTTTATTATTCACAAGGAATCTTTTATAAATTTAAATATAAGAGTGCTTAATTTTTTACCGTAACTTTCAAAAATTTCACCAATTAATATTATTTTGAATGTTTATAACTAACAATGGATGAAAGTAGCGACTTTATACTATAAAATTTTGTCTTTCCTTTACCTACTTTTAAATATTTAATTTTAGTAATTCAGTTTGGTTCATTAGCAACATCTATATTGTAATCGGATTAATTTTATTGATAACGTGATTTTAAAGAATGATTATTTCACTTATAGCTGTAAACTGTTTTCATGAGGCTGGGATAGCCTGGTTGGTAGGACGTTGGGCTCATATTCAATAGGTTGCAAATTCGAACCCCTCCCCCTCCCCAGACGAAGACTCTCCGTGTGTGGTGACTGGAACAAGTGAAATCTGTTGTGATCATAGAGTCCATGAGAGTCCATCCATAGATCATAGAGTCCATGTCAAGAGTAATACCACTAGGTGTACTGTGGCAGATGTGTTCGTTCTCTCTTCCGGATTTACGAAATATGGATGAATGAGTAAAATGCATGAATAAAATCTGCTCGTAAAATGGGCTTGTGACGTGCGTGAGCTAGAAGTCAGACTTCTGCCCTTGGGTACTCAAGGTTCGATACCCTCAAAAGCTATTACCATCAAATTGCTATTAAAATTTCCTCTCTTTAGGGCAAGTACTTTCGAAATTATCAATAATCTTATGGAGTTGGAATCCGTGGAGCACGATTAGAATTATTCTTTGCTTTGACATTAGTTTTCTTCGTCTATATTATATATGGCAATTATATTTTGTATATATGTTATATGCTTTTGGGTTACCAAGAATTTACTTCGTATATATTTGTTTTATACCTTTTTCTTATTAACAGCATTTTCTTAGTTAACGATTTTTACATTTTTATGTTCCTCCAATAATTTTTAAAATGTTTATATTTTTCTTTTTAACAGACTTTTCTTAGTTAACGTTGTTTACATTTTTATGTTCCTTTAATAACCGTTGAAATGTTTATACCTTTTCCTTTTTAACAGTATTTTCTTAGTTAGCGTTGTTTATATTTATATGTTTCTCTAATAGCTGTTAAAATGTTTGGTAATTACTATACTTGGAGAGTTTGGTAATTACTATAAGGCGACATTTTTTGAGAATTTAAATTCGTATCTTTTTCAGATCTGTTTCTTTGAATGAATTTTTATGAAAATTAGATTTATTAACCTGCACTTCCGTTCTCGGTGGGGGTTGCTTTGCGGCGGCTCATCGTTATATCCGAATGGCTTCGGCCGGGACGGAGTATACCTATCCCATACCCTCAAAAGCTCCTGCACCCCTCCTTCTGTTGTTAAGACGAAAAAGAGAACAACAACTGTTTTAATAAGGGGCTCTTAAGTTTTCAGATTTACATAAGTTTTTATGCCTCTACTGTATTTATTCTTTCGAATTTTTTTTCCTCTAAAATAAAGTCCTACTATAAACATTAGAGTTTTTGCGAATGAATTTCTTACATTTCAATTTAAATTTTTAAACACAACTCTAATTGCGTAAAAAGTAAAAACAGGTATCTTCTTGTGTGGAGATTAAGTTAATAAAGAAAAATAGAGAAGGGATTGTAAAAATTTCTTTTATTTTGTTGCGTGGTAACCCCCCTCCCCGGGGGCACCACGTTATTGAAAATGAGATTTCGTCATCCTGAAAGGTACACTAATAGAGGGGATTCGGCTTTTCTCATTGATGACGGGACGTACTTCCAACGGGAAGGGTTGAACTGTGGCCGGTGAGGTGCCTTAGGACTCAGCCACTGTATCCACCGGTGTTGCTGTTGTGGCGGTCTGGTCATTCAGCCTTATGGTTTAAATCCGTGTACCTTCGTGGCGAGTCGGAGAGTCTGGTATGACCTGTTGCTTGGTTTGCGAAATAATCCGTTTTGAGAAATTATATGGTAGCCAGGTTGGCATCGTTACAAAGTGCGCCGAGGAAAGATGCTCCACCATCAAAGGGTGGATTTTACAATAGCGAAACAATTATGTTTACCATGAACAAAATTTCAAACATACAATGATCAATCAGAAGGAAAATTTATGTAAAATTTTCTTGGATTCCATTACTTTTGTATGGAAATGGATCATTGTCTCAGATCAAAAGGAGAAGTTTCTGGACTTTATATTTATTTTCGCCTTCAGGATCTTGAGATTTTTTTTAGCCTAACATCGTTTTAAAAGGACTGTAATTTGAATACGTCTTGGTTTTTTTTTATTTCGTCTCTAACATTACAATACCTGCTGAGTGAAAATTACAACCCAAATATTTTTTTTAATTAAATGTTCACAAACTGTGCACATGCAAATAAGCAAGAATTATGGTATGCATATGCAATACATTGCTTTGTTTACGTCTGATTTTAAACAGCAATTCCAATCTCATTATGCCGAAAAGCAGGAAATCCAACCTCGAAATGATCGCATGTGTTTTGTCTATGGACATATGTTATTTTTACCTTTGTAACAGTCTCAATATTTCTGAATGTGTGCTATAAGAAATCGTTTTGCAACTATTTTTGATAATTTTTAGTATATTTTTATGTTTGTTTGATGTTACGTAATATGCCCATGTCATATCGGGTGGAGGCTAGACTGGAGTTTAAAGCTAATTTTTTCTTCTTGGATGCTATGCCACGGGCGACGCAGTGCGGGTACTTCTACTAGTCCAATAAACCCCATTTTATGGCTACACCACAATTCCTAGTATCATTTTCAGTAGAAACACCGTAATTTATTATTTCATTTTTCACTAACATCTGTAGAGCCATCTTTGGCTTCTACAGAAAGCCAAGCTTATCTTGCATCTGTATTAAAATTGACATGACTAATTAAAGATAAAAGAACCTCAATGATAATTTTTTATTTAAAGTGGTTTAGAGATCTGGCATACATATATTTCCACCTTTTTATTTTTTTTATCCTTTTTTCTTTGTTAAGCTCCCTTTTTATTTAAACCCAATTTTCAAATTATATTAATTATTGATACTTTTCTTTTCAGAATCAAAATGTGTACGCGAGTTAATATGGAAGACCTGATTGTAGTTCACCATGAAATGGGCCACATAATATATTTTATGCTGTATTCACATCAGCTTCAAGCTTTCCAAGACGGAGCAAATCCAGGTAAACAGGACTTTATCCTTGCAAAAATAAGACATATGATATTAATATCGATAATGCTATCAATTTATATATTATGTATAATATTGATATCTATTCTACCGATTTCACGTCGATAAACATACAAATTTTCCTTTCTTTTAGTTTCGCAACCCTCGATCACATAACTGCGTTTCAAGCCGTAAAAAAGCAGCAATACAATAGATGTTAATTTTATGGTATTTTTGAAAGTAAACAATAAAATTCGTATAATTTTCGAAGTCTGACTTTTCAAATTTCTTCTCTTTCCTATATTTATGTTTATTAAATATTTACACGTAACCGAACAAGTATAAAATAAACAGTTTGACTTTTATTAAATAAAAAGGGACACAAATATCTCCCCTTAATACTTAACTGGTTCAGCTTAAGATAACTTTTTTGGTCGAATGCGTCACATATATTGAATGTGTCATGTTACGAAATCAATCAACATCCTGAAATTGAAAAAATGCTCCTGAAGATCTGGATGATTGGGAGCCGAATACAGATGATCAGTGGAGTACTAATGAGTGAACAAATTGAGATTAGTACCACTTCCCTCATTCGTAGCTACATATAATTCCAATTTTAAGCTGTAACATTTCTGTGAATTTTTATTTACACACGTGTGTGCGTGTAAAAGCAGTAAGGATTTCAATACGAAAGATATCCAGAACCCTCCAATGGGTGTGCATTAAAAGCTTCAGGAAAGTCAATAATGGATAAAGACGTTTTATTCTACATAAAAACACTATTAATCCGTAGCAAAACACGACCTGAGCATACGAAAGATGGCATGGAATAGAACATCAATAATAAACAAAGTAGCAGTCCAAAACATTTGGAAAAACTGGCTGAAAATCCATATTTCAAATGGATTCTCACTCAACTACTCGTTTGAACTCAACTCAACTGACTATTCAAGTTACTCAATTCATATACTCACACTCGTCTGTGACATTTTGCTTTCATAACTCCCGTGACAGGACATCGAATGTAGAAGAATGCATCTATCATTACTTCTAATTGTTATACCATCAAAATTCCAGTACTGTCCGGAGTTTTCATTTTTATTGACAAGTAGTTGTATCTCACTTGCCTTCAATATGTGAGACAGTGAATTGGTAACCATTATTATATTTGAAGAACTATCTTTCTTACCATGAAAATTACAGCGCAAGATAGAAATATTAGAAATTCATAACTATATATAATAATGATAACAAATAGCTGTGTTCTTCCTTCGTCTTTCTTGAGTACTAATGGAACACGGCGCGTTTCATGTTGAGCTTCATTGCATAAAACAGAGAATCAACCCGTATTTTTGGATAACTTTATTTTGATTGATTGAGTTGAAAGTGAGGATTTTTTAAGACTACGATTTTAAAAACAGGACAGAATATCAAATTCCTCTTTTATTTATCATATTTTTTTCTTTTCACTATCCGCCATTACATGCGAAATGGCGGCGTCCTGGCGAAGAGGTAGCACGTCTTCTCCATGATCTGGGCGTCCCGCGTTGGAGTTCCGGTTCGGTCATGATTGTTCTTCTAGGTTCTGTCTGTGGGGTCTATGAATGTGCCTCCCAGTAAAAAGAGGTTGTGTAAGTTTATATGACGCATGAAGTAGCGAAGTCGTGCTGTTAGCCCTAGATGGCGCTGCTGAAAAAATAAGAGCCATCCACCCGGCTTAAATCGGGGACGGATAATTGCCAGCTGGCTTATAAAGAGTTATAAGTCACAAAACAACCTGTGCAATAATACATAGTAAACAAAAAGATTAGTTGGCTTGGAATTAACATATAAATCTGCAATTCTGATGGTAAAACCGTATTTAAATGTCATCCATCGACCTTTAAGTTATCTTGCTTGGTTGCATAGAAATTACCTGGCAAACTGACAAACTTTCCTCTACAAACTTTGTCAAACATTTAATTTCTGACTATATTAGTGTCAAAGTCAAATATCAAATTGCTTTCCTTTATCGCCATATGTTCTTGAATTAACGCTTTCGTGGGCGAAACGAAACTGCCCAAAAAAGTTAAGAAGAAATATTTCCGACCTCCACCCCCTTTTTGGATTGTATGTTTTGTCCCTTTTTATCAAATTTTCCTACTTAAATTTTGAATAGTGATACGTGATGTTTTTAATCACAATTGTTTGATAATTCCGTTACCCTGTCATAACGGTTGGCAAACTTATGAGCCAAAGAGCCAAATATGAACATTACAACAATTTTAAAAAAATTGGGAGCCAAATCTGCTTGTTTAGGAAACTTTTATTAATTTTAATAAGTAGTACACTAAATAAAACTGAATTTTATGCTTAATAAATATTTATTAATGCGAACAATGTGCCAATGCGCATGCGCCAAAGAGCCGCACTTGCCGACCACTGCCCTACCATAATTCGACAGGAGAAAATTGTTTTTAATTAAATAGTTGCTTATAAGGTTAAACACCTTTCATGATATCAAGTATAATTTGCATGGCTATCTGCAGCAATGTAATCTGAAAAAAATATAATAAAATTTCTTCTCCTTCACATACATAGTTTAAGATTTTTTTCCACATTATTATCATCAAATAAAATTCATGCATTAATAAAGCTAAAATAAATAAGACTAAATTAATAAACTTTCCTTACTTCTGTTATTAATTGTATCTCAATTTCAAGAAATATGTTTTGAAATAATTTATAAAAGTGAGACCTGTGCATATTTCCTGAATGTCTACTTATCAACTAAAGTAATAAAAAAAACATTTTTTTTCTAGGTTTCCATGAAGCGATTGGCGATACGATAGCTTTATCAGTGGCCACACCCAAACATCTAGCAGCTATAGGACTCACAAATGATATTGAAGAAGATTATGGTATATGTAGTTTCAAAATATAAAATATATTTTTAATTTCTATTTGATAAAATTAGATTGAATTAAAAATAATAATTAGATTTTAAAAGGTTTTATAAAAAACTCTATTTGAGCTCGATTATTAATTTTTGAAATCTTAGAAAGCATTTTATAGCATACATAAATATTTCTCAGTCTGTTGCTTATGTCATATATCGTGATAAATGACATAAAGCATGATATATTTTGAAAAAAAAAAAAACTAGAATGGATTGGTGTTTTCGTCCGATACACTTGCGAAAGTGAAATTGCAATTTCTTAATGATGTCTCGGTTATTTCAATATTTAGAAAATTGTACTCGATATATTTAATATCGAGCTCAAACGAAAAAAAATAGCCTCTATCCGTTGTTAACTAAACAAGAAATAACAGATAAGTACGTTTTTGTTAAAGTTACAAGGAAAATTATTCCAATTTTCAACCTATTAAAGTATGAAATGTAAGATTTCAAAATTTAAGTCATTAAAGTCAATGAAGACCAGTTTTACAAACCAGTTAATGAATACTTTGAAAAATCATAAACATTTCATATAGATTTTATTAATTAAAAAATCTAATAAAAAATTCTTGAAGCATAATCTACTAACAATTAAAAAAAATTGTCTCAAATTTAATAATTCAATTAGTAATTTCCTGCAGATTGAAAGTATGAAGTTGAGACGTTTAGTAACAACGGCTGTTATGCTCTGTTTTCATTTGTAGGCATCGTTAGTTTGGTAACATATTCTCACAATAAAATTCGCAGTAAAAGGAAGTTTCAGTCCATTTATGATTGCAAAATTTTATTACCAATGTAGCTCAATTTATATCTGTAATTACAAAGTTTTAACCAAATGTAGAAATACAAAAAATCGTAGACTAGAAGTAACAAAGAGAGAAGTTTTGGTTCGAAGGCACATAGAAGTCGAAATAGAATGTGACAGCTGAAATTAATGCATACTGAAGTGTTTCATTGCTTGAAGATAAACTAAGAAATTGTCTTTATTACCAAATAGTTTTTCCAAAATATTTTTAAGAAATATGGTCTTGCTCATCTCAATAATCTGTTGTATGATGCCAAGAAAGTCGATGTCCTGGCACACAAATCTTCCTCGTGTACTGAGCATCCAGGATTCGAGTCCCGGTTTGGGCACGAATGTTATTCTGTGTTCCATCTGTAAGCTGTGTGAATGCACTCCCCTGTAAAAAATGGCTGTACAAGTGAATGTGAGGACTGAGCAGCAAAAGTCGTACTCTTGGCCCTAGTTGGTGCTACTACAAAACAATAGACGCTGATTAGGCTTAAATAGATGACTACCTCAGCGAGCTTTTCCATGGCAAGTGCCATAAGAAACAACTATAACAACTTGATGCCAAGAGACATTCTCTCTATCATAAACTATTATTGAAAATATAATTCCGTAAACTTCTATTTCTAACATGGTATTGATGTTAGAGCAATTTCTGCACGTTTTAACTAATATTTGTTTGACAATCGTTAAAATTTCTTTTCATTTGTCGTAACGGGGCTGATAACAGCTATAAAAAAATTCGGAATATTGAATATGTTTATAGATCTTACCTGTTCTGGATCTTGATGTTCATATTTTGTAATGTCATCAAAAGAAATTGCAATTTCATGTGAACCTTGAATTTAATATTTTTCAATTAAAATTTTCTGAAATTTTAGTGATTACTTAAATTAAATCGCATGGATTTAGCTACACATTTCAGAAAAATTTCGTCAGCGTATCAAAATAACCGTATGTATTAAACTCAACTCAGTGGCATGACAGACTACTGAGGATTTTAGGAAGTTTTAGAATTCCACTCTTAGTGTCATGACATGCATTTTGGAATTCTGTTTGTTTTGTTCTCAGAATTGTCTCAAAATATTTCAGATTTCACTGTGTACTCAATGGAATATAGAAAAAATTTTTGCTCTACGAATGTTTTGCATCCCGAGAGAGTTTCAGAAAAGTATTATACTCGTGAGTGAGTTTCGCCATCATTGGGAGAAATAATAATGGAAACAGAAAAATGTTCGATTATTTTGTAGACGTAGGAGATAATAACAGAAAAAAATCTGCATTTCCCCAAGCTAGTAAGTTTCTTCAGTACTCACTGCATACCAGATAGCACATGCTGTTAGCATAATATTGTACAATATTGTGCTATATTATATGATATTAAACATTATTCCACAATATTAAACAATATTGCGAATATTGATCAATATTGTACAATATCTGTGTGCTACTAGGGATATTTTCCCATTACGCAGAATTAAATTTCGATTTGGATCTATGTCTCAAAAATATCGCTATTGTAGTATTACTGGTTGATTTAATATCTGATGTGAATTAGTCAAAAGTAACGTAAGTAATGTAAAACTTCTTTAAATTTGATAATTGCGATTTCCAATATCATGTACACAATAAAATGGACGATATGAACTTAGAAAGACCCAAAACGCGGATACATAAAAATTTGAATATACATAAAAATTAAATAGATTCAAATTGAAAAATTGAATAGTTGAATTTGAATATTTCTTGTTGGCATAATATTTTGATTTTCTTACATTTTAACTATCCAAGAAAGAAAAATCTAAATACAACAAAATTATTTAATTTAATTATTTACGAATCATTAATATTTGTGGAAGAATATAAAACAAGTATGGCATATAAGTATTTCCATACATCTCTTGTTGTAGCTTCGACTCATAATTTCAGAAATCCTGATCTAAGTTATAGTAATGATGCAGATAACTATAAAAAGTTCACTTTTGCAGAAAATGACATCAGCGCTTTGATGGATATGGCCTTGGAAAAGGTAGCGTTTCTACCTTTCGGATACCTCGTTGACGCTTGGAGATGGAAAGTCTACGATGGAAGCATTGGTAGCGATGAGCTCAACTCACAGTGGTGGAATTTCAGGTAAAAATGCTTTTTTTTAATTCTGGAAAAAAAATTGCCTAAACAAGTTAAAATGATATAGTAGTGTGAATATATACTAAAAATTGGCTTCGAAATTACTTAAATGAGATAATAAATAAAAATAATTTTAATTTTCTTACAGACTAAAATACCAAGGAATTTGCCCCCCTGTCAGAAGAACTGAAGACGATTTTGATCCTGGAGCAAAATATCATATTGCTAATGATTCACCTTTTATAGGGTTTGCATTCTTATATTGATTTGTTTTCTAGCTTATATATATATATATATATATATATATATATATAGTAAGATTAAAAATTTAAAAATTAACTAAGAATTAGAAACCTGAATTATTAATGAATAACAAAAGTTATATTTCCATATACAGTAAATTTTTTAAAAAATAATTGAAATATGAATTACTATTTTTAACAAATTCTACTTATAAAGATTACAGAATTCGAAAAATAATAAGACAAAAATCCTGAAAAGTTTCACGATTTTCTTTAGGGTTACGTTCCACTATGCTATGAAACGTTGTTACAAAAAGTGTAATTTTAAAGTATAATATGCTAGGCGGGACTTTAGTAGGTACTTTTGTACTAATTATTTTTCAGTATTCTCTCTCCATTATTAGCTTCACTATTACCATTATTAGTTTCATGCTCTCCAGAAGTAAAAGGTTTAATAATTGTATTAATAAATTCAATGATAAAATGAGTTAAATTTATAATTAATGATCTTTGCATATTATACAATTTTAAATATAATGCTAATATGGTATTATCCATATCCATCGTTCAAAAAGCTAAAATTTCATGCATTTTTGTGAAGAATGAAATAGTGAACCGAAGCAAGAGTTCGTTAAAAATGATTTCTCCATTAAGAAACAGATATAACAATTAAATTCTTATAAAATTTTTACAGGTGCCAGAAAAATGTTAGTAATAAAGAATAACTGGAAAGTAATTATGATGTCTATCATGAATGAAAGCCACAATCAAATACCCTTTCTTCTATTTAGAGACATTTAAATTGAAAGAAATATTACTTATTCCACAAATATCCAAAGATTCTTATTCTACAAATATCCATTCCTTTTGGATGTTTTAGCAATGATACTCTCCATTAAATTTGAATAATGTTTGTTCAACAAGATGGCAGCTTTGCTACATCTAATACACATTAGATATTTAAATACAAATAGTTGCTTTAGATAAACTTCAAGAAATAAACTATAAGAAAAAAACTGAATCTTAGATAACTCCGCTTTATAAGTACAGATATTAATTATGCTTTGCACTTAAGTACTATGTTGTGTTATGTACATAGCACTATATATTTAATATATTATCTATGTATTATATTTTACGTACTATTCTTACCTGTGTATTATGTTTTACGTACTTAAAAAACACAGGAAAAATATACAGTTACTAAAACATATACAGCCAAAAATATACAAGATTTTCAAAAATCAGTAATACAAAGGCAAAAAGCATTCTTAAACAACACTACAGTAGCACTCAGCATAAAACCACCAAATTTGGTCTGCGATTAACACTTCATAAAGAGAATTCCTCTCTTTGCTTTTATATACATTCTCTGATAGAGTACAGAAATTTTTCGACAAATCCTTATATTTTGAATCCTTATAGAAATATTTCCATAATTCTTGAAGTTACAATTCTCATTTTTTTATCAGTAAAATCATCAAATTCTTCGTCAAAGCAGACTCATAGATTCAACATTCATTAAATTATCTGTAAATTTCCCTTTTCTTTCTATGAGACGTATTGCGCAGAGAAGCAATATTATAGATTCGTAGCAATATGTTTAAATGTATCCAAAGATGTAGCTCATAGATTCAACATTCATCTAAATTATCTGTAAATCTTTTTTCTATGAAACGTATTGCTCGGAGAAGCAATATTATAGATTCGTAGCAATATGTTTAAATGTAGCCAAATATGTAGTTCATAGATTCAACATTCATCTAAATTATCTATAAATCTTCTTTCTATGAGACGTATTGCACAGAGAAGTAATATTATAGATTAGTAACAATATGTTTAAGTGTAGAGTAATCTACCAACTAGAAGGAAGAATGTTAAAATAACTATCCGGTCCACAGTAACAGAAAAAATGCTTTATTTTAGTAATGCAGGGGAATGCTTTATTTTCACTAATACTAATTAGGCGTATAATAAGGTTACTGAAAATAATGCTTTTAATTCCGTAATCCAAATAGGAAGCATATAAGAACTTATTACAATGGCACAAAGAAATAAAAATGCCAATATTAATATGAAATATACTGATATTTTCATTTTTCTTAGATACTTTGTAAGTTACGTCATCCAGTTCCAGTTTCACAAAGAGCTATGTGAAGCAGCGGGATACAAAGGACCTCTGCACAAATGTGACATATACCAAAGCAAAGAAGCTGGAAAGCTATTGAGGTAAGTTTTGGATGTAAATCAGGTAATTGAATTTATATCATTACGCATAAAATTAATATCGAACTCCCGTACATTTTTCTCGTCCTTGAACCAACAATTTAGATTTCGTCTATAACTGAAAACGACCCTCAGGATAAGATTTTATTCACGATTTAAGAAAAAAAACTGTCGAGCAAAACTTAATTTTCCAGAAACTGCTACTAAATGAATTTATACAAGACTCCATATCTCAAATAGCTTAGCGTCTCATCAAAACTAAATTTTGCAGTGATTATTATTAATAAATACACCTCGAATTTAAAAAAAAAAGTGAAGTACTAAAGGAGGAAAGCAAACGCTAGGAAAAAGTCTTGTAAGTCATAACAGACTCTCCCATATGTGTAGATGGCATACGGATTTAAATTACTACGGCTGTTGTTGCAGTTGTTACATATGGCACTCGCCATGGACAAGCCCCCCCCCCCAGGTAAAGCCCTAGTAATCTGATCCAGTACTCCCAGTGGTACTAGGTCATATTACTATGGCTAAATGACCTGACCGTCGATACAGTAACACTGACGGTAACTGTGGTTGAGTCCAATGGGATATCACCGCCCACGGTACAATCCTTCCCGTAGGGAAGAACGTCCTGCCATCGATGGGATGAGCTCCCACCATCATGCCACCAGGTAGGCGAGTCTATCCACCATGCCGAAAGCATCTCATTCTCAATTACGATTTGTCCCCCTCCCCGGGGTTGAAAAAGGTCTTGTAAAAATTATCTTTTAAAACAAAGATATCTTTTCTTTCCAGCGATATGCTCAGCCTTGGATCCTCCGTCCACTGGAAGGAGGCCATGCGAGTCATCACCCGAGGCAAGACTTCAGAGATGGACGCCACCCCGATCTTGGAGTATTTTGCCCCACTCATGGAATGGTTGAAAGAACAAAACAAGGACGAATTTATTGGCTGGAGGAGCAGCGATCCCACAACATGCCCCTAAACATTCCTGTTAAAAATAGTTTTCTTCAGATGTATCTATGTATAACTAGAACCACGTACCTTTCATATATAATTGTCATAGAAGCAAGTGTCGTAGTTACACCTCAATTTCATCACCAAATTACGTATTGTAATATTAATGAAAATCTTAGTTGACGGAATTAATTCCTATGTTGTCTTCTCCAAAATCCCAAAAACATATTTTTTAAAGCTGATTTTTGTAATAATTTCTATATGAGCAGTTTTAAGTAGCAAACTCTGTAAAACTGGAAATAAAAAAATCTTAATCCCTATTACTTTCAAGAAAGATATCTTTAATATTTTGATGCTAAAAAAATTAAAATTTATTTTTAAAAACAATGTTAAGAAAAGTGGGGAAAAGTAATGACAAAACATATTTAACAAAATCTAATTATTATTTAAATATAAGACAATACATTTTCAACTATAATTCTTCACCCCCTTCATAGACGCTTTAAAATAGAAATGCCATGATATAATATGTTAGATTAAAGTGACGAAATTTAATCGAAATCAAATTCGAATGCACGAGATTTGTAACTTAAATGTAAATATAAAATTAAATTGAAAACAAGACAAAAAAAAAAGATTAGACGTTTTGAGATGCTTAGACAGATGCCTTCATTAAACCTGCCCTGCTTTAGTAAGAAGGTGGAGATAGAAGTAGCAAAAAGAAACTATTTTCATGATGTTACCTTATATTGTCTATCCTTAAAACTCGGAAAAAATGAAAGAGATATCAGCAGCCCTTTCAATCATAAGCTTTTTATTTAAAATACACTACATTCTTTTCAATATTGTTTTTCATGAGAATGTGCTGTTGAACTTTTTGCATTATTGTGTTCATTTGAATTACATATTTCGATTTCTGCTTTAAATCTTTCACATTTCCATAATAAATATATCGTAATTTAAAAAGTCGTATGTAAATGAACTAAGTATTTCGTATGTAAATATGTATAAAAATACGTTTTTTTAACTAAAACAAATTTGCTATTCTAACATGTGTTTGTTCCTTGATTTACATTCGTTTATATAATTTAAGTTTCAATGATTCTGTTTTTCTTGTCTTAAAAATATCAGTTTTACTGTATAATACATATTTATAGTTTTCTATTCTTTTTAAACAAAGTCCATTTTATTCCATTTTGAGAAGCACGCATTATGTACAAACAGCACGGACACAAAAACAGACGAAAGTTAAAAAGATATAAAGAACGTAAAAAGGAACGAAGTCATTTATCTCTATCTCTGGTCTTAAATACCACGAGATTCTCATAAATCCGACAAGTTACAAATTTTGGCAGCAATTCTCACACGTGTGGACCTTGACAAGAGAAACGCAGGAATCCCTTAGAAGGATCTATCTCATCACTCGGTACGTGGACTGATGGCGCAGTATTTTTACAAAGCATCATTCGATTTATTAAATAGAAAAAACGGAATGGGATCAGGAAATAAGAAAACATTTGAGAATGAAGTTACTTCGGGCTAAATAAGACAAAGCTTTGGAAATTAATTACAATTTAAATTAGAATTGAAATATCACTACATACACCCCCATACACATATATATAAATAATATGAACATTTATTATGCAATAACAGTACACATTGCTTTGGGCAGGTTCTAAATGACACAAAGCAAATACTATTAAAATAATTTGTTTACGTCTCGTTTTTTAAAATACCAACTCCTTTTCCTTCTTATATATATTTTTTTATGAGTTGGGAAACAAATTAAAGGCATTTCACGTTTTTACGCAACAATATTGAATTATTCCTCACATATGAAGCTAATATCATGAAATATTGCGTACAAAATCTTTTCTATGTAATAAAATCAGAAATAATTTTCCTCCTATGTAATTATTTAGCACAAGAAAAAAAATTCGAATAATAATCTAAATGTTATAGTAAAAAAATATAATTTAAAAACGCTTTTAGATAATCATGCATAAATTTATTATCATGCTACTGGTTATAATTTAATAATAATTTAATGTAATTTAACATTCTCAACATAAAGAAATATCTTGTACAATTTGATCTATTATATAGAAACATGGAGCATATATAGACAAATACATAGAAATATACAGAATTATAACATAGAATAATATAGAACTGCGTTTGGGAAAATGTTAACTAAGTTGTATTTCATTCCAGTTTTTAATGGCATTGCATTTAATAAAGAAAATGAGGTAGTGATGATATTTGCTACTTAGATATCGAATGTGTTCTAATAGTTTTAGAATAGAATCTATGTTTTCTTACCTCAATTTTACCTGTTCGACATTCATTTTCGTGGAATGTATATAATCTAATGTATATAATCTTGATATACGTTGATTTCGACAAGATAGTTAAATGTCGTTACGTTGCGCTGCTATGGAGAGATATAAAAACTTTTATAGCGTCTACCGACTATATAGGGCTACGCATCAAATGTACACAATTTCGTTCCAAAGTGGCTTTCGAGGTTGTCTAAAACGGAATGCTGAAATTTAAAAAGCTTAGAAAATACATCTGGGAACGAGCTTTTTTATTTTAATTATTTTTAAACATTTTATTTAATTAAAATTTTGACATTTTTTTCCAAAATTATTGCTTTGAAAAATAAATTTTCATAATGTTTCAAAATTTAAGAAAAAATGTTTTTTAATACTATCCATTTAACAGACGAAATTGTCTGAGTTTTGGCAATTTTTAAAATAAAATTGCGCTGCATTTTCAACAAAAAATCACGTTGTTAACTTAAATGTCGACTTCTTTTCATTGTTTCATAAAATAATTAATCGCGTGATTTTTTTTGGAGGAGTGAAAGCTAAATAAGAAAGATTCCATTTAATCTCTATGTAATTTACAAAACAAATGAAAAATGTCTCACAAAATGTCACGAAAAATGATGAAGTGAAATTACATTGAGAAAATCACTCTAAAATTATCGCATGACTTAATTTATTCAAAAATTATCCGAATTATTATCTGTTTAACAGCGCAATGATATTATAGGGCTGCTTTACATTAGAAATATTTATGTACACGTTGACTGTAGCTTAAATTTCATTGTAACAATGTAATCTTTTGTTGATTATAAAATAAAAAAATATATATTTAAAAAATATCAAAATTCAAAGAAAGTTTACCTCATAACGAAAATGATACCATTATAATATATTTTAATTTGGAAATGATGTAAAAGTTTATTTTATGCAATAACGTTTTTGGGAATTACACAACTCCCATTTCTTTCTAAATTTTTAAATAATAAAAAGTTCCAACAAAAACTCTTTTTCTGGCTATTTATTTCCTCATTCCAAAGCATATTTGGGCAAAACGGTCTTCTGTGCTTCTGTCTGTAGATCAAAAACTTCCAAAACATTAGATCCAAATAGATTTTAGATCCATTCGATCCAAATTTCAAACATTAGATCCAGCGCACACTTCCTTTGCTATTAGAAGAGTTTTACAGCTAAAGCGAAATATGGAAGCACTCTTTGATTGCATCGGATTACTCGCTTCAGACATAAATAAATCTCAGAAATTTAAATTCAACATTTGCTTCATCCTTGAAGGTATTCAAAAATGATAATAATGACCTTTATCTATTAAATAGAATTTTTTCATTTGTCTTTGAAATTTATTTAAAAGGAATAATTTTTTAAAAAAAGAAACGCTGGAGAGGGGACATTACAAAAAATTTCTGAAAATTAAGAAAGTTTTCTTTAATCATCTCAGGACATGTTTTCGTAAGGGGGCTATTGAACAATTAAAGGCAACGAATAATTGAAGCTCGAAATTGCTTGGGCAATGAACAAAGCAAAAATGGCAATATTCATCAACATTTTTTAATCTCATAAATTTTTTTACCTGCTTTTACCAGTATTGCATTATTTTTATGTAGGCTTCTTTTAAAGCCGATGCGGTTTTGAAAGGTTAACCTGCTTTTTCCAGTATTGCTTTTTAAAACCGGTTTAAAGTATTAATGACTTATATACATACATACATACATACATATATATATATATATATATATATATATATATATATATATATATA
>JAOUZG010019159.1:9548848-9566868 GCA_026289955.1 Argiope argentata | reverse complement strand
TATATATATATATATATATATATACACCAGTGTGTGTGTGTGTGTGCGTGTGGAGAAAGAGAGAGAGAGGTGGAGGAGGAGACTGATAGGAAAGTCCCGTGAAGTTTTTCAAATCGGTTTAAGCTGGTTAATGACTTAAATGAATTAAGACAAATAATGACTTAAAAGTAATAATTTTCTCACATGGTATCTTAAAATTTGAGATCATAGATTTCATTCTTTTTATTTATTTATTTTTAAAGACAGAGTAACATTTGTTTTTAATAGATATGCATGGCCTCGAAGCTTCCGTTCTCTGGAATGAGGCTATGAAGGTCATCTCAAAAGGAACAGCTGACGAAACAGTTGATTGTGCCGTCGATAGGTTTTGAGATTTTTCTGGCACTAGAGGCATATACTCTATCAAAAAAAAAGAGTTCAATCAAAGAGTAGAATATTAAAAATAAACCAAAATACTGTGGGAGCTTATATATTTTTAGAATGATCTTAGGGTTACATTTAAGTGTTAAATCTGTTTTTTAATATTTAATTTGATATAATGTTTGTCCGTTAATGTTAAATTCAATATCTAGATTATAAATGTGTAATCTGATTTCAATGATCGAAGGACTTTTCTTAGGGTATCGATAAGTATTTTTCTATTCCAACTGTTGGTTCACACTCTCCCTATATATATCTTGAACAAATTTTCAGTCGGTAATAAAATAATTTTTATTTATCTACTCGAGTTCAAATACATATTCTTAAACTTGTAGTGGATGACACTTAATGATAATAAGAGTTTTTTTAAAATATTAATTAATTCATTAATTTTAATTAATTTTTAATACTTTAAACAGAGTTTTAGCAGTTTGTAATGAAAATCAAAATCAAGAGGCAGTAGCTCAATCGGTAAAACGCTAGGATTTCAGTATTTTCACATGAAGGTGAAGAATGCTAGCTCGATTATTTCAAAAATCAATAATTTTTGATCAATTATTTATATCAATTGTAATTATTTAATAAAAAGTAGCTAAAATAAAATTTTCTTTGTTGAAGTAATAATTTACTTAATTTTTTTATATTACTTGCTCTACTTTTTCCGTTTACACAAAAGTCTATCAATCGTAATATTTTCATACTTGTAAATAGTTTTCTTGGTAAGACCTATGGCATAATTGTCCAAAGAAGAAAGTCAAGAGTAAAAATGTAAAATATATGTAAGAAAGATATTTATATTTGTATATGTAATACCAGCAGCAGTCTTAATTTTTTCAGCGAATATAGTATCGAAGTATGACTAGAACTTCAGTCATGATAAAGTTTCATTCTTTGAAAGTGGTTGGTAGAAAAGGAAATGAAATTTCTTCTGTAAATGTCATAGTAACTCTTTCTTTTGATAATAGTTTAATGTTGACTTTGTTTTAACATTTTTCTTACTCTTCTAATCTTTAATTTCCCATTATAGAAGAATCCTGTGACCATGATAAATTCCTAACTGAAACTTTCTTTGTATTGATGGGATCAAATAATAACTTTTTCTCTGTGTTTTCTGTAATAAATAGGCTTGTTTTTGTTGCAGTCATTTAGGAAAACTCGTGGTTTATCATTTATTTCCTGTTAGATAGTTCTCTTCTAACATTTCTAGGTTAAACCATATAATAGAGGCTAAGTTGGTAAATGTTATGCTGTTGTAACATTGCTTATTGTGTTACTTATTATTGATACATACAAATGTAATGTCGTAATAGAAGACAAAAATGAATTTTATACATGAAACAATTTTGTGACTAACGAAAAAGCAAAGAAAGAAAGTTAAATTTAGCAAAGAAAAGTATTACAAAAACAACAAATTTAGTAAAATTCCTTGTAAAGCAGACTGTTTTCAAAATTGATGAAAAATATAGGTAGAAAATAGTTTATTGATTGTTTTTATTTCTGATATAAACTGTAAATGAATAGAAGGATTATAATATATTTTTTAATATTTATTTATTTATTCTTCTTTTTCCTAACTATTGTCTTTGTCTTGATGTAATTTCCTGATATATATCCCTCAATAACGAAAGAAGGTTAAGGTCAGATTATTTTAATGACTCATTTAGGGGTCATACGAAATAAAAATTGATGAAATCAATATGGTGGTTAATGCTTTGAGACTTTAAAAGTTAAGAAACGTACAATATAGTAATGTTTTATTTCTTCTGAAAATAGAAGACTTTCGGAGGCATAAGACCATTGGTAAGGCCTCTAAAGTATCATAAACTTTTATATGATTAAAAAAAATAATGAAAACAGTACTTTGATTGGTGTTAAGGGACTGCATAAGTTTGAGAATGAACATTGAAAACGAGATTTTTTAAAGGTTCTTCTTGAAAATGATGACCGATTTATTGACATTGAAGATTTATTTAGAGGTCTTGAGCTTTCATATGAAATAAAAGTTGGCAAAAACAGTGCAACGGTTACGACTAGGCGACTAGGCGGTAATTTTGTTTCTACAAGAATTGTAAAAGGGAATAAATCTGTCGATATTTCCCTCAAAAAATAGGAGTTATTAGGTCACACATAATCCCTTTTAAGGGTTATGATCTTTCTTTTAAAAAAAAGACGAAATCAAACTAATGATTGAGGTTTAGAAAGGGTTTTTTGCTTGAAAATGCGTAGATTTTTCTGAGTTGTTCGATGCAGGAGGATTCAATCTATAAATAAATATCTATCTCTATATAAAGTTTACCAATTCGTGGTGTCATTTTGAGATTAAAAAATGTCGATCAGTTTGGCATTTTGAATACACATAGCATTTTGTGTATTCAAAATGCCAAACTGATCGACATTTGAATAGATTGAGAATGTTCTTTTTGTCGACAGTAAAAGGAGAAAAACATTGTATAATTTCTTATCATTGATAAAAAAAATTATCAGTATGTAACTTCCTTTAATTAATTGGCAATTATTATCTCATCAAGTTATTTTTCTTCTCCCTCTCTTTCTTACAACTATATCTTTTTTCTTTGCCTTACTTGCATCGTATTTGTTTTTCATCTGCTTAACAAAAATTTGACAAGAAAACTGCAGGTTAGTACCTTATTTTTAATATTTTGATAAAGGAATCTTTTTTTTGCAGTAATAAAAGATTAAATAACTAATACTCAATAGAATTTATTGCTTTTTTAAAAAATTTGAGAGTATGTATTGCAACATAAATAAGATACATTACTTTTGTTCATATTACTATTTGAAATATTATTCACAGTTTATGTGTTACGAATTATCCGAAATCATACTTGGAGTAAAAAAAAATGCTGTAATGTAATTAATAATACGTTTTGATATTTATCAGCGCTTTTTTCCCTATTGAATTAGAATTTTGCAAAATATTTCCAGATATTTAAAATAAAAATACCATTAAAGATTTTTAAAAAAATTTAAACTTTTCTGAATCAAATTGTGATATCGAGAGTTTACAGGGATTAATATTGGACTTACTCTCAAACTTAGAAGATGTTAAATAGAATTTATGTACATGCACCATCAACCAATTTTAATTAAAATCTGCTTGAAATTGTGGTGATAAATTAAAATAAAAATTACTTTATTAAATTAGAAATTCGAATACACTCAAATAACGTAAAATATTGTATAAATTGTAGAAATTTCTATTTAAAAAATAAGCGATAAGTTTAGGAAGCGATATTGCATTCCTAAACTATTTTTATAATAACAAGAGGAATAAAATTATAAAGCACAACTAAACTAACTAAATTCTTAAAACTAGAAAAATTCTTTATTGTCATTTAAATTCGAAAAAAAAAATCACTGTATAAAAGTGTTCCGATTTTTCATACCTAACAATTTTATGCTGAGGTTTAAGGGTTTTCTTAGCATTGATGAAATGTATTTCCATCTACTAAATGAAAAGGAATTGATAAGAAATCTCACCCCGAAGCATTCAAGCGAAAATAAAAAATATCTTAGTTTTTACAAGCAGCTGAAAGTTGACGTTCGCTATTCATTATTTGAGAGTACCAAATAATCCAATTTTCAAAATGGAATTGTAGGCGCTGGGTATCGATAACGGTATCTATCGAATGCTAAACAAGCGCTCTACAATCTGAGCCACGCCCCCTTCCAGAAAGCACAGTCATTTCATTACGGGTTCTTTAAGGAGTGAGCAAACGTAATTCCATCCATTTCATGAAGGGGAATTGAAAAAAAAAACCCTTACTAAATTCGCACCCCGAAGCATTTAAACGAAGATATAATATATTTTAGATATTGCATGCATTTGAATGTTGACATCCCTTATTCTTCATTTTACAGTATTCAACCAAAATAACTCAATTTTCAAAAAGGAATTGGAGGCGCCGCGTATCCATCTCGGTACCTCTCGTATACTAAGCGAGAGCTTTATCATTTGAGCTACGGCCACAGCGAAAAACAGCGGTCATTTTCTGTTCTTTCTATAAGTGTTCTTTAATTATTGAGTAAATTTTCTACCATCTATTTAATGAAAGGGAATTGCAGAAAAATGATGCTAAATTCGCACCCCGGAGCATTGAAACGAAAATAAAACTTATCTTAGATTTTGCATGCATCTGAAAGTTGATGTCCGTTTTTCATTATTACAGAGTACTGAAAAAAATAATTCAATTCCCGGTACCTCTCGCATGCTAAGCGAGTGTTCTACCATCTAAGCTACCCCCCCCTCAACGAGAAATGGCAGTCATTTACAATTCTTTCATTAAGGGCTGATTAAGTACTGAGTAACCGTATTTCCATCTATTTAATAAAGGAGAATTGCAAAATAAATCTTACTAAATTTGCACCCCAAAGCATTAAAACGAAAATAAAAGATATTTTATATTTTGCATGCACCTGATAGTTGACATTCGTTATTCTATATTTCATTGCAATCAACCTAGATAGTTCAATTTTCAAAAAGGAATTGGAGGCGCCGGATATCGAACCCGGTACCTCTCGCAAACTAAGAAAACCCTCTACCATCTGAGCTACGCCCCCATCGAGAAGTTTTAGTCATTTACAATTCTTTCATTAATGGTTCTTTAAGTATTGAGTAAATGTATTTACATTTATATAATAAAAGAGAATTGCAAAAAAATCTTAATAAATTCTTTCCACGAAGCACTGAAACGAAAAAAAAACATATCTAAGATTTTGCATGCATCTGAAAGTTGATGTCCGTTATTCATTATTTCAGAGTATTCAACCAAAATAATTCAATTTTCAGAAATGAATTGGAGGTGGCAGGTATTTATCCCGCTAACTCGCGCATGCTAAGCGAGCGCTCTACTATCTGAGCTAAGCCCCCAACGTGGAATGGCAGTCATTTACAATTCTTTCATTAAGGGCTCTTTAAGTATTGAGTAAATGTATTTCCATGTATTTAACGAAAGGCAATTGCAAAAAAATCTTACTAAATTCGCACCCCGGAGCATTGAAATGAAAAAAACCATATCTTAGATATTGCATGCATCTGATAGTTGATGTCCGTTATTCATTATTTCAGAGTATTCAACGAAAATAATTCAATTTTCAATAAGGAATTGGAGGCGCCGGTTGTCGATCCCGGTATCTCTCACATACTAAGCGACCGCTCTACCATCTGAGCTACGCCCCCATGGAGAAGGGGCAGTCAGTTACAATGATTTCATTAAGAGCTCTTTAAGTATTGGGTAAATGTATTTCCATCTATTTAATGTAGGGAAATTGCAAAAAGACCATACTACATTCAAGCCCCGAAGCATTGAAACGAAAATAAAGCATTTCTTAGATTTTGCATGCATCTGAAAGTTGATGTCCGTTATTCATTATTTCAGAGTATTCAACCAAATTAATTCAATTCTTTAAATAGGAATTTTAGGCGCCGGGTGTCGATCCCAATACCTCTCGCATGCTAAACAGGCGCTCTACCATCTGAGTTACGCCCCCAGCGAGAAATGGCAGGCATTTACAATTCTTTTACTAAGTGTTCTTTAAGTATTGAGTAAATGTATTTCGCTTTAATTAATGATTTGGAATTGCAAAAAAAAATCCTACTGAATTCGCACAACAAAGCATTGAAAATAAAATAAAACACATCTTAGGTTTTACAAGCATCCGAAAGTTCACATCCGTTATTCATTATTTTAAGTTATTCAACCAAAAAAATTCAATTTTCAAAAAGGAATTATAGGCGCCGGGTTTCGGTTTCGGTACCTCTCGCATGCTAAGCAAGCGCTCTATCTTATGAGCTACTCCCCCATCGAGAAATGGCAGACAGTTACAATTCTTTCATTAAGGGCTCTTTAAGTATTGAGTAAATGTATTTCCATGTATTTAATGAAAGGGAATTGCTAAAAAATCTTACTAAATTCGCAGCCCGAAGAATTAAAACGAAAAAAAGCATATCTTAGATTTTGCACGCATCTGAAAGTTGATGTCCGTTATTCATTATTTCAGAGTGTTGGACCGAAATACTTCAATTTTCAAAAAGGAATTGGAGGCGCCGGGTATCGATCCCGATACATCTCACTTGCTAAGCGACCGCTTTAATATCTGGGCTACGCCCCCATCGAGAAATGGCAGTCAGTTACAATTCTTTCATTAAGGGTTCTTTCAATATTGAGTAAATGTATTTCCATCTATTTTATGAAAGGGAATTGCAAAAAAATCTTACTAAATTTGCTCCCTGAAGCATTGAAACGAAAAATTCATATCTTAGATTTTTCATGCATGTGAAAGTTGATGTCCTTTATTCCTTATTGAGAGTATTCATACAAAATAATTCAATTTTCAAAAAGGAACTGGCGGCGTTTGGTATCGATCCCGGTGCCGCTCGCTTGCTAAATCAGCGCTCTACCATCTGAGCTACGGCCCCATCGAGAAATGGCAGTCAGTTACAATTCTTTCATTAAGGGTTCTTTAAGTATTGAGTAAATGTATTTCCATCTATTTTCTGAAGGGGAATTGCTAAAAATTCTCACTAAATTCGAACTCCGAAGCATTGAATCAAAAATAACACATATATTAGGTTTTGCATGCATCTGAAAATTGAAGTCGTTATTCATTATTTAACAGTATTCAACCAAAATAATTCGATTTTCAAAAAGGAATTAGAGTCGCCGGGTATCGATTCCCGGTACCTCTCGCATACTAAGCTAGCGCTCTACCATCTGAGCTACGCCCACATCGAGAAATGGCAGCCATTTACAATTCTTTCATTAAGGGTTCTTTAATTATTGAGTAAATATATTTCCAACTATTAAAGGTAGGCGAATTGCAAAAAAAATCATACTAAATTCGCACCTCGTAGCAACTAAAGGAAAATAAACCATATTTTATATTTTGCATTCATCTGAAAGTTGGTGTCCTTTAATCCTTAGTTGAGAGTATTCAACCATAATAATTCAATTTTCATAAGCGCATTTGAAGCGGCGGTTATTCATCCCGTTACCTCTAGCATGCTAAGCGAGCGCTCTACCATCTAAGCTACTCCTCCATCGAGAAATGACAGTCATTTACTATTCCTTCATTAAGGGTTATTAAAGTATTGAGTAAATGTATTATATATATTGAATGAAGTGGAATCGCAAAAAACTCTTACTAAATTCGGACCCTGAAGACTGAAACGAAAAAAAAATGCATATCTTAAATTTTGCTTGCATCTAAAAGTTTATTTCCCCGAAGCATTGAAATGAAAAAAAGTAGCATATATTAGATTTTGCATGCATCTGAAAGTTGATGTCCATTATTCATTATTTGTGAGTATTCAACCAAAATAATTCAATTTTCAAAAACGCATTAGAGGCGCCGGGTATCGATGCCCTTACCTCTCGAATGCTAAGAGAGCGCTCTACCATCTGAGGTACGCCCTCGTTCAGAAACCACTCATTTGATATTTCAGAACTTATGCCTTTATTGATTCATCTAGTCACGTTCAGCATAAAAATATGTCACGCACGAACAAAACGTTTCGACTGAAACCGTTGTTTTCGAGACGCTTTCCAGAGGAAAAAAAGGAAATTTGGAGCGATCTAATTCGGTGTTTAGCAGCATTTAATGAAAATGTTTATAGTTTATCAGTATAATTTCCCATAATAAAAAATTCTGAAAATTAATGAAGTCTTGCATTTAGTTCTTTAAATAATTTTAGCAGTTGAAGTTTTATTAAAGGTCTTTCCTAATTATGTTATCAAGTATGTTTTAAAGCAACTTAAGATGGTACCTACGTATTAGACCATCGGCGACAGCAGTCGCCTAGGTTTTAGTAACTCATTGGTGACGGATTCAAATTTGGTGATTAACCGTCAACGCAAACGAAAGTAACAAAAGGGTGAACGATAGCTAAAGTTTGAACCATTTTTAAAATGCTTTTTTTTTGTTCTTCTTGGTGGTTTAGTAGCTTATTTTCGACGCCTTCAAATTTGGGGATAAAAATCGTTGGTCTAATACATAAGTACCATTAAGTCCTTTTTTGTGGCGGACTTTTTGTTTTAGTACCTTCGAAAGCCCTCATCATCGTTAGAAGGTCTTTGTTATAAAAGTGTTCTTAATAATTCATCTTCCAGAAAAAGAGTCATAAACAGGATTAAATTTCTAATTGATCATGGAGAACTATTACAGTTCAATTAAGCTCATCATTTTTCTAGAGGATTAATTAATATCACGCATTTTTTATAATCAATCTTTTTAATCCTTCAAGTTACTAATTTTTTATTCCTTCATATTTTCATTCATACTGTACATTATGATTTTCATTCATACATTTTTGTTGTACTCCAAATCATCTTCACTCTAATTTTATCATTTATTGCTTTGTTATATGTTTGTGTATTTTGTATTTTGTTTATTTTTCCAACAAATTACGGTGTAATGTTTTTTTTTGTTTTTTTTTTAATAAAGTCTACCTACATCTATGCGAAACTGGAAAGGGGCCAATTGAGCCCTAGAAACGTAGGTGTGGTGTGGTGTTAAATGTTAAGTATCCTGGATTTAAGATCTGGATTAACAAACCCATCTCGAAACTTCCATGCCGGTCTATTCATAGTTGTTTGACATACTACATTTTTTTTTAATTCGCACAATAGATTCATAGATCTTGAGGACCACAGTAGCCTGGTAGTAAATCCTCAGCTCTTGCGCCGCCTGGTTTTAAGTTCGACACTAGATTCCACCGAAGAGCCATCTTGTAGTGACGTATGTTGCCCATTAAATACGTCAGAGATAAACGTCCTTTTGCTGTTATAGGGAGGGAGTGCAGATCAGGTATCATCCTCTTCATCTGACCACGGTTCTAAATTACGATGGTCCGTCCCAAATTCCCTCAGTATTGTTTTATAACGGGACGTTAATATAGCTAAACCAATCAAAGATGTTGGTGCAATCCAGTGAACTTAACGCTTCACTTAACTTGAACTTACAGCTTCTTATTCCGAAGCTATGACTTTATATTTAACTAAGCGACCGCTGTCCGAAATTCAATTGAAAAGCAATAATCTGTGATGTTATCCATAAGGAATTTTTTAACTGAAATGTATTGAATGAAAAATAAGTTCGAAAAATTAAAGTTGAGTTTAAAATTATACTTGTAGATATAGGTGTTTGGCTAAAGAAATTCTCTTCAATAAGCATTGAATCATCTATAATCATATACAAATAGAAGTAAATGGACTTCAATGAAGCTTTTTCACTTTATATTGCAATCATATGCCAATCGTTCCTAAATAGTACTGTTTTACCATTTTTATATATAAAAATATTTTTTTTAATTCCTGGCGTAGGATATTGATAGGTTATAGAAGAAAGTTAATTCAAAACAATTAACAAGTTTTAACAGAGCATGAATGATTTACCCTTAAAAAAAATAAAGAGATCACCTCAATTTTACAAGCAACTGCAATTGAGGATTAGAAAATTTCAAAAAATTTCTGTCAAACTATTATTTTATAGAAACGAGGTTTTAATTGTACTAATTTTTCTTAAAAGAGCATAAATAAATAATTCTTACTCCTTAAAATTTTAATTAGAGAATGTAAAATAAAATTTAAAAACCATTGATGAAAGTAATGAGATATTTAAGATTGTTTAATCATTTACATTGCCATTTTAATTTCAATAGCCTGTCTTTAGTTCTGTTTTATGTTTTTAAAAAAGGTCTGATATGTTTATCGTATCCTCAAGTTTTAGATTCATTTTTTCATCATTGCAGTATACATTTGTACCATTAAAAACTCTGTCTCCCTTTGATTTAAAATGAAAGTGTATCAGAACCAAAACAGGTATTTGGGGTAGCACTGATATTCTGATAGCACTATGGATATTTGATAGCACTGAAATGCATAGAAATAAATCAAGTCAAGTTAGAGAAGCAAAAAAGAATCTAATGGGAATGACTTTTCTTTAAAAGTAACGCTCTTGTACCTAGAATCGTGGATTCCCAATCAGATGGAATAGGTAAAATTGGGTGAAAAAAGGGGAATCATGTCTTTTTCTTGAAAAAAGCTTGAGCTTGAAAAAAAATCTGCAAATGCAAAGAAATAAAAGGAGACGAAACCATTTTGGAACTTTGGAAGGGAAAAGTTATGGAAAGAGTGGATTTTTGTTATGGGAAGAGTTTAAATGTTACATTGGAATTTAAACAATTATTAAAAGAACATGAAATTAAGCGATTACTTTGCAATAATAGCTCATAAACTACCACCTAGCATTCTTTTGTAAAAAGGCAGTAAAAAGGAAATGGCACGTACTTAGAAGAATACATTAGAATTTCAATTCGCTTTGACGAAAATAAAGTTATTCACAAATAAAGGTTTCTCAGTTAACTCCGGAAAATCCAGTGGAACAATTCTCTTCGCTTGGTATTTCACGGCAAGAGGTTGTAATTAAACGTATTAATGTATAAAACAAACAACACACGGCTTTTATTGTCATTAAATTCATACAATTCACACAAATATTCTTTTTTTCTAATAGATACTTTTTTTTTCTTTGCTCTTTTGATTAAGGCGATCGAGTCAGCTTCCATACAAGCGCCATAAATATCATTCAACTGTGCTGTGGATTCCGGCAACTATAAAATATGTTAACATTTTTAAAGAGGCTTGGCCACTTGACGGAAAGTCTTGTTCAGTTGGCTCTTCCGAACCAATGACTTTCACATGAATCATGATGAATATTTGATACCATTAAAAAGCTATATCTGGTTCAACTATCTATTTATTATTGTAAAGAATTTGTAGGACTAAACTGGAAACGTTAGGGTTAATAGTCGCGAAACGTAATCACTTGACAAAAGGGATCACTGGTGTTCTATGTATGTTATTTGACTTATTTAGCTTTCACCGCATTTTCTCCCAACATTGAGTCCGTGGTGAGAAGAACGATATATTTTTGTCAAGTGTATGTGAGTTGCTGTTGGTGACGTTGGCTGCTGTTGCTAATAAGCCAGACGACTTTTGCTGCCGGTAGAGGGCACCGCAATAGCAGTAGAAAGGAACTTATTCAAGGTCCCATATAACCAATGGGGAGAATGTGTAGGACAGAACTCGCAATGTTAGAGTTTGTAGCCGCATAACATAGTTACTAGGTAAAAGTGATCCCTCGTTTTCGAAGAAGCTATCACCCCATGATCTATATACAATATTTCGATTATGAAAATTTTAAGTCAAAGGTACATAATACATTGTACTGGTAGTTTTTTTTTATATATAAAAATAATCCCAAACATATATCATTAAAATAAAATCTTAAATTCCTTTGTTTCAGGAATTTAAGATTTTATTAATCTGTTCATTCTTTCGTTCAGAAACATCAGTATATTATAAAACGATCACCAACTTAAAATAGACTATTACTTTTTTCAAAAAAGCCATTAAATTGTATCTTCTAAATTCGTACAAATGAATGAAAGAGTTTAAAAATGAAATGCACTGCTGATTGTTAGATAACATGCTTATGAAAAGTGCAGGGAAAAAATTGAAATTTTTCATTTTTATGTTAGAAAAAATCATAGAACTTTTGAGTAAAGTAGATGAACTTCAAGAAAGATTTTTTAAAAAATCTCGTGTGTCCTAGAAAAATAACAAAATTAACAAGAAGGTAAGTATTTTCAGAATAAAGGATTTTAGGATAAGAGTTTTTTTTTAAAAATGATTTTTTCATCTGGATAAAGTGGTCAAATATCAGTCTAACTATGAAGTAATATGATAGACGATTTGCGTTTGAGAAACTTATCACTAATTTCACTTTTTCTAAATGTCTGCTCTAAAATATTTTCTTTTGTACAAAACTCCAAAAAAAACTGAAAAAATGCATACTATCTATTAATTTATTAAAGACTATCTTAAATCTATTAAAGACTATATCGAAAATTCATTTGGTGAGGATGTAGTAAGAAGTCCAATAAAGTCTAAAATGAGTAAAAGTTATTTACATCACAAATAAACATAGCAAATAGGTTAAAAAAAATAGAGCCAAAGTGTAAAAAATCAATGCAATTATTCACAACACACAATTCAAAAAATCGTTATTTAAGAACCGAAAACACACAAAACTTTCAGAGTATAGCTGCAGTTTCCTTCCCCCATATAACACTTCAGAGTGAATTTATTTATCCAATTCACTCCAGCCGCTCGTGTTTGCATGTGTTTTTAACAGCTCTACAAAAAGCTGAATATTCGAAGATATCGCCAAAGTCCTTGTATTTTCTAGAACCTTTATTTTTGCCCCCAGACGATTAACAAAGTCATGGGGTCATTAACTTTGAGTCTATTCAGCATACATTAAAGGTATCTGTACATTTCTCCCCATACTATGAAACTAAACTCAGGGCCCGACTCAGTCTAATAGGGGCTCAAAGCAAAAACTTCTTTGGAGCCTTGCCCCACCTTTTATTTCACTATTTTAGTAATGAAGAACCATGCATAGAATTACATAGAACTTTTCTATGGTTTCTTTTTGTTAATTAATTCAAAAGGCTGTTTAAATCTTTAAACTAAAATCATTCTTGGTATTAAATAGAAGAACCACTTTTAACATATGAATTTAAAATACCATCTGACAACATGCTAAGACAGGATTTATATAAGATTGCTTTCCATAACTATCTTAAGCATATGCTTATAAGAGAAACTAAATCTCCTAAAGTAAATATCAGAACATTTTTAAATGAAAGATATGCCCAACAATTATTCGATTCCCAAAGATCTCTGAACAATTATTTCGAGTCGGGGGCACCTCCTAATGAGGGGCAACTGCCCCTGCCTTAGTCAGGCTCTGACTAACCCTATAGGTAAGAAATAGTATAGGACCGTAATATTACTAATAAATTCGTACTCCAAGCAATCATTTTCTTTAATGTTCTCTACTTCTAATGATTGAAAATATTCGCATACAATTTCAATATCTTCTGTTCCTAGATGACGCTGTACTTGCTGATCTTCGTTGCCGTGAATCTTCTGGGTTCGGTAACTGCTAAGTGTGATTTTCTCGGTGAAAGATATCGAAGTGGATCCAACACCAACACCTACGAGGCCATGAAGTTCCTAACAGATACGGAGAGGAGATCATCGGACGTCCTCCAAAGATTAATACAAATATACTGGGATTATGAAAGTGATCTTTCTGAACTCAACAGAGCGAGAATGGTACTTTTAAATCTTTTCCTTTATGTTAATAACAATGCTGCATTAATAATGCACGCTGGAACTTTTAGTTTCATGTATAAGAAATATGCAAAGAGGAAATACTATATTCCTTCAAAATCCCATTTTGAAACTTATCATCTATTTTTATTTTTCAGACTTTTCAAAATCCGAAAATTTATTTTAGAATTATATCTGTTTCTTAGGGACTATAACTAAAAATTAGGAAAAAAAAAAGCTGAAATTTGTTATGAAAATTTTACAATAAACATCTTAATTTTATTTAATTTCAAATAAAATCCAAATGTCCTGTAAAATTTAATAAAATAATGATAAAATATCAGAAAATAATTTTAATTATAGTTCAAAAGTTTCTGCATAATCGAGACAAGTTTAGTAGATTGCAACTGCTTAAAAATATATCTATGGCACGCAATATATAAATTTATTGAGAATTTCTTCGTGTATATTGTGGATAAACAGTTAAATTATGAAAGAAAGTTATACTATTTAAATAGTAAATATGTTAAAAAATAAGCTTTCTCCCAAAAAATGTTACAACAAGCACCAGCCTCTCCTACTCATTTATTTTTACTGCCCCAAAGATAAATAGCCAAAAATTAATAAAAAAGATTAAAATGAAATCCGCTATGCCTATTTCAATGTATCGTGTCAAAAAATAATTTCTTGATTGGCCAAGCACCACGTGCTCGTGCCAGTTGAATTATATATTTCATTTTCATTGTTTCATCCAATGAGTCACTTTAGTATTGCAAACGATCCAAAAAATTTTATCTCGCATTCATTGTTCAAAAAATATCGCATTTCCTATTTATTTCATTTCATATAATCACGTGCTCAAAATGATTTTTTTCTAGGTTTTATTTGCTGTAATCATTAACTATTTTTTAATTAGAGCATTTGTAAATACAATGACAACACATTATTAAAAGCTGATTTTTTTAGGTGCTCATGCAGATAATAAAATTTTTATTTTTCGCCTACGGATTTTTGTTGACACCAAAAATCTCATTCCCAAAACAACATCATGTTCTGACATGATAATAAAGAGAAATTAAACTTAAATAATCTTAGATACGAAGAAATAAGCTTGCTTTCACTCATTTTTAAATACAAAAATTTTAATTTTAATTTGTTAAACTATCTCTAAATATATTATATTTAGTTAACTGCTAAAATATTTATTTAATAATTATAGCTATAATTATTATATTAACAATTACTAATACTAATTATACTATTTGGTTCAGCGTTCAATACATGGAATTTTTATTGCATATAAACGAACAAAAAAAAACAGTTACCAGCATGAATTTTGTTCAAAATTTTGAAAGAAAATTATGATTTGGTGTCAAAGATTTGTAATAAATTTGCTTCTGTTACTCTCCGATTTATGATACTGCTCTACCTATATTCCTATTTCTTGATCCATATGACTCCGTATAGTTCTAAAACCAGTTTAAAATAGACATACAAAGACTTAAAGGGAAAGATTTGACAAAACCTTTCTGTCATACTTTTTTATTGTAACTGTATTTTATTTTTGTATGATTTGAAAGTATTTATTTGAAAGTAACTCATTTATTTCTTACCAACTTTTTTCCTTTATCAATTATTTTTTTTATTAGATGAATACGGTTCAAGAATCTTCTGAGCTCCATATGGATCTATGGAAGAATGCAACATCATTTGCATGGAAAGATTTTAAAGAGGAAAACGAATTGTTGTATAAATGGTTCAAAGCACATTCCGTTCTCGGATCAAACGCTTTACCGACCGAAGAGCGTCAAGAGGTCAAAAAAAAACTTAGTTTACCAAAATTATCTACACTTAAATCAATATATATTCAATTAATCTGAATTTCAATATATGCATATGTCGAAAATAAAACAATACTTAGAAATAAGCGTGAGAGAATATATAATCAAATATGACGTAATGTTACGGGTTGGTTCGAAAAGTAATATTAAATGTTCTCTTAGTGAAAATGTTAATTTACAAAAATCCAAAAGATATAGGTAGAAATTCATTCGTACATATAATATTTCTACATAATCATATATTCGTTGACATATTTGAAATATTCAACTATAATGTTACAAACCTGTATTTTTGCTTCCCAGCAAGAATAGTTTCATCATAAGATAGACCGTTTTACAATCAGCCCTATGGGTGCTGTTCAAGTGCAGCGTCAGTAATAGAGCTTGGCGACAAACTTGGCGAATATTTCACGGCTGTGCGACGAATTTGATAACAAAATAGATATTGCTGGAAGCTTTGAAATTTTTTTCGATCGAAGTGAAAGTATTTTTATTCATTTTGATTCTTTCATTGAATGAGTCACTTTAGCATTGCGAACGATCCAAAAAACTTTGTCTTGCCTTTATTGTTTGAAAAAATATCACAATTCCTATTTATTTCATTTTATATAAACAAGTGCTCAAAATGACATTTTTTTAGATTTTATTTGCTGTAGTTATTAACTTTTTTTTAATCAGTGCTTTTGTAAAAGAAGGGATGGCATCACATTATTCAAAGCTGATTTTTTGAGATGTTCGTTCAGGTAATAAAATTTTTATTTGCGGATTAAAATGTTTATTTTTCTTCTACGGATTTTTGTGAACGCCAGAAAACCTAAATTCCAAAATAATATCATGTTCTGACATGATAAAAATAATAAATAAACAAATATAAATTTTATGAAAATTATATTTCAGTGGAAACATAACTTAAGCAATGACAAAAAGATTAACTACGATATTACTGTAATTATATACTTATATTTTTAGAAAGCTATAATTTCTGCTGATATGGGAGCCATTTACTCAAAAGCCAAGCTTTGTCGCTTCAATTCGTCGAGTGACGAGCCTTGCGATTTGTCTTTAGAACCTGGTAAGAACTTCTGAAAAAGTACCTTCAAATGAATGAAATGAATTTTAATCGAATTCTATCTTCATGCACACTCTTTAGATAATAAAAAGAGACGTATGGAATATAGGGACTGTGGAGGGAGTATAGGAATTGTATGGGTTTAGAAACTATTCCTCAACACAAAATCCCTTTTTGGTAGTATGTAAAAATTTCCATATATTATTTTGCACCTAATATCTAGAACCACCAATAATCAGAAAGAGTTTTCAATTGCTTTTTCGTCTAAAACATAGGAAAACTTTATTCCTGGCGGATTGTTTCTATTCGAAACATTTCCTATTTTTAATATTTCTTCTAGGCCGGGGTAGACTGGTTGGTAAAGCATTGGACTCGTATTCCCTATATTGCGAGTTTGAAACTCACCGGCTAAAGATTCCCCGAGTGTGTGGCGGCTGGCGCTCATTAAATATGTTGTGGTTGCAAGTTCTCTATGTCTAGGGTAATACCAGTGTGCGGACTGGGTCAGAGGCCGATCGTTCTCTGTTCCAGATCTAAAATATGATCTGAGGTGAGGGAATATGCCCCCCCCTGTATTAGGGGGCTGTGCAAGTGAATGCGTTAAGTGTGTCATCTTCATTTGAGCTAGAAGTCAGACTTCTGCCCTCGGGTTCTCGGGGACTCATACCCTCAGAAACGACTGCACCCCTTCTTCCGTAGTAAAGCGAACACGTCATCATGAATATTTCTTCTTATATTTTTTCTTTAGTATTTTTTAGTATTGCATTTTCTTTTTGTTTGTACATTTTTTGAAAGAACTGCAAGGGTAAAATTAAGCAATTGCATTTAAAAGTTTTACTAAGGCATTTAATACTAATCGAACAATATGCAACTTAGCATTAAATTGTATTATAAATTCTGTTCCAAACCGGCATCCTGGCATAGGAGTAGCGCGTTTCTCCCGACAGTTGGAGCATGGTTGTTCTTCTGTGTGCTATCTGTGAGATGTGTGACTGTGCCCCCCTTAAAAAGAGTCTGTGCAAGCGACTGTGATGAGTGAGTAGCTAAAGTCGTACTCTTGGCCCTTGTTGGCGCTACTTCGAAACAAGAGATGCCGCTTTCGGCTTAAAACTCGCTGATGCCTCGTTGAAGCTTGTATTTGGCAATTGCTCCTAATAACAACAAAAACTCTGTTGCAAGAGAGTTCATTTTTTGCGGCAAAAATATTTTCCACAAAATAAAATTTCAAGTTGAAAAGTTTGAAAATACGGATTTTTGAGAAATTAAAAACATTATTAATGATAAGTAAATCAAAATATTATAGATAAATTTGAAATGAATTTCTTTCTTGTGATCAAGGGGATTTTTCTTATATTTTTACTAACAAACGTTGAACATTCGAAAACGAATTTACTCCAGATTTTTGGTAAATTCAATATTATTATTGTTGTTGTTGTTTCTTATGGCACTTGCCCTGGGCAAGTCCAGCTGATAAATCAGCAAATTTTA
>JAOUZG010019159.1:9534438-9547573 GCA_026289955.1 Argiope argentata | reverse complement strand
CACAATATTTAATTACCAGTTCCATACTTTTCATCCTAATTTCTATTCCACAATATTTAATTACCAGTTCCATACTTTTCATTCTAATTTCTATTCCACAATATTTAATTACCAGTTCCATACTTTTCATTACAAGTCGCTCACCACAGAACGCCGACAACCAAAACAAGAATCAAATAAGAATGAACACAAAACAAAAATCAGAATTTACAAGAAGAATGGTTGCCGTAATTGGCGAACTATCATCTGACATGGCGATAATAACAATAATTTTGTTTGATATTTAACATATATGGCAACGATAAGACTGTCACTTATTGCCTTTAATCACTTTATTTCATCTATATTAATAAAAATGCAACTCGAAATGTGTTGCTAAACGCAAAACTGGAAAACGGCTCGACCGATTCGGCTGATTTTTTAAAAATATTTTCGTTAAGACACGAGGATGGTTCTTATGGAGAGAAAAAATAAAAAAACTGCAAGGAAAATTGCTAAAACGACACTTTTCTTACTTTCCCGCCAAAAATCTTCATTTCCTTTCCCCACACCAACTGAGTGAGATAGCAGGAAGTAATAAATTATGATTTGTTTAGAAAGAAATGCGCGAAGTCAGTTGGTTTTCATTTATAGATAACGGGATGTTTAAAAAAGAAAGATAATAGTTGCTTTTATTATTAGTCTGTATCAATACCAGCTCAGTGGTCTGTATGGGTATTTAATCTATGTCTGCTCAAAATAAAGTCATAATAAAGTAATAAATAAAGAAAAAAAGTATAACAGAGGGCAAAAAGACTTTGTAGAAAGAAAAGTAGTGAAGAAAAAAGAATAGAAAAATAAAGAAAAGAATTGTGTGTGTGTGTCACCATTATTTCCTCTGTGCGCGGCATTTTCCAAGCTGCTTTTAAACTTTCGCATCTCTTGAAAACCAATCGTGTCTTTATTTGTTTAGTATGTTTACATTTATGAAAATTTGAATCTCATTATTCTATAAAAACGTAGAATTTTAGACCTTCCTTCCACCATTTAAGTAAAATATCAATTCGGGGACAATCATTTCTCGGATAGAAAGAGAAAGATGATTAATACAATGAACAGAACATCTGAAGAAAATTATACTAAATAATACTATAAATGAATTATTTGATTATAAAAATTTGTTTGGTTTAAAAATATTTTGGTGAAAAACCTGTTATGAGACACAGCTACATAAAATATTATATGAAAATTTTAGCGAGCATTAATACTGGCGAACCGACTGGTCGCCAAAGGCGGCTAGTGTTTGAATAAAAATTGAATTAAGCGTAAGGAAATACATTTTTTTCATGTTTTTAATTCAATATAGAATTGATATTTAAATGAGTGAGTTACTTTGACGGCAATCTTTGAACCAAAAAATTAAAAAGGAAGATTTAATGCGACAAAAGATATTGCAACGATAAAGCTGAATTTTTAAGTTACATTTAGAAATTTTCAAGTGTAGTAAAAAATTAATAAAATAAATAGATCCTTTAAATTTTGAAAAAAAAATGAACATTCTATATTATTTTGTAGTTTAATTAAACAGGCACAATATTTTTTATACTTTATTATTATGTATCATGGGACAGTAGTCAAAAAGCTCAGTTTCTTCTTTATTTTGCAGAAATTCAGAATGTCAGTGAATATATATCATTCAATGGAGCAATTCTATTCTAAGGTGCTGTGTATCTAAAAACTCTTCCCAATAAACCACTCATTATTAAAGAAAAAATTCACTTAATGTGAGGTGAATTTTTCTGGAATTCAATATCTAAAGCTTTAAAACTTAATACAAAAAATTCTAGAAAAGAGGAAGACGTTCTTTTGTAATCTATTTTTTCGCTCAGGAACTTTGATGTGGTAACTTCAAAGTTCCTGAAGCTATAATGATATTTTTTCACATGACTTGTTTCTTGGCTAGTTAACCATTTAAAGATAAGAAAACTTGCTTTAACCCTTTCGTCCCGAGCGCCGCATATATGCGGCATCCACGCAACGACTGTTAGATACGAGTGCTGCATATACGCGGCATCCACGCAACGACTTCTGGGTACGAGCGCCGCATATACGCGGCATCCACGCAACGACTTCTGAGTACGACCGCCGCATACATGCGGCATCAAAAATATCTGTACAAGTGCCATCTGGAGTCGATGGTAACAACTATATTACTAGTTTTTACATATTTTATTACATATTTTGTACGTATTAGATTTACACCTTATATTTCAATAATTTTCATGTCGCTATTAATTATATTAATCATTTCATCGTTAAGCTTTGTAATTATATAAATACCTATGTTATCTATAATTTTGTATTTGAATAATTTTATAAGTCCTACCATATTAAAAATGTAAATATACTTATTACATTAGAGCAATGATTGATTTATTCAGCACAGTTCCTATTTAACACTTAGAACAACATATATAAAGAAACCACGCGCACTGTGCATTTTTCCGGCGCGAGGTTCCGTTCAGTGACGGTACTTCGGCGGACGGGGCAGCCGTAGCGAAAGAGTTAAGTGAAATATTTATTCATGGTATGATACTTCATTCCATGACTTCCGATGCGTATGAGTTAGGTCTTTAGCATTACAGGAAGTTTCAGGAAATAATATAGGAATTCCTCAAATTCTAAAGATTGTATTTTTTTAATATAGATTGAGCTATTTCCTTTTCTTCAAGAAGGTAAAAATTGGAAATTTAATGTAGTTTCTTAAAATTTACTGACTAATAAGCAGGGAGTCAACGCGTTATTTCTTTGTTACAAAATATTTTTTCTCACCAGTGGCTAAATCTTAAATGCAATATTATTTTGCTGATGATTTTCATTTCTTTTATTTTTCAGGAGATGTATGGTCTCAATCTTGGAATAACATAATTGATATCGTTCAGCCATATCCCAATAAAACGTATGTGAATCTGAAAGAAATAGAGCTTAAAAAGGTATTTAAAAATTTATGTTTTATTGTAATTAAAAACTTAAATTTTCTTTAAAATGTTATGATTTTAGAATAAATATTAGGAAAATTAGTCTCTACAGTCTGAAAACTTAAAATATATATATTTAAATTAGCTATAGTTCATTCAAAAAGTAGCCAATTAAAACGAGATTTTAGTAAATTAATAAATAAAAAATTTTAATAAAATGTAATTACAAAAGAAATTTTATTAAAAACAAGTATTACATTAATGTAATACTTGTCCTTGCTTTAAATAATAAATATACACTGAAATGACAAAAGTCATGGGATGACTATTAATATTGTGTCGGTCCTCCTTTTGCTTGGCGAAGTGCAACAACTCGACGTGTCATGGAGTCCACAAGTCGTTGGAAGTCCTTTGCAGGAATATTGAGCAAGCTGTCTGTATAGATGTCCATAATTGTGAAAGTGTGGATGGTGCAGGAGTTTGGGCACGAACGGACCTTCCGATGATGTCCCATAAATGCTCGATGAGATTCATATCGGGCGATCTAGGTGGCCAGATCATGCGCTGGAATTGTCCGGAATGCTCTTCAAACCAATCGCGAACAGTTCTGGCCCGGTAACGTGGCGCATTGTCATCCATAAAAATCCCATCGTTGTGTGGGTACGTGAAGTCCATGAATGGCTGCAAGTGATCTGCAAGCAGCTGAACATAACCATTTCCAGTCAATGATCGGTTCAGTTGCACCAGAGAACCGAGTCCATGCCATGTAAAAACAGCCCATACCATTATGCAGCCGCCACCAGCTTGAACAGTGCCTTGCTGACAGTTTGGGTCCATGGCTTCGTGGGGTCTGCGCCACACTCGAACTCTACCATCAGCTCGTAACAACTGAAATCGTGACTCATCTGACCACTCCACGGGTTTCCACTGGTCTAGGGACCTGTCGATATGCTCAGGAGCCCAGAAGAGTCGCTGCAGGCGATGTCGTGCTGTCAGTAAAGGCACTCGAGTCGGTCTTCTGCTGTCATAGCCCAAGGAAGACAAATTTCGCCGCACAGTCCTATCGGACACGTCCCGCGTCCGTCCCACATTGATTCCTGCAGTTATTTGACGAAGTGTTGCGTGTCTATTAACACTGACCATTCTACACAGATGTCGGTGGTATCGGTCGTTAAGTGCTGGTGGTCGCCCACTGCGCTGCCCATGATGGGATGGGATGCCTGAAATTTTTTACTCTCGGCACACTCTTGATACTGTGGATCTCGGAATGTTGAATTCACTAACAATATCCGCAATGGAATGACCCATGCGTCTAGCTCCAACTAACATTCCGCGTTCAAAGTCTGTTAATTCTCGTCGTGTCGCCATAAATCACGAAAAACCTGTTCACATGAATAACTTGAACACAAATGAAAGCTCTGGAAAATGAATTGCGCATTTATACCTTTTTGCTGCGATACTACAGCCATCTGTATATTTGCATATTGCTATCCCATGACTTTTGTCACTTCAGTGTATATGTAATGATATTTTAACATCTAAATTAGTCCCTCATTAATTTCCAAAGTTTTATTTTAATTTAGCCCATAGTAACTTCATTCTAAAATATTCTCTTATTTATTGATCCCATTCAACCTTTGTTGGTGGTGATGTTAACAACTTGTCGTATTTAATGCGTGTCTAAAGCTTTGAGTCGCCGATAGAGGGCACCACGACAGTTGAACGTGCGAAGGTTGCGTTTATCCAAGGTCGGTCGCCGGGTTACCATTTTGGGATGTATAGCGAATTGAGCTAGGCCCGAACTCCGAATCTTCAGGTTAGTAGTCAAGTAACAAATCCGTTGGGCCAAAAGTGCACTTCGGTCAGAGGGATGTTATCTGGCTTATATGTATAGCAATCACCACACCATCTTAAAGCTTTTTTTAATTACAGAAAATGACACCACTAGATATGTTTAAAATAGCAGAAGACTTCTTCACATCTTTGGGTCTACCAAGGATGACTCCAGAGTTCTGGCATTATTCGATTATTGAGAAACCGAAAGACAGGGAAATGGTTTGCCATGCTTCAGCCTGGAATTTCTTCAACGGAAAAGATTACAGGTACAGTTACAGACTGTCTTTTCAATGAAATAATTCATTGGACATATTTATTCAATATACATAGTAAACATTGAGGAAATTTGCTATTGTTAATAAACACTTTAATCATAAATTTTACATAGGGTTAGGATTATCTTGTGTCTTTTATCAAAATTGAAACATTCAAGATGACATATTTTACTGAAAATTTTCTGATCCAATTATTCTGGCTCATTTTTAGTTTTGATTTTTTGAATCTGAATTTTCAAGTTTCATTATTATGGATACTTTTATTTTCAGAATCAAAATGTGTACGCGAGTAAATATGGAAGATCTGATTGTAGTTCACCACGAAATGGGTCACGTGATATACAATATGCTCTACTCACATCAGCTTCTGCTTTTTCAATCAGGAGCAAATCCAGGTAAATAAGAAATCTAACTCTAATGAAGTATTATTTTATTATAATAATATTAATCATATTAAGCATAATATCAATGAGAATTTATTTTTAATTAAATAAATTTAATTTTAATTTTAATTAATATAAATTTAAACAAAACTTGAAAAAAAATTTGTGTGTAATAACATCCGAATATATTCCAATGCAAGAGACATTTTTACGCCATTTTAAAATGTGTAAAGTTTTTTTTTCAACTATACCATTTTAATTGCTATAAACTTCTTTATTCAAAATTTAATTGAATTTTAAGACATGTTAAATGTATTTTACAAAAATATTTCCACTGTTGTGAAAGAATTTCAAACCATTTTTATCATTTCTTCAAATATTTAATGGCACAACTATTTGTCATTTTTGAATAATATCTAACACCTTTCTTTTATTAGTAAAGTAAAAAAGAATTCATATCAGACATGCGTTTTATATTTCTTTTTTTAGTTTTTCTGTAACCACCATTACTATAAAGGCCTAAATTTAAATATTTTTTAAAGCTTTTCCAATTTTAACTATTGTTCTTTTATGTGACATAAATAGGAGTATAAAAATATAGATGGAGAAGCATAGAAATGCATAGCACAATGATTTTAATGGATGAAAGGTTTCAAAAAGTTGCGACAAAATAATAACTGTATAATTTGTTGATTAAAGCTGAACTTACAAAAATATTTTGTTGAGCAATATATACTTGCTATAACTTTCCTTAGTTAATCTGAGATATTAAAATTTTTGTAATATGGTTGTGAAAGAATAATTATGAATTTCTCACATATATATAGAAAACTATTAGAAAATTAGTTTAATATGGATATGGATTAAAGCTTTATATGGATATATTTACTTACCAGATATTGAGCTTTAAAAAAACAAAGTAAAATAGTGCTTGTTAATTGTTCACTAAATTAGGAAATTGGCATTATGGTAATTCTGATATAAGCAGCATGAATGACAATTATTGAAAATATTTCCTATTTTTTAATTAAATTAATTTCTAAGATTATAAGTCAAATTGCCAAGACCCACAAACTTATAAAATATAAAACATAATTCTCTGGAAAACCCCATTTTTATGTGATAAAGCTTTATGAAGTCACTTATAAATATTAAAAATCATGAAAATTTTTGTTAAATTTCATTGGAACTAAATTGCAAGACCTTAAAACTTTCCTGAAAAATAATTTAACAGAATAAAAGTCTGTCTATAGGATAACAGTCTGCCTAATTTAACAGTATAACATATTTAACAGGAATAATAATTTGTCTATTTAATAAAAATAACCAATTTAACAGGGTAACAGTCTGTCTAGGCGGATAACAGTATGTTTTATTTAATGGAATAACATATTTAACAGGAATAACAGTATGCCTATTTAATAGGATAACTAGTTTAACAGGTTAAGAGTATGTCACTTATAAATATTAAAAATCATGAAAATTTTTGTTAAATTTCATTGGAACTAAATTGCAAGACCTTAAAAATTTCCTGAAAAATAATTTAACAGAAAAAAGTCTGTATATAGGGATAACAGTCTGCCTAATTTAACAGGATAACATATTTAACAGAAATAATAGTTTGTCTATTTAAAAAAATAGCTAATTTAACAGGGTAGCAGTCTGTCTAAGTGGATAACAGTATTTTTAATTGAATGGGATAACATATTTAACAGGAATAACAGTATGCCTACTTAATAGGATAATTAGTTCAACAGGTTAAGAGTATGTCTATATTAATGAAGTTATAGTGAATGAATTTAATAAATTAATAAAGTTATAGTGAATAAATCAAATAACACAAATACAGTGAAATTTCAGCATTTATGCTTTAAATTGTATTTAAAGCTCGAAGAAATAGGCTATTAAAATAGAGCATACAAAAATTGAATTTAAGAAACAAAATTCAACGTCAGATTACCAATAAAATAAACACAATACCATAAAATAAAACAATTTTTGCAGGATTTCATGAAGCGATTGGTGATACTATTGCTTTATCAGTGGCCACGCCCAAACACCTAGCTGCCATTGGACTTACAGAAGAGATTGAAGAAGATTATGGTAAATATCATTCCCAACCTTAAATATTCTCGCATTTCTGTCTTCTTTAAAAATACTATTTATGACAAATTAATATTTTTTAAAACTTTGTGATTCAACTGGTTACATACCATATTTCATTACGATGTTAATGCACTTTGTACAGAAATAGTTCTCAATATAATAAAGCAGAAAAAGAACTATTGTGGATAATATCTCTTTAAAAATCGTAGTAAAATAACAATTATGAATTTCTCAGTAACATATATAACTTTAATTATTAGAAAATTAAAAGCTTTATGAAAATATATTTACTTGCCTGATAATGAGCTTCAAAAAATCAAAGCAAAATAGTGCTTGCTAGTTGTTAAGTAGATTAGGAATTTGCTAATAGGGTAATTAAAATATAAGTAGCATTATAACAATTATCAAAAATATTTCTGATGGGTTTTAAAAAAAATTTCTAAAATCATAAGAAAAATTGCCAAGATCCACAAACTTATAAAATATAAAACATAATTCTCCAGAATTCAAAGGTTTAAAACCTCATTTTTTAAAAAATAAAACTTTATACAAACACTAATGAATATTTAAAATCATGAAAGTTTCAGTTAAATTTCATTTAATTGAAAATGAAATGCAAGGCCTTAAGAAAATCCTGAAAAATAATCTATTATTATAATTTATTTATTTAAATTTAATAACTTCCCTGACAATCTCTGTTGTATAATTCAAATAGCCAGCCTAATAACCATCAGTTATATTGCCATCTACGTCATAGATTTTGGAACAGAATTCTTTCAATAAGTCATTGGAATATATAGAGTTTCGTTTCATGTTAAATTGGTATTACTTTACTCATTTTCTTTTGATTTTTCTTCACTTTAATATGGCAGTTTTTAAGATTTTAAAAAAGCAATAATTGATTTGAAAGTGACTAATTCTAGATCTGATGTGGTCTTCAATCTGAGATAAATATCGAAGAATATTTAAAGCTTTATCGGATTTTATGCATTCATCTGCCATTTTGAAGATAAAATCTTATGTCGCATATCCCCCAACAAGTATTGCTTTGAATTACCATCAGATAAATTAAGACTTTTATGCTGACAAACTATGTTCAAAAGTTTACAAACACTTAAAATACAAATGAATACCATCAAATATGATATAGCTTTCTAATAATGGTATTTCTGGTATCGGAAAAGTTTAAAACGTGAGTTCATACAAATTTGAAGTGAGTTATAATAATTTAGTTAAAAATAATTATTGGAAAGTCATAATATTTGTTGAAGGATAGAAAATAGGTACCACATATTAGTATTTCAATAATCTCATTTTGAAATTTTGCTGCATACTTTTAGATATATGTTTATGAAGGCCTAGCAATAATGCAGCCTTTTCAATTTAATTAAAAGGCGACTATTAAAAGCTCACTTTTGCAGAAAATGACATCAGCGCATTGATGGATATGGCCTTGGATAAGGTAGCATTTTTACCTTTCGGATACCTGATTGACGCTTGGAGATGGAAAGTATACGATGGAAGCATTGGTAGCGATGAGCTCAACTCACAATGGTGGAAATTCAGGTAAAAATATTTTCTTATTAAAGGGAGGAAAAAAGCTCTAACTCTCTTTAAATGCTGCATTAACATAATAAGATGAATATATTGTAAAGAAGTCGTAAAACTTGTCTCCTTTTAAAGAGACACATGTTCGAACATTGTTACTTCTGGCCAGCGGTGAGAGGACTCTTCATTTGTTGCGCATTGTGTTCTCCCGCTTTGATGTTACCCTTTGGACTTAAATGGAGTCAGATAATGGAGCACACGTGCGTTTGCAGCCCTTTGAAGAAGGAAACCATGTCAAAACAACAGATGTAGCTATTTCTTCTATGGACATCTATCTGGAATAAGTTCCAATAATGAACAACATATGCATTTTATGACCCGCTGAAGTACTGAAACCTCCATATGTGAATATTTTGCCTATTGTAAAGATTCTGCTAGGAGCGTGGAGGAATAGAAAATATTCCCACGGTTACTGCTGACCATTGGGAATATTTCTGAAGAATTATTGGGTGATCGGCATCTCCAGCACGCCAATGCGAACCTGAAAGGTGGAGTTTGACCGACGTTAAAATGGAAGGTTTTGGAAGGAAGAGGACGAGACCAGTTGATCCGGCGTGAGACTGGACGAGAGCTGATACGAAGAAGAGTCGAGCTGATCCGAGAGCTGAACTGTGAGATGAGATGAAGAGCTGGACAGTTGAAGAGATACCACGTGATCTCGAGTTTATTGATTACATATCTACCGGGAGTAATACATAAATCTCTTGAGCTACTGCAGTAGCTGGATAAGCTAACAGCCGGTCAGTTTTCCCTTGTGATAGTCGTGGAACTCTTATCCCAGATGTAAATATTTCCCAGCATATTAACCTAGAGGACGTTACTTTTTTTGTTATTGTATAAAACTGTAAATAAAACATTCGTGCTTAAACGCTACCAGTTTATTTGATAGACCAGGATCAAGTCATTACAATATAGTGAAAAATGTTTTTAAAAACTGTGCATAAATTAATTTATTGAATCATCACTAAAAGTTATCATTATTTCTTTTTTGATAGACTTGAACTCCAAGGACTATGCCCATCGGTGAGAAGAACCGAGGATGATTTTGATCCGGCATCAAAATATCACGTTGCCGAAGGTGTGCCATATATAAGGTTAGCAATCTCATATTGGATCACTTTTAACATAAATAAAATGATCAGAAATGAATTCCTGATGAAAATAATATTATTATGCAGATAAATACAGGGGTCAAACTTATATTCGTTATGAGTTCCTTAACTTCTAATCGCTTTCCGAATAGAACATTTAATTGTTGTCTAGGTTTAGTATAAGAACGTTAATATAGCTAATGGTTTAGTTTAGCTATATTAATATCCTTTTTATCATATAACAAAGAAAGTGCTAAAAAAGTATTTCATAATAGGAGCAAATCGATAATATTTCCTAATTTTTTTTAGACATGTAATAGTTTTATTACTGAAAATAATATTTTCAATTTAAAAATTCAGATTTTAGTGATACGTGAATTTATTTGAAATGACCCACTGAGATAAGAGCTAATATGCCATAAATATAATGATATATTCATTTTATTTTTCACAGCTATTTTGTAAGTTTTATCATCCAGTTCCAGTTTCACAAAGAACTGTGTGAAGCAGCGGGATACAAAGGACCTCTGCACAAATGTGACATATACCAAAGCAAAGAAGCTGGAAAGCTATTGAGGTAAGTTTTGGATATCAAATACGTAATCGTATTTAGATAATTACACATAAAAATTAGTACGTTATAAAAAAAATTCTAGAAAAATATCGCATAAGGTTTTCTATAAAATATCGCATACAGGTTCATAAATAACCTGTATGGTTTATTTATGAACTTACATGATATAAACTACCTTAATAGCATCCAATATTTGAACACTTTAAATATCAAAAGTTACTAAATTAGCTTTAAGCAAAAGGTTACATACATAACATAATGTAAAAAAACTATATTATCGAATTACTGGTCGTTAATATTGTTTCTAATGGCACTTACCATGGACAAGCTCGCTGACGCGGTCAGCAATTTTAAGCCGAGGGTGCGTTTCTTGTTTCAAGTAGTGCCAACTAGAGCAAGAGTACGTTTTAGCTACTCACACGACACAGTCGCTTGCATATCCCCTTTTTACAGTGGGAGGAGGGGGGAGGCACATCCTTACACCTTACAGAGAGAACACAGAAGAACAACCATGCCCGAATTGGGACTCGAACCCGAGACGCTAAGATTACGGGAAAATTATTCATGAAAATAGTAATTATAGTAACTAAGAAGATAACATTTAGATTCCCTACACATGAAACCTCTAATCTCATAAATTAAGTGAAAATTAATAAATTTTTATAAAATAAAGTTTTGCTTTAATTGTTTATTGATAAGTTTTAAGTCAGTAAAAGTGGTCTCGCGAAACTATATTTTAATGGCTGATATAAAAACTCCATACACTTGTTCAGAACGTTTTCGAAACAAAATTGAATAGTAGTAGATCTCAGAAATAAGGAATGAGGCACCCCACTTTGTATCAAAGTAATTTAATCATAATAAAGATATAATATCGAAAAGATTAAAATGAAACTTGCCATGCATATTTCAATGTATCATGTCAGAACATCATTTCTTGAACGACCAAGCACCACGTGCTCGTGCAAGTTAAATTATACTTTTATTCATTTTAATTGTTATATCGAACGATTCACTTTAGTACTGCAAACGATCCAAAAAAAACTTTGTCTCGCATTTATTGTTTAAAAAAAACATATTTCCTATTTATTTCATTTCATATAATCACGTGCTCAAAAGGACAATTTTCTAGGTTTTATTTGCGGTAGTCATTAAATTATTTTTTTTTAAATCGAAGCTTATGTAAATGCAATGGCGACACGTTTTTAAAAGCTGGTTTGTTTGTTTTTTGAGATGCTCGTGCAAATAATAAAATTTCTATTTTTCGCCTGCGGTTATTTGTTGACGCCAAAAATCCTCAACAACATTATGTACTGACATAATAAAAAGAAAGATATTTGCAATTGAAAATAGCTATCTCTTTTCTACAAATAGATTTAACCTCGATTAATTCTATTGATTATCATTCCAAATACTTCTTAGATTGGGAAATGAAGCATTGTAGAGTGGAGTACGGACAAAAATTTTGTAAAAAAAAATATCCTTTAAAATAAAGATGTGTCTTTTTTTCCAGCGATATGCTCAGCCTTGGATCCTCCGTCCACTGGAAGGAGGCCATGCGAGTCATCACCCGAGGCAAGACTTCAGAGATGGACGCCACCCCGATCTTGGAGTATTTTGCCCCACTCATGGAATGGCTGAAAGAACAAAACAAAGACGAATTTATTGGGTGGAGGAGCACCGATCCCACAACATGCCCCTAAACATACCTGTTCAAAATAGTTTACTTCAAATGTATATGTTTATAAAGAAAAGGAACTACCATGTTGTCTCTCTTATATAATAGCCATAAAAATTTGTACTATATTACATTTCAATAATTAAGAAGATAGAGGCACCGAAAGAAATTTTTTCCTTCTGTTTCCCTATTTTAAACAACATGAAATCAAGGTCTCTTAGACAATACAAATATTGGCGCTTCCTTTCTCCTCCAAACTGTTAAAACTTAATAAATTTTATAGATTTTAATTTAATACTTATTTAAGCGGCAAATATTGACTAACTAAAATGGTAAAATGCGTAACGATAGAACTCGCATTCTTCTCCTTTGCTCAAAAAATTCTGAAATCCTCGCATTTAACCGATTGAGTTACTGCCTGTTGATTTCAATTTTCATTGTAAACTGCTAAAACTCTATGTAAAGTATTAAAAATTAATTAATTTTAATTAATTAACTAATATTTGAAAAATCTGTATTAACATCAAGTTATTCACTAAAAGTTTAAAAAAATGTATTTAAACTTGAGTGGGTCAATAAAAAGTATTTTAATAACGACTAAAAATATTATATATATATATATATATA
>JAOUZG010019159.1:9518555-9534038 GCA_026289955.1 Argiope argentata | reverse complement strand
GCCATCTATTGGTTCAAAATCGAACTTTTCACTTACAAAATGTCATAAATTTGATTAATTTTATTTTTAATGAATAAATATTTGAGAAAACTGTATTAACATCAAGTGTCACCCACTACAAGTTTTAAAAAAATGTTTGAACTTAATTGGGCTATTAAAAAATGTTTTATTATCGATTAAAAATTTCAACAAGATATATATAAGGATAGTGTGAACTAATAGTAGGAATTGGAAAAAGTGATTTCATTACGAATAAATTCAGTTTCATAGGCTTTATAATCAAATAAAAGAGCAAATTAAATAACTTACAAAATAACACAAAACACATTGAAGGCTCAAGTCATAGTTAAAACTAAAATCATAGTTCTCATGAGAAATTGCCTGCTTTGCCTATTTAATAATCCAATTAGCTCATAGTGTCCGTCTTTGAAATCTAAAAAATAAAATAGATCTAAGAATATAAACCTCTATTTTGAAATAGTTTGTATTATGTGCTTCTGTGGTGTTTTTTTTTTCGGATATATGATGTGAACTTTTAGTAATAAATTATAAATTTACGTTACATATTCGCAACCAACATGAAATCTTATACTTTCCTTGTTAAATTTATCCTCAGAAATGTGTTGAACTTCAATTAGTCTGTCTGTATACTTTGTTTAAATATATGAAAAATAAAATAACGTTTTAATAAGAAAAATATATTGGCAATTCTAACACGAGTTTTGTGATTTTTATACATCACATACTTTTTAATATTTTTCTAGACATTTTATAAACAATAAAAGTGTGTGTGTGTGTGTGTGTGTGTGTGTGTGTGTGTGTGTGTGTGTGAGAGAGAGAGAGAGAAGAAAATAAATAATTATGCACTTGACATTTCTCACATTAGCATCGAACAAATCCGCACTAAAACATTACGAGCATGGAAAATTAAATACAAAAGTGTTATATACGTTAGCAAATAGAAATGATTTCTTCGTCTGCTTTTTTTTATCATGATGCTTCTTTCGTTAGGGGTATCTGAATAATAAAAGGCAACGAATAATTGGAAATCGCATAGGCAGTGCATAACATAATTGTGTGCAAAACATAATTGGCAATATTCATCAACATCTTTTAGTCGCATATATTTTTATCCACTTTTAACTATATTGCATTATTATTATTATGTAGGCTTCTTTGAAAGCACATGCGTTTTTAAATGGTTGACCTGCTTTTACGAGTATTGCTTTATTATTGCATATGCTTCTTTGAAAGCAGATGCGTTTTTAAAAAGTTCACGTAGAACTATGACATAGTAGATGCTATATTAACTTTATTTGTTTTTAGCAGTACCCGTACGGCGTTGCCCGTGGCACAGCATCCAAGAAGAAAAAATTAGCTTTAAACTTAAGTATAGCATCCACCCGGTATGGCGTGGGCATGCCACGCACTATTAGACAAACATAAAAATAATATTGAAGATGGATTTTCTTCTCGGTGTACTGAGATTTGAATCACTGTTTCAAATCAGACGTAAACAAAAAAAAAAATCTATTGCAAATGCATACCACAGGCTTCGCTATTTACACATGCGCAGTCACGGGTTTTGAGCGCGCTCGGATAAGTTAAAATTGCAATTATAAAACTCCCCTTTTTTATTTTGCTACGATTTTAATGTACTAAAACCTTCCCCCAACAAATGCTCTAAAAATTGTATAAATACTTCCAATATCCATTCACTATTTCTCGAATTTTTGTGGTTCCAACATACAGACGCTTTCAGGAGACTCCATTTCATACTAAGTACAGATAAAAAAATACATTTCGAATATCAGTCATTGCATTATGATCATTAACCCTCTATTGGCCCTATAGCTTTCAGGTCACATTTTAATTCATCGATATTTTACAAAATAATTATAGTTTTTTTCATGAGATGGCGTATAAATCTTAACTCTATGACGTTGCAAATACAAACAATACTAGAATTCACCACCATTTCTAGGCTCATCAAACCGAAACTTCAAAATAATTGCTGCGCAGACTGTTGCCAATAAAACTACGTGAAACCATTTGATCAAATTGAAATTATTTGTGCTTTTGTCAGTGATTACCAAACTATGTTTATGGATGCATACACATTTATGCCTCACACCAAATGCAAATTGTTTTATGTACTTTCACATACGAGCTATTATACACAGAAGTTCAAATTTTATAGGCCGGTATGACTTGAATGTCACATAATGATTATAGCGCAATAAAATTGTTTAAAAACTAAAATCTGTTTTCATTTGCTTATATAGGTTTATAATTTCTGATTTTTCGTTCCCACAATTTTTTTTTTGGAGTTAAAACAAAAATTTGGCCCATAGAGGGTTAAATAAGTTTTAAAATATTTTTTATACAATCATGTGCAAGCTAATTATAAATTTTAACATTAACGTCTAATAATTATGCCATGGCATAATTATTATCTAATATTAATGCCATGTAAAAATATATTGTATAACAATGTTATGCTATAAAAAAACGCTGAACAATTTTAAGAAACTCTCTTTGCTTCCGTTAGTGACTATTCGGTACAGTTATCAGGAATGATTACGCTTATAATGAATAAAAAATTCTATTTGACATATACCAAAGCAAAGAAGCTGGAAAGTTAATGAGGTAAGTTTTGGATAACAAATAGGTAATAATATTTAGACCATTACACATAAAAATTAGGACGTTCTAAAAATATTCTAGAAAAATATCCCTTAAGTAGGATTTATTTATGAACCCATGAAGTAAACTACCTTTAAAGCACCCAGGAAAACATAACTGCAATTGATAAACCCTTAGCTTAGTTCTTTCATTATAATTAGGCATTTAACAATTGTGAGCTTTGGTGGAATAATAGCATGTTCATTCTAACTACTGCTTTTCTTACTATTGAACGAAATTTAAAAATTGTTAAACATTTACAATTGAAGGTGTGTCAGAATGGCCTATATTTTCTGATAATTCTAATTCAACTGTAATTCTACAGAAGGCAGGATTTTTTTACAACTTTGGTACACGTTAAATCTATAGAGAGTGAAAGGTCATCTTGGTGAGGTACAGAAACGTTGAAAGAGTATGCTTTCTTAAATGTCATTCACATTGTATGACCACAATTCAAAAGAACAAGGTCATTTCAAAATAACACAAGAGTAAATTTAAAACGAATAGTTGATACAGTTTGATATACAACGTATTTGGAATAAAATTTTTCATTAAAAATGTAAATATATAGTAAATGTAATACAATTAATCAAATTGCAAATAATTTATCAAATATTATTATATTTATTAGACGTTAGTATTAAGAAAACACTAAGTGATAAATATTTGAAAACTAAGAGTTATATATTATTATCTAGGCTTGGAAAAAATATGTATAGTAAAATAGCATTTCTTTATGATTTCTTAATAGTATTTACAGTTAAATCCGTTAGCATTTTAGTTCCAGCTAATAAATTTTGTTTTTCAATTCTTTCTATTAATTCACTATCTCCTTATATATTTACCTATCTTGTTCAAATTGTGAATCGTTAATAAAATACTTTTTATTCACCTATTCAAGTTCAAAAATATTTTGTAAAACTCGTAGTGGATGACAGTTGATGTTAATACAGTTTTACAAATATTGATTCCTTAATAAAATTAAATTAATTTTTAATACTTTAAATAGAATTTTAGCAGTTTGTAATAAAAATTGAAATCAACGGGCAGTAGATCAATCGATAAAACGCGAGGGTTTCTGTATTTCTCACGTGAAAGTGAAGAATGCATCTTCATTTCTTTCTAAAATCAATCATTTTTTGATAAATTATTATAATTGTAACTACTTAATTAAAAGTATTTAAAATACACATTTTCATTGTTGGCCTAAGTAATTTTTTTTATATTACTTGTTTTTAATCGTCTTTCAAAACTTCTCGTCTGAACTATCACTTCTAGTCACAGACTTAATTAAGGAGACAACGACTTCTGTTCTTCAAAGCTCACGACCGATCAATGATCCCAGAGTCAAAATCAAGGGCAGTCTACGAGAAAGGATTCACTGACCCTCGCATACCAAAATACTCTTGCTGGATCATTTCAGGGTTGCCGAACGTCCGTTGCCCTCTTTTGAAGGTCCCCTCAGTGGAATGAAGGGCACAGAGAGAAAGTTCGGCCTTCAAACGTAAGGGTTGACCTAGAACTAAGCCGGTGTGGCCTTCGATGGGTTGTTCGGTGTCATATGATGAACCCAACAGAAAGTATCCTGTGTACCTGGGTCAAAGTGAGAGGCCTCTTTTGGGGTGGCGTTGACTTCCTTTCTCATTTCACTTTCCCTGATAAAAAGGAGCAAATGTCTATTGCAACAATGTTTTGTTAAGGAACAAGAATATTTTTTGCTATCCACTGTGATAAATAGATAGATATATATTATTAATAAAATTTTTGGAAAACTAATTATCGTCATTTAAATCCTATATAGTTCAAAATAAAAAATTTGTTAGTCAGTACTAATAATATTTCATTATTTTTGGATTTATTTTAGGAAATTAAATGTTAAGGCTAATGATTCTAATTAAAAATACATTACTTATATTAATTACTAGCCGCCTTTGGCGACCAGTCGGTTCGTCAGTATTAATGCTCGCTAATATTTTATGTAGCTGTGTCTCATAACTGGTTTTTCACCAAAGATTTTTTAAAAAAAACAAATTTTGATAATCATATAATTTATTTATAGTATTACTTATTATTATTTTCTTCAGATGTTCTGTTCACTGTACTATTCATCTTTCTCTTTCTACACGAGCAATAATTGTCCCGGAATTGATATATTTACTTAAATGGTGGAGAGAAAGGTCTAAAATTCTACGTTTTTATAGAATAATGAGATTGAAATTTTCGTAAATGTAAACACACTAAACAAATAAAGACACAATTGGTTTTCAAGAGATGCGAAAGCTTAAAAACAGCTTGGAAAGTGCCTCGCACAGACGAAATAATGGTGAGACACACACCCTTCTTTTCTTTTCTATCCTTTTCTTTTTCTTCACTGCTTTTCTTTCTATAAACCCTTTTTTTTCCCTTTGTTATTACTTTTTTTCTTCCCTGTACAGACTTTATTTTGAGCAGGCACAGATTAAATATTCATACCGACTAATAATAAAAGCAACTGTTTTCTTTCTTTTCTAAACATCCCGTCATCTATGAATGAAAACCAACTGACTTCGCGCATTTCTTTCTAAACAAATCATAATTTATTACTTCCTGCTATCTCACTCATTTGGTGTGGGGGGTAAGGAAATGAAGATTTTTGGCGGGAAAGTAAGAAAAGTTCCGTTTAAACCATTTTCCTCGCGGTTTTTTTTAATTTTTTCTCTCCATAAGAACCATCCTCGTGCCTTAACGAAAATGCTTTAAAAAAATCAGCCGCATCGGTCAAGCCGTTCTCCAGTTTTGCGCTTAGCAACGCATTTCGAGTTGCATTTTTATTAATATAGATAATTATTAATTAACTATACCGACGTCCTGGCACAAGGGTAGCGGGTCTTCTTTGAGATTTGGGTGTCCGGATTCGAGTCCGGTTCGGGCATGGTTATTCTTCATCTTTTCTATCGGTGAGATGTATTACTGTGCCTTCATGTAAAAAGGAGCTATGATAGCGAGTGTGATGCGTGAGTTGCCAAGACGTACTCTCCGCACTATGTGGCGCTACTTAAAACAAGAGACGCTCCTTCGGCTTAAAACCACTGATTGAGTCAGAATCTTGTCCATGGGAGGTGTCAGTAGAAACAACAATTAATTAATTATAAATATGATTCGTTTTAATAATATAAGAAGGAAATTTACTATATAAGAAAAAAACTTCGAATTTGAATCAATCAACGTTTTTTTTAAATCAGAGTTGTTGATTTCACACTTTTTTCCACTCCCACTGTATCAAAATTAGTGATGATTTAATTGCTTAGTGAACTGTTCTTCTAACACCAGATGATAATATAAATTTAAGCAATTCTTTGTGACTGAATTTAAAAAATTTTTTAATTGAACAAGTAAATTTCCTGATGTAATCGTTAATCCATAAACCTATTATAATATCATAAAATTGTTATAATAAACAATAACCACCCCAAAATTTTATCCTCTGGCTATGAAACTGAGGAAGAGTTATCAGTGTTTTATTAAAATGTTTTGTAATATCTAAAGTTCTACAGTTGTTCTGCAACTGTAACAATATAAACTTTTCACTTTTAAAAAGGAATTTTGAGATCAACATTGACACCATTACAACATAAATAGAGGTATTTTAAAGCCAGATATTCGATGCAATCAACGTTATGATACTGATCCAAATTTGGCAGCTCACGTCTAATTGTAATTTAACTGCGAAATAAAAAAAATCACAGCAAAAAAAAACACGATTTTTTTAGTGTAAAATTTGAAACTAATTTTTGTTGGTTTGCTGACTTTAAGTGTTCTGAAATCCCTTTTATTTTGCACATCATTGTTTTTTTAACAAATAACATGCATGCACACATTACAAGTCAAGAATTATCATTAGCCCTATCACACGGAACATTTTTAATTATATTACTAGTTAACTAATTTAATATAAAATTGAAATGCTAAAATCTTTTGAAATTTGAAATGAAATTATCAATTACACAAAAATTATTTTTAAATATATTGAAAAGAAAACGGTTCTGACGATACTCAAAGTAAAATACTTATTTTCGCATTAATTGTCTGTAAAAAAATCGACCTATCTATATAAATAAAAATGAATCGCCAAATGTGTTGCTAAGAGTAAAACTCGAGGATAGCTCAACCAATTCGGTTAATTTTTTTTTATTATTATTTTTGTTGAGGCACGAGGAACGTTCTTATATATAGAGAAAAAACAGGAATGTTTGCCAGGAAAATAATACTTTTCTTACTTTCTTCACTTTTTTTTTACTTTCCCTCCGCCGAATGAGTAAGACTTGGAGGGGGGGGTGATTCCCCACGCTGATGAGGTTAGGCTCAATGTGTTTTAGACCGATTATTTCAAACGATTCTATTCATTTTCTTAGTGTTTGATGCATTTAAAATTAAACATGGTTAATTAATCGATTTTTCGGAATAATTTTGAAGTACTTTTGAATTAAAATAAAACGGAATAAAGGAAATTAAATATTTTTAATCTGCATTGCGTTACCTCAACTGGTGTAAAAAATTCGCGCATTCGCAGTGTGTTGTAATTGTTGACAACTGTGTTTTCATTTTCATTAAAAGTTTAAAAAATATATGTATAATACTGCTGTAGTTATATCAATCTTGATCGATAAATAAAATAGACTTGACTTGATTTTAAAGATATACGGACACGATTTGCGGTTTTGCTTTAATTCTGGTACGTTTCGTAAATAAATTGCTTTTAGGTTACTTGTGTGCTTTTCCATGTGTACGAAACTACGGGTGAAATCTAATCTTTATTAATAAAAATGGAGCTCGAAATGCTTTGCTAAGCGCAAAACTAGAGAACGTCTAGGCCGATTCGGCTAATTTTTTTTTAATATTTTCGTTAAGACGCGAGGGTGGTACTTATGGAGAGAAAAAATGAAAAAACTGCGAGGAAAATAGTTAAAACACTTCCTGCCAAAAACCTTCATTTCCTTCCCCCACACCAACTGAGCTAGATAGCAGGAAGTAATAAATTATGATTTGTTTAGAAAGAAATACGCGAAGTCAGTTGGTTTTCATTTATAGATAACGGGATGTTTAAAAAAAGAAAGAAAATAGTTGCTTTTATGATTAGTTTGTATGGATATTTAATCTATGCCTGCTCAAAATAAAGTCTGTACAGGGAAGAAAAAAAAGATTAACAAAAGGAAAAAAGGGTTTGTAGAAAGAAAAGTAGTGAAGAAAAAAAATAGGAAAAAAAAGGAAAAAGAAAAGAAGGGTGTGTGTGTGTCACCATTATTTCTTCTGTGCGTGGCTGTTCCAAGCTGTTTTTAAACTTTTGCATTTCTTGAAAACCGATTGTGTCTTTATTTGCTTAATTTGTTTACGTTTATGAAAATTTAAATCTAATTATTCTATAACAATGCAGAATTTTAGACCTTTCCCTCCACCATTTAAGTAAAATATCAATTTCGGGAAAATCATTGCTCGGATAGAAAGAGAAAGATGAGTAGTACAACGAACAGAACATCTGAAGAAAATAATACTATAAATGAATTATAAGATTATCAAAATTTGTTTGGTTTAAAAATATTTTGGTGAAAAATCTGTTATGAGACACAGCTACATAAAATATAATATGAAAATTTTAGCGAGCATTAATACTGGCGAACCGACTGGTCGCCAAAGGCGGCTAGTTATAAATAAAATGGCTTAAAGCAGGTTTAGGTAGAATGTAATAAAACCATTAAACACATCATATTAACTGTTATAATGCCGTTCCGATTGAGTAAGCAATTACTTAATTATTAGTTTTATAAAATTTTATATTTTAATAAAATATTCCACGAATAAAATCAATCTCAATCTTCAGCAGTTATTTTTTCAGTACAATTTTTGCATCCCTTTATAAATTAATATCATAACATATCTTAGTTTCTATGGATAATATTAGAATGTTTCAAACTTGATTTTTTTGAACAGGTGTTTCTTTAACAGGTGCAGAATCATTTATAAAACGTTCCTTCCATCTTTCGTACATATATTTCATTTTTAATCCAGATTAGAAACAAGTGGTGGAGTTCTTGTTTTTCGCCTTTTGTTGAAATTCTACATTTGACATTTAACGTTCACAAATGCAACGAATAATAGCAAACATGTCTCTTTTTCTTGTTTCATGTATCTTGCTTTAAAATTAAGAATACCCTTAGATACATTTTTTGCGAGAAATAAAGAACAGACTCCGTTGCCAATCGTAAATTAAGTATTCATATTTTTAATTTTTAATTTTGGGGCGATTTTATATCTCCTCGTCACCAAAGATATTTAAAAGTAAGTGTTGATTTTTTTAAAAATTTATTTTACCTAAGAATGACTAGTTTGTCTTATTTTATTTAAAGTTTGTTTAACACTTTGAATCTTTAAATGTTTGTCCAACTTATAAAGATTTTTGTGTATCTCCAATATGGTGAATTTTAAATTTGACTTCGATTCCCTACTAGGCAAATGCCTTTCGGCAAATCGATTAAAAGTACTTTAAACCTAAATGTTACATAAACGAATTTTAAAAATACGTTCTAATGGTAACATATTAGTACTGTGCTTTCTGTTCTCTATTGATTTTTAAAATCCTCAGTTAAAGTATATATAATTGCTTTTTTAATGCATTAAAATATTGATTTTAAATACATTAGCTGGTTATGTTATATTTCAATCGACAGGTCCGAAAAATTCATATTTTAATTTTGTAATTTTTTGTAATATATTATTTTTTATAAACTTTCAAGGTAATGAAATACTTACGTTTGTAAATAAGGAAAAATTAACTAATAATTATGGCTAATACCACTAGGAATTTATTACTTCAATTACTTTTTGTGATGTGAATTTTTAAAATAAACATGTAAAATCTAAAATGATTAGATAAAATTAATGATTTAATAAGAAAAGGACTTCATAACATGCAAAGCACGGGATCGGAAAATGGCTAAATCACTACTTCAAAGCACAGGAAAGAGAAGAGGTTATGGATTTGGAAGACCTTCCTTTTTCTTCGGTTATTTTGATGTAAAGTTCAACCACTAATACAAAATATCATTGAAAAACCAAATACCAAATCAAAATCCAAGTATACAGCTTTTTGTTTTTTATTCATAAGAATTCATACATTTTAGTCATTCGTATACATACGAATTAATAGACAAATCTTCAAATGTCAAACAGATAACAAATTTCATTCGAAATTTTATGCAAGTCTATAATTTTGTGATAAAGTCATACAGCGAATTTTATCTTGATGATTCATTGAATTAATTGAGTTATCTCTTCAAAAGAGGACAGAAAAAAATTTGGTTCAAAAAGTATGCATTTCCAATGCATGAAAATTCAATTTGTGGAAATTCTTTAAAAGTTCCAAATTAGACCATCTCACTCTCTTTGCTTCCGCTTTTTTCTCCTTTCCTTTTCTTTATCTTTTCTCGGATACGATGAGAGAGAAAGTATTTATAGAGAAAATATATTAACGCTGAAAAAATTCAAATTCGAGTTTCTGATGAATGTGCAAGTGTTAGACCTTCCGAATTCGAAAAATAATTTTTTTAAATGCTCCGTGTGTGACAAAGATAACTCAAAAATGCTTCGAAGTAGACTTGGTATATTTGAATTAGTGTGCAGGTTTTAAAACCAAATTTGTATATTTCTATCAAATTTTGAACAAAATTCACTTTGAGAAGACTAAAACAGTGCAATAACTACAAAACGAGGAGAGTTAGATACTTAAATTTTTTTGAACACAGATTTCCAGTCGACCTTGTGCTTTAATGATCCACCCTCTTAACTGACCCTACCCAATAAAAAAAAAAAATTGCATCCTAAGATTTTGACACTCCTTCCTTTTGAAGATACCTTTCCTTGGAAAAACGAAATACGCACGTGTGGTTTTTTTTTTATCTGGAATCAACTAATTCCCTCATTTGACAGTCTAGAGCAGGGCTTCTCAAACATTGGGTCGCGACACCCAGGGGGCTCACGAGCCACGGAAGAAAAGTCTTAAGAAAATTAATTTATTGCTGTAGTTTTCATTTAAAAAAAGAGTACACATAAAGCTTTTAATACTCAAACAAGTTGGTTTTTGTGTTCTATTAGTTAATGGGATATATGATCTTGTTTGGAATTAACCAGTTTTTTAATGTCTGGAATGAGCTTTGTAACGCACAAAACAATGTCATTTTCCAGCGTCAAACGATTTCTTGATTTTGTTTTTAAATTAATTATTATGGTGAATCCTTGTTCACAGTTGTAATGTGTAGAAAATGACATCAAAGATTTTAATGCTGTTGTGGACAGTTCTGGGTATTCTTTTATAATACGTATCTAAAATTTGTCACTATAAGCTTTGTTAAAAGTTAGTTTAGCTGATTGATCCCTTGAAATCTCTATCAGTTGATCATGATGACTGACACTTAACTCAGCTTTTGTTACGGCTTGCTCACTGAACGGATTGACTATCCACACAACCCTACTCATATCTTTAACTGGAAAGTAATCTGTAAACTGTTCAATCAAAGCTTCAAGATTAGATGATATTAGTAAGGAGAAGATGAAGTGTCAAGGGATGTGGCCCCATTACCCGACACATACTCTACGAACTCTTGAGTACGTGTAAAATTTTCAAAATCTCTGTCTAAACTTTAGATAGAGTTAAAACTTTGGGGGGGGTCGCCAAAATACTTAGTCTAAAAAGGGGATCGCAATGTATAAAAGTTTGAGAAACCCTGCTCTAGAGGACTTAACAATGTGAAGTTGTTAAATAATTGATAACAGCTGAAAGGAAATGTCAGTTATCAAGTGTGAGAACCAAGGAACGTTACAGTGGTTAATTGGAATCTCAGAGCAAAGGAGCTAAATCTTTACAACTGTAAGTTCGAGTACACGACACAATCGCATGATTAATATTATGTGTAACATCTACTAAGTAAGACTACCTGGTGGTCTTACTTTGGGCTCTGATATTACAATGTTTTTCCTCTTTCAAAATGTACTAAAAACGTGGAGCCTTGCACTGGGCATATATCACGTGATTCTGTTACTTTTACTTCACAAAATTAAAAAGATTAAAATTATCGCACATAGTTGTGGCTTTATAATTGGATGAAATAGGAATATCAGTATTTTAAAGAATTTTTAAAAAAATTGATAGTGAATTCATTATTAAATGCAATTCATAGTACATTTCAAAAAAAGCATTTCGAAAATATAAGAAAGTAATTTTTCTAAACAACTATTGCGAAATTCTTACATTCTTTTTTTTTCAAAGGTTCTGAATGAATATTTATCAAAGGTGAAAAAAATTACATTGTACTATCATTTTTGTTTGTTTGATTTCGATTATCTTAACCAGTTGATAATATTTTTGTCTACCTCTGCATATACTTAAAAAAGAGTGAACAACAGAAACTGATTCATCAAAATAATAAAGATAAGTAAATAAATGATAAGATAGAAATAAGATAACATATGGTACATAAAGACGACAAGCAACGAGTACATACATATTTGGCCTTTCAAGGCTCGGGGTTGCGTTTTCAGTGTTTAAGTTTCTAAATTATCTTTTAAGTACCATCTTTGAAAGTGGATAGTAATAATTTCTCTTTCATAATTCTACTATGTAAGAAGAGTTCCGTTAAATTTAGAAAGGATTCGTAAATGTAAGTAAAAAAAATTAACGTATGTCATTGTTTGAAACTTAATACATAGATATCTATAAATACTTTAAATACATTTTGCTAACTTAAATTATTACAAATTTCTTTTCTTTTTAAAGAGGTGGTTTATATAGTAATAACAATAATACAAATATGTTTTGAAGCATTAAATTTTATTATATATTATTTGATATTTGAATTATCTCATATTAATTGAAATTTTTTAAATAAATAGATTATAAAACGATTTTTTTTTCTCAAATGTTCTTAATGAAAAAAAAAATTATTATCTTGTGACTACATGATGTAGTTTTCGTTATGGGTTTTTGAATAATTGAAGGCAACGAATAATTGAATATTTCCATTTAAACAAGGCATAAAAGGAAATATTCATCAATATTATTTAATAGCATGTATTTTTTATCTCCTTTTACCAGTACTACAATATTATTATGTTTGTTTCATTGAAAACAGATGCGTTTTTAAATGGTTGACCGGCTTTTACCAGCATTGCTTAATTATTGCGTATGCTTTTATGACAGCCGATGACAAGCAGATTTTAAAAGGTTGATTTATAACTATGACATCGTAGATGCTATTTTATTTCAAAATCGGTCGAGCTCCAAAACTTTGTTTGCCATGTTTGTAAAAAAGATTTGAGAAAAACTCTTTGAAAGAAAATGTGTCCGTTCGGCTTTTCGAATAATATAAGTTGACATGATAGCCATCAAACAAACAAATCTTGATATACATATTTAAAATCCCTAATGTACTCTGATCAAAATCTCAAAATACTTCTCAAGTATTACACTATAGTTCCAATAAAAATGCTACATTCGTGTCAAAGAGGAATATTTCGTGACTATTATGCGCCAATGTCCTGCAAAGTATTCTCTAGGATGACACCTTTATTAGACAGTATGCAAGAAGTTTCTGAGGTAACAACTTCCGTTTTTTTGAGGTATCAGACAGTCTTCCATAAAATATCGTTTAAAAATTTTCACAAATCTAGGAACTGCAAATACCATAATTCAAATTCCATTCACTTAATTAGTTTTGTTTTTGAATTATTTTGGTCCCAGATTTATATACAGGGTATCCATAACTAAAAAAATCGTACTTTAAAGTTATCTACAGGTAAAACTATTGTTCAGAAAGTTGTGAAATTTTGCATAGGGCATAATAAAGGGACGAGAATTTGTTTGAGCTAATAAACAAAATAGTTCAAGATTTACTCCCCAGGGGCAGATTTTCAAATAAATTATATATTTAGCATATGTTTGACAAATTTACTTACTACAAAACATGTTCAGCATGACGGCCATCATTTTCTGCTACCATCTGGAATCGTAAGATAGCTTGTTCCATAGTTGATCCCAGCAAGCACTTCATTGCTATTCCAGCACAATTTTCATGCAAGATGGAGCTCCTAAACACATTAGCCGTCGTGTAAAGGACGTTTTCCATTATCATTTTAGAGAAGAACGTGTCATCACTCGTCACTTTCATTGTCTGTGGTCTCCTCGGTTACCAGACCCAAATCCATGTGACTTTTTGCTTTGGAAACATTTAAAACATCTGATAAGACTTGATAATCCAAAAGCTTTACCTGATTTAAAAAGCAGTATTTCACAGTTCTCAGAAATAGTAAGAACAGCCTGTTTTTATTATTTCCCAGAACACACTGCGGTCAATAGAGGAACGTGCTATCTTACGATTCCAGATGGTATGTATGGTAAAAGAAAATGATGGCCGTTATGTTGAACATGTTTTGTTGTAATTAAATTTATCAAAAATATGCAAAATGAGTAAATCATTTGAAAAACTGCCAATGGTAGGGAAATTTTGAACAATTTCTTAATTCGCTGAAACAAATCCCCAACTTTTCATTGTGTTTTATACAAAGTTTCATAACTTCTGAACAATAGTTTCGCCTGTAGACAACTTTAATAGTACGGTTTTTTTAATTATGGATACCCTGTACATAACTAAAAAGCTTTTCTTATAGGGTTCAGGGTTTATAAACTTATTTATTTTGAATTAAAGAATTTAAAAATGTTTTGTGAAAGATTTCACATCCGATATGTTCACAATTGAATGTTTCATCAATTGCGAACTCACTGTATCTTAAAAATTTTATTTTCATATCTAATTTTCGAAAGTTTGACATAAACAGATTCACAGTCTGACTTATAAAACCATCAAATGTCGAAAACAATCAGATGTATCAATTCTTGATTCATAATCTAATATTATTTTCACCCTTCTTATTTTAAAGGAGTTAACAAACATTGTATAGTTTACAGATTCATAATTTTCAATATGATTTGGTACTTCTTTTTCTAATCCGTTTCGAATTTTAAACCAATTTCATTCACAGATTCTGATGTGCAAGATGATGTGGTCTTTGCTGACTGTGAGCCTGCTGTCTCTTTTCATGACTGCAACCGCAGATTGCAGTAATGTGAAAGAAAAATACGTGAGCGGAAGCAACACTAATACGTACGAGGCTTTGCGGTTCCTCAAAAACAACGATCGTATAGTGTCGCAGACTGTAAATAAAGCTGGCATCGCAAGTTGGAATTACCAAAGCAATCTTACAGAGCCAAATAAAGAAGCCATGGTAAGTTTTAAATGGTCGCAACGTAATATATCAAACTTTTTTAAAAATGATGCTTTACTTTAAGAACTTGTTTGAGTTACTTTAAGATCTTCGTTTTGATGCTGTAGTTTGTTGTTGTCTTATGGCACTTTACGAGCCCGTTGATATTTATCTATCAATGATTTATGCCGAATGAGTGTCTCTTGTTTTTTCAGTACGAAAGGTAAGATTTAGCTACTCACGCGTCGCAACAAATTTTACGGGATAGACTTCATTCCTGCATTTCATTCACTCATCCACAGATCGTAATATAGATCTGAATCAGAAAGATCTCCTCTGAACCAATACCTCTAGAGATATTACTCCCGACACGGAGGACTTAGTGACCACGTCAGATTTATATTTGCCCCAGTCGGTGCACCCACAGAGTATCTTCGGTCCCGCAATCTAAACTATACGAGTCGAACACCCCGCCAACCATGCTATATATATATATATATATATATATATATA
>JAOUZG010019159.1:9498487-9512616 GCA_026289955.1 Argiope argentata | reverse complement strand
GTTCATTAAAACATTATTCCAGTTATAACTAAATGTCCATCTTAAATTTATTCTTATTCTTTACAACATTATTCCAATTATAACTAAATGTCCATCTTAAAGGGATTCTTAAAGTTGTTTAAAATATTATTCCAATTATAACTAAATGGATAAAAATAAAGCAAAACATCGGTCTGTCTGTCTTGAAGGATCCTACCTCCCTAAGTCATGTCAGAACAGCGACGATGAATTACTATAGCAAAGTTTGTTAGAAATTGCGATAAAGTCAAATTTATGCCTAAAAGTCGACCATTTTAATTAATTTTGCATTTTCATTGAATGATTTAATTTTCTTATTTTTATTACTATTTTTAAACATACCAAGTTACAACTGAAAGTTCCCTTTTTTTAACCTCTAAAAATGATGTAATTTAATTGAATTGTTTAGCTTTAGTTTTCTTATTCAAATGTTTTTTACAATAACATTTTTTCTGGAATAAGTTTTATCATAAAATCTCTTTGTTGTAATTAAATGTAGTTACAATAACATGTACTTCTATTTAATAAAAATATTATTGATTAAGATATCCAGAAAACCAGTTAATATTAAAAAATTAAGCCAATTCGTACTTAAGTTAACTAAGACAAATTTTATCTTAGTTACTTTTTATTAAGTAATTTCTATTAATATAAATAATTTACCATAAAATTATTAATTTTTGCAAGAATTGAACTCGCATTCGTTTTTTTACGTATTCAGGTAGAAAACTGCATTCTTTCAAATACTACTGAATTAATTGATATATTCTTGTGAAATTTAATTTCTTCCTTGATAAATAGCCAAAAAAGATTGAAACTAAACTTATATTGTAATTAAGTGAAGTAAATTTTACCTTAGTGTAAATTCACATAGAAAATGGAATGTTTAGAGTACATTTTTACAATGTTTTTCTTTTAAGAAAAATTATAGTAATATCTTCTGTAATAATTTGCAGGTTTTAAGGACAATGGTGAGATGTGGAGGGAAGCTTATGAAAGTGACTCGTTTGTAGAGGAGATAGAAGAACTGTGGAATGTTATCAAACCCTTCTACGAGCAACTCCACGCTTATGTCAGACGCAAGCTGATACAGCGTTATCCGCTTAGTGGCATTAAACCAGACGGTCCCATTCCCGCGCACCTACTCGGTAAGTTTCTAGATCACGGATGTTAACAAATTAAAATTTAAATATCATTCTTATACATTACTTTAAAATACCAGGCATTATAATGAAATTTAATATGTAACCATAAATTTTTAATCTGGAAAATAATCACATAATGCTGTGTACAAATGCTTATATGATGAAGAATGCTTATATAAATGCATATATTATAAGTTTCGAAAACACTTCCAACAACAGAAACATTTCATTAATTAATAATAAATCTACTTTTAAATGATAGTTCCAGTAAAATAGTATTGTTAAATCACATTTCTCTTTATTTATAATCATTCCAATAATATATCATCAAGCGACTTGACTATCTAATTAATATTTTTAAAAACATTTTATTTTATACTTTTTTATATCTATGGATAAGTAGGACTAAGTCCTCGAATTTATGCATAAAATTGAGTTTTATTATTTATTGACTGAAACCAAATTTAAAATTCTATAATGAAATTATCAAAATGAATATTGAATGCATTACAACATATACATTGAATGTATTATTACGCACATGTATTATTACAACGAATATTGAATTTATTACAGCATATATGTTTTACAAAGAATATTGAATGTATTACAGAATATGTGTATCACAAAGAGTTTTGAAGCATTATTAAAAAACATATATTATGTATTTGAATTTTTCGTATTTATGTTATATGTTTTACTGAAAATTGTCTTAATAATTTTCAGAGTTGTTATAGTATACACTGATTAACAGTATACACTGATGCTTTTGACAGATACAGAGTGAACACATTTATTTGAAAAATAGCAGCTATTGATGTGATTCCATTGTGCTAAATTTCAAAAAAAGATGCTGTAAAAAAACTGTAAATTTTGGGAAAGTTATTATTTAGAAAACAGGGTTTTTTTTTTTAATTTCTTATTTTCCCCCTTTTTTTCAGGAAACATGTGGGCTCAAACATGGGGTAATATTTTTGACATCGTTAAGCCGTATCCCAGGAAAAAATTCATTGACGTAACAGACGCAATGGTAGAGAAGGTGAATTTATTTGTTATACTTTTATTATTCGTTGTTTTGTAAGTAAAATTGCCCAATGCCCATTTCCTCAAAAAAATTGCCTGCTCCTGAAATAAATCAATTGCTCTTAAAACGTATATTCACGAATAAATTCCAGTGACATCTTTTAAAGAGAAAGAAATCTTAAACAATATTGAAAGAAAAATGTACAATTCATGCTTATATTCTTTTCACTTAGGAAATTGATATTCACTCCGTATCATTTGAAAGATTTTTTCACTTAGGAGAGACATATATCTTTATACAATAAAAAGAACTAAAAAAATTTTAATCGATGAGATTTATTTGATTTATAGTTAAAATTTAAAAAATGTTTCTCTCTCAGATAATGACTCCCATGGACATGTTTAAAATGTCGGAAGAGTTCTTCACCTCCATTGGCCTGAAGAAAATGACACCGGAATTTTGGCAGCGTTCGATCATCGAAAAACCCAAAGACAGAGAAATGGTTTGCCATGCTTCTGCTTGGGACTTTGCGGATGGAAAAGATTTCAGGTATAAAAAAAATCTTTTTCTTTGCACATTATCTATTTAGAATGCAAGTAGAAGAAACTTATTCAGTATCAATTTCAAAGTATAGAATTTACAAATTTGGATGATATTATTTTGAATCTCAATGCGTAATCACATAAAATACAGCCGTGTTTAGATTAAAGTTGCAGATTTGCATACATGAAAAATGTTGGCGATATTATTATATAGATAACAAATGTTGATGACAAATTACTTAAAACATGGAAAGAATTTTGAGCTAAATAATAATTTCTTTTATTTTTGATACGAACTATGTAAAAAAGGGAAACTTTATTTTTCAGGATCAAAATGTGCACTCGAGTAAATATGGAAGATTTCATTACGGTTCACCATGAAATGGGCCACGTCGTATATTTCATGTATTACGCAGGTCAACCTTTAGTTTTCCGTGAAGGAGCAAATCCAGGTAAAAAAATCTTTTTATGCGCAATACAAAATTGTGAAAGTTTTAAGAATACTTAAATACTTACAGTTCACGGTATGGAAAAAAAAGAAATGATATGAAATTTTTCTTAATTATTAATATTATATACAAAAAAATTCAGATGTAAATACTTTTTGAGATTAAAGAACTGAAATATAATATTTGGTCGTTTGAAACTGTATTGATATTTTATATATCCCTTTATTTAAGGTATGAGATAAATTTAAATTATCAGAAAGTTTTTTTTTTGTGGGAATAATTCTTAATATATAAATTTTACGATTATGTTCATATATATAATGTTTTTAATATTGTAGCCTATCTGATTATTAATAAAAGTACTTATATATTGGTAACAAATAGTCAAGTGATTTAAATCATTAAAAAAAGAGAGATGCATTTTCATAATACTAATTTTCAATCATAATTGTCAAAAAGGATAGAATCTGGATACAATTGTCTATGAAATTCGCACATGCAAATCAAAATTCCAAAATTCAGTATTGTAGCAATTACTTTCTTTCACTATTTTGCAGTTTTGATAATTTAATTTGGCTAAATAAATTATCTAATAAATAAAACTTAAATACATAAGAAAAACATCATATACAAATACAAAAATTATTGCATCCTAAAAATTTTTGTTACCATTTATTTCGTCAAAAATCAAATTAAATTTTCAACCATGATAAAATATTCATAAAATTTTACGCCAAACTAAGAATCCAAAAATATTGTTTTTATTCCAGGTTTCCATGAGGCGATAGGAGATACTATAGCTCTGTCAGTAGCAACTCCAAAACATCTAAAAGAAGTGGATCTTCTCGAAGAAGTATCGGATGATGAAGGTAAAAAATATGAGGTTTAAAGAAATTTTTTTACTATAACAAAATAAAAATAATTAATTTTCAAGGGATTTCTGATTTTATAATTATTATGGTAACTAAATTTGGATCATACTAACTTGGAATTTCCATTGATTTTTAGAGAAAAATTAATTTATTTATTTCTTTTTTTGGCAATGAAGATTTAAAAGGGTGTAATTATCATAATTATATAAGAAATTTTTTTATTAACAATCATTTTTATTGATAATCTGAAGATTTCCCTTAAATAATTAAATCATAATTTATTATAAATTTCTTAATCGACGATCAACTGAATAAACCTTGTACATTCCACAGAAAGCGACATTAACACTCTGATGGACACAGCCTTGGACAAGATTGCTTTCTTGCCTTTTGGCTATCTCATCGATGCCTGGAGATGGAAAGTGTTTGACGGCAGCATCAAGAGGGACGAACTCAATTCGGAATGGTGGAAACTCCGGTAAGATCTATTTTCAAAGACTTGAAAAAGTAAAAACGGTTAATAACAATTTCATATTCATAAGTCAATTATAAAATCATATTGGTTATTTTTAAGAATTTAGAAAATTAAAAAAAAATTAAACTTGCTTTTGTTTTAACCAGATTGAAATACCAAGGTCTTTGCCCACCAGTCAAGAGAACCAACGATGATTTGGATGCAGCAGCTAAATACCATGTGATCGCCGATGTTCCATATATAAGGTAGGAGAAATTTATTGGGAGAATCTTTATAAACATAAAAAAAGAGTGAAGAACTTACCAAACAATTTTCAACGTTTTAATAAGTTAATAAAAGAGTGTTTTTAAAAATTTTCATTTTTATTATTTTCTAGATTTTCGTTATCGACATATTTCATAATTATTTATCATTAATGTGACGAAAGCTTGTAATTAAATGCTCATTAAATCGAAAATAAATTGCGCTCCTCATTAAGAATAAAACTTAAGTTAAAATATATTTTAATATATTTTATAATGATTATTTAAATTATTTATTTATATTTTATATTTGATAATTTTCTGAAAACATTGAAAGATTTGTGGCGTTAGCTTCATATGTCAGATAACATCTACGATACTGAAGTATACTTTTGTGATCATGTTATCGGCTACAGACGGTTATTCGAGGGTTCGAACCGCGATCTTCAATTGTCACATTAGTGACTTTGACAACGCAATCTCTTGCCGGCGCCATCTACCCGCAGTAAAAGGCGTCACATTTACTCGACGCAGGAACGAAACAAAGCCGTCAAACTCACTTGGCGTATCACCATACTCACATGCTCGCCAAAACGCTTGGCGCTTTAAAATCGTTCATCTCTCCGCCGACTCACTGGTGAAGGGGTACTGTGGAGCTAAGTTCCTTAGCCAGATAACATCTACGATATTATAGTATATTTTATTACTGTGGTCATATTACTCGGCTACAAGCCCTAGCGTCGCGGGTTCGTACTTGTACCTTCAAGCGCCACATATTCGATTTGTTCTCAGAGCATACAATTGTACTGAAATTCTGAGTCTTGTACACAAGGAAGTTAAAACATTCTTTTTCCTTTTATTTATTTTAACCATAACTAAATAAATACGCTTGTAATATTGGGTTTCGCTTTAGGAAAAGTTTTATAAAAATTAATTAAGAAATATCTATATCTATTAGTTCTAATATATATCTAATGAGGAATTATTATTTTTCTTTTTTTTTAAGTTTGTTTAACATATAAGTGACGTTTTGAAAGCTTTAAATATTTATTATTTATTCTGTAAAATTGAATTATAAATTAAAAAAATCGTTTTCATTTCCACTATTGATAGAAGTTTTGTCATAATCTGTATTAGTTTGATGCTCTTTCCTGCAATTGGTTAATTTTTGGTCTTGTAAAAATATATAACAAACTATTAACTATCTTGTAAACTATATAACAAACTATAACAAACTGTATATAACAAACTTCTTTACAAACTATAATTTTTTCTTCTTTTTCAATACGTAGATTCATGCGAATTCCATGAAAAAATTTTAAGAAGTAAATCTAATAATCCGTACAAAATTATCTATTTACGAATATTAAGCAACAAATTTTAAATAAAGCAATGAACAAATCATTCAGTTAACGAAAGATATAACAAATATATTTCTTTGATTCGATTAAATAGCGTAATCGTGAGCAGTTGGATAAAATTTCAAAGTTATTCCTATAATCTAATCTTCCAATACTTCAATGCAACATAGCGGTTTTTGTTTAATGAAGTGTGCTGTTTTGACTACTATTCGTACAACAGCTCATTTTCTTCAATCAGAGTTTTCAAACAAATAAAATGCAAGGCAATGGTATTTCCGTCAAAAAATTTTTTTAATTAAGGACTTGTGCTGGGAGTCACTAAACATATTCTTTTTTCAAATTCAAATGAGAAACAATTCGTTAATTGTAGATATTTTTTTGATTGTGTAGTTAGAGATCGTTGTTATCTGTTATTAAAAAAGATTTGAATTCAAAAGATAAAGCAAAGAAATGAAAACAAAAATTAAAAAATGAAATCTACGATCACAAATTTCAAGTTATCACAAGAAAGCATTGTTATTTTTTAAGTCATTATTTGTCTTAATTAATAATGATGATCTTTTTTAACTTTCATTTACAATTTTTCTAACTGGCAAACAAAGCTTTGGAGCACAACCGATTTTGAGATGAAAAGAACAAAGATCTGAACAATGAAAGATTGTTTTTCTAAACATCGACGTATGCATAAACTGATAGTCTCGTGATTGTTTCAAACCAGTTTAAACTGATTTATGATTCAAATTAATTAAGACTATTTAAAAGAATTCAGAGAATTAATAATTTGGAAATCTAGTTGTAACTTTAGTTGAAGACAAATCCCTAAATGTAACAACCTTCAACATATTTTCTAATAACCCTAAAAGTGACAAATGGATGCCTTAAAAGCGATAAATTATCAATTTGTTACCTACGCATTTTGAAGCTTCAAAAACCTCAAACCAAGACATCATCTTGTTCTCATATGATGAAAAATACCTTTATTTGATTCTTGATCAATATTTTCTTCAGCATTTGATTTTTTTAAAAAGTATATCTATATGTAAATATAAAGGTCTGAATCATAAATTTATTGTATTCTCATGTTTCTGAATCTGTAATAATTTTCACTACAGGTACTTTGTCAGCCATGTTATCCAGTTCCAGTTCCATAAAGCACTATGCGATGCAGCAGGACACAAAGGGGCTCTGCATAAATGCGACATATACAAGAACAAGAAAGCAGGGCAGCTGTTAGGGTATGTATATGATCTTAACATTTTTCTGCAAATTTTATGAAATAATTTAATTTAATTATTACTTTAATTCTTTGAAAAAGCTGAAATTAAAATATAATAAATCATTAAAAAAATTTACTGGAAATGAAAGCGAAAATTAGATCCGAAAAAATGAGGTATTAAAATGCTATCAAATGAGGTATTAAAAAATAACATGCTATGATTTTCATAAAACTGCTCTTTTTGATTTTAAAATGTGAAATGACTCGATATTTTTTTTATTTTTATTGATTACTTCATGAATTTATTTTTTGGAGCTTTGAAAAACTAAATGATTTTATTTATATCCTAAAAAGAAAGACCCATTCCTTAAAATTGTGATAAATACTTAATACTGATTTTTTTAATACTTTTAGTGACATGCTGAGCCTTGGTAAATCCGTCCATTGGAACGAAGCCATGAGAGTTATAACTCAGGGTGCAACTCACAAAATGAATGCCAAGCCCTTGGTCGAATACTTCGCTCCCCTCTTGAAGTGGTTAAAAATTCAAAACAAGAATGAGACTTTGGGATGGAACAGCAACGACCCAATGGTGTGCCCTTAAAGCTTTGTCTACACCCGATTGACGTCAAATAATCCTGCGAAACTAAAATAAAGGCATTAAAATGTATTTGTAGTTAATACATAATCAAAGGCTTGGCATTGTTGAATTTTGAAAAATTCTTCAGATTGTTGCCTTTGAATTCTAAGTAAAGAAAAAATATTTATTTATCTGTAAGCATTTTTGTCTTCATTTTTTTCTTGTGTATTTATAGGAAAAAGCAATTGTAAGTCATTCACTTCATATTTAAATAAACATTTATTTATTTGCAAAATGTGTCGTTTTTCTTTTATTTGATGCTTCCACAAATAACATCTTTTCCAGATTTGACTGCTTTAAAATTTGTTGAACTATTTACAGAATTATGTAAATAAAACTGTGGAATTGTTACAAATATTTTATTTTTGAAATTTGTCTAACTACTTTGAATTTGTTTAAATTTGTCTAATTGCTTTTTTAAACTCAATGTTTAAAAGCTGCTTTTCCGGGTAATCCATTTTTCGCGACAAGAATTTCAATCAATTAGTAAACAAGTCCTTTACTTTGTTTTATATGAAGTACAGAGAACATATTGTAATCATTAAAAAATTTGAACTCGAGATAAAGACGAATTTCTTAGAAAAAGGATTAAGCTAAATTCAATAAGGGCTTGATTATTTTTCGATTTGTACTTTTAGAAACATTTTAACGCGTTGGCTCAAAAATGTAACGACTCAAATATATAAATTTGGTATCAAATTTTGCGACTACAAATGTAGTTTTGTGTCAAATTTTTGTTTCAATAGCTTAAGAAAAACGTGTCTAAAGCACAACTTTTTTTAATATACTATTATCTATATATCGAGAATAAATCGGCAAAAACTCCGCCAAGGATTAAACTATAGATTCAGAAAAAAGTGCTGAAATTCGCCAAAAATTAATATTTTGTAACTAATTCTCGCCAACGCCATTATAGCGTTTTCTGATATATCATCTTTACTAAAGGGTATACAAGAAAGGTTTTGAACCACTCAACCTGGTTTTTATTGACTTTACAAAAGTAATACGAGAAAAATAGAAATATCAAAATCCAGTTCAGGAATTTTAAAGAAAATAAAAGGTGGTGTGTTCTTCGTATAATTGCACAAATTCCTCTTTTTTTTCAATATTTAAAGCTATTGATCAGCATCAAATTTCTACCAAAAAAGAGAAAAAAGTAAATATTAATTTCTTTCAAGATTATATTGATTAGCAACGTGAACTAAGATAAGATATGTTCTTAAGATAACAAATGTTGTATCGCTTATGTTTATACTGTAACAGAACAAATATCATACTCTTTTAATTAAAAAGAGCTGCTAAAGAGCAATTATATAACAAATACATATTGAAGAGTTATTCATTTAAACTCCAATGTCCCCCCGGTGGGCAGCTTGAGATGATGATAAGTTTCCGGTATGGTGATTGATTCTTTCCAACCTGAAGGGTATACGAAAAGGTAGGAGTCTGGCCGCTTCCATCGATGTCGGGACGTGTTTCCTTAGGAAAGGGTTGTACCGTGACCGGTGATGACCCTTAGAGCTCAACAACAGTTAAAACCAGTGTTGCTGTAAAAGTTTTAAGTTTTATGGTTTATCCATATGCCTTCGGGTGGCTCGAAGAGTTAGTGATATTTTAACTCAAATTGATTGATTGAGAAAATATCGAAAGTATTTATTTATTTCCACTCTTTTAAATCGAAAGAGGTACATTATTTAAATAAAGTTTCTATTTTACAAGTTATTGTATTTTGTATTGTTCCGAAATTTTAATATAAATTTTTTCGTTTGTTTGAAAATACATTGAATAAAATTAATTACAACACATTTAATTCGTGGGTTTCACAATCAAAATGTAATAGAAAAGTTAATTCACACAGTACAATGTAAAAATACTTGACAATTAGATAAGTTATAAAAGGAAATAAAGATTAAAAATTCTGCCATGATTTCTTTTAAACAATTTTTTTTTATTCTTATATCTTCAGTGTAATAGAGTGAATTCATTGGTAAGTCCGACAAATATAAAACATTCATCCGTGTTATATTTTTAAAGGCATATCACCATCAAATGAAACATTCTAACGGAAAAGAGGCTTTGAATCTCATGTATGCAGTTTAGTTACCGGCATTGAAAAAAATTCAACCAAAAAGTGATTTTACCCAGATGCTTTGAAATAAAAACTTTAAATCTTAAAAATAAAACATTTTTAACAAAACTTTGCTGATTTAAAGCAGTGATTGTATTTATACCATTTTTATTTTATATTAAAGTAGGATATTTTAATGTCTTTAACGATAAACTGTCCAGCATTTCTGATTTTTGTTAGATTATCAAAATAACTACGTCACTGTGTATTTCTTAAAGAGAAAAACTACAGCAGAAATCCTTGACCAAAAACATTTTACCGATTTCACCAAATTTTATTTCATTTGAAAGCTCATCACTCATCAATACATCATCAGTGGTTACCTGTTACCATCTCAAATGTATCATTTGGAATCGAAGGTTTGTTATGTAGTATGTATTGCTAGAACATGAAAATTAATTGCGGGACATTGGTATTGGTTATAACCAATTCGTTTCAGTCGAGCATTATGATAAACAATAAAACAAAAGGGTGCCTTATAAATATAAATGGGTATACGTTGAAAGGCAATATTTTACTTGTTACAGCTAATTCAAAGTCAACAAGGAAAAGATTTTCTTGTATCAGATTGGGACTAAGAATTAAAAAACGGATTTTTTACAACAGCCCCAAAATGGAAAAAGGCCTTACAAAAGAAATATTACTAGGCTATGCCCAGTCAAACGTTATCATCAACCTCAACATCAATACCAAAGCAGAATACTCATGGTTCAAATGTCGAGCTATGAACCCTGAAACATTTGTTGTTGGGCCGGGATAGCCTGGTTAGTAGAGCTTTGGACTCGTACTTCTTAGGTAACGAGTTCGAAACACACCGGCCAATAGATTCCCCGAGTGTGTGGCGTCTGGCGCTCGTTGAATCTGTCGTGATTGCAGTCACCTATATCGAAAGCAATAGCGCTGGGGGTACTGGGTCAGAGGCGATCGTTCTCTGTTCCAGGTCTAAATTACGATCTGAGATGAGTGAATGAATAGGCATGAATGAAGTCTGCCCCCTAAAAAGGGTTGTGACGTGTGTGTAGCTAAGTCGAGCTCTTGGCCCTAGATGGCGCTACTTGTAAAAAAAGAGACGTATATCTCTGGCTTAAAATCTGCTGACGTATCAGTGAGGCTTGTCCATGATAAGTGCCATAAGTAAGAACAACAATAACATTTTTGTTGTTACTTATGGCACTTGCCATAGACAAGCTCACTGACAAAATCAGCTACTTTAGCCGAGATTTTACAGTAGCTTCTGAGGGTAAAGGCCCCCAAGCATCGGAAAGCAGAAGTCTAACACTCACACACTCATTTGCACAGTATCTTTTTACAGAGAGGCTCTTTCACACATCTCACAAATAGAACACAACGTAAAGGACAGTCATGCTCGAACCAGGACTCGAATCTGGGAAGCCCAAATCACGGAGGTTACGTGCTACCCTAGGCCAGGACAATGGTGTCAAAAAATAGTTGTGTGCCATAAGCTGGTAGTTCGTTACGGACGATCGTATGGACCATAAATTATTTGTTTGAGGCAAATATTACGAGGAAAAGGATAAAATGATAGTGAAGACTTGCCAAAATTATTCTTCTGCATGACAACGCTCAAAGTCAAAGACAAAAATCATAAGAAAATACTTGGACACTCTCAAATGGGATATTTTATCACAATCACCATATTCTCCCAATATTGTCGCTGCTGGTTATTGATTGTTCTGATGGATGCAACAATATTTGTCAGGTCAACGGTTTACTACTTTCACAAAAATCGAAAATTGATTCCTAACTTGGATCGTCTCAAAAGAGGAGATACTTTTTCCACAATAGAATTATAAAATTACCTGAGAATTAATAACCAGTGACGGACCATACTTTGATTAAAATATTTATACATTTTGGTCTAAAATAAGTACATTTTTCGCCATAAATAAACGGAGAGAACTAGTTTACACACCCAATAAATATTACAACCTACCACCATTTATAGGAGCAACACGTCTTTACCATGATCTGGGCATCCTAGGTTCGAGTCCGGGTTCGGCAATGATTGTTCTCCTTCTGTTATATATGTGATTTCTGTATGTAAGGTGTATGCTTACTTCTGTAATCCCCAGTGTGATATTTAGTGAGACCCAGTGTGCACGGGGATCTCTAAATGTTCAATAAAAAATATTACATTTAGTTCTGGTTTTGGCTTCAACTTCGTTTTCCTACGTCAAGATCCATCATTAATTCAAAATTAAAAATTATAATGATAGATTTGAAGTACATCCCTAGGACATGAATCAACTCTATTCTAATCCAGAATTGATAAAAAATGCTAAAAAGATATGATAATCTCAATATTTCACCAAACTTTGTTTAAAAAATTAAAAATTAATTCCTTATAAAAAAATTAGTTTAAGAAGATTTTGTTAAAAAGGATGCCAGGAAAGTAATTTCTTTCAATAAACTTTTAATCGTTGAGTTTTAAAGAGAAATATTCATCATCAATTATGTAATTTATTTATTTTCTTCGGGCAGTATTTTATCAAAGATAAAAAGAAACAATGCAGTAAAATCTTTGAATGCTTCCAATTCTCTTCACTTACTGATAATATTTTGACTGCGTCTGCTTATAATAAGAACAGATATAGGACAAAAAAACCGATTCATCAAAATAATGAAGATAAGTAAAAAAATAATACATCAGGAAGTTAGATAACATTTGGTATTTAAATGCCGCAAACACAGAGAAGGCTTAAATTTGGTCTTTCAAGGCGAGTTCTATAAGTTCTATTTTGGAGTTTCAAAAATATCTTTTAAAAAGCATTTTTACAAAAGGATAGCAATAGACTGTCTATTATAATTCTAATATGTAAAAAGTGTTCCTTAATTTCATATAAAAGTCACTTAAAAGTAAGTAGATAAACCTGTTGTTAAATATAATAATTTATTATTCTTAAAAATTAATTTAAAATATATTAGTTTTGATTATTCTATACTTTATTTTTTATATATATTCAGTATGACAAATTTTGGTTTTTCATGTGTATGTTACATTAAATTATTTCAAATATTGTTTGGCATTTTAATTATACTCGACATCTAAAAAACAATTTAAAATTGAATAATTTATTAAGTGCTTAAGTTTTCCTTTTCTCAAACGTCTGAATTTTTAATAATGTAATATAATTCATTATTTCTATTATATTCTTAGATCTTCTAACAGCAAATATTTAAAAAATATATCAAGACAAATTGATTATAAAATAGAATACAAAATAATAATAACAAGATTCTGCATTTTATCTAAGAAGTTTTGCATGATTTCAATGATAATCGAAGATTAACCGATACGATCTCTCAAAAGAGAACTTAAATTTAAATCATTGTTTAAAACCAAAGTAAAATTTAAAACCTCCAGAATGAAATTAATGTTAGAAAAAATGGGCATGGGTGGCAATTATTGTTCTTCATTTTTCAGACTTATTAAAATTTGTTGTTCCATTTGAAACTGGGCATCATTCATCCATGATTTCCATAATAATAGAAAATTAATTTCCAAAATTCAATTTCTTATGAGTATAAAAAAAGTAAAGATTCCTGCAAACATAATTTATAGTAAAATAATTTTTTCAATTCCTTTCAGAGTTATTTCAATTAATTGCATTTTATTTATAAATACAAAATGTAATAAATTATGAGAGATATTGCTTAAAAAGAAAAATCGATGCCAGTCAATTATTGAGAAGATTTGATAAATTCGTCTCAAAAGAAATAAAAATGAAACAAATTACAATGCTATTATTAGGATCTTGTTGTTTTGACTTATGGCCCTTAACAAACCAGCTCACAGTTTATCTGTCACTGATTTAAGCCCAGTGAGCGTCTCTTGTTTTTTCAGTAGCACCAACTAGGGCCTAGAGTACGACTTAGCTACTTCATTTGTCACCTCACAGAACACAGAAGAACAACCAGGTCCGAACCGGGAATCAAGCCCGGAAAACCAGATTACGCGGAATATCTATGTCAGGATGCCGACACAGTATTTTAACT
>JAOUZG010019159.1:9482838-9498387 GCA_026289955.1 Argiope argentata | reverse complement strand
TATATATATATATATATATATATATATATATATATATATATATAATAATGTGTCTAGAGGTAGATAAATATACATATATCGAGGGGGTACTGTATCATGGTCCTCTGTTATTTTTCTGTCATTTCGACTAAACCATTTTTTAGATATAAAACAATTTGATATAATCTTCAATACATAACTTTACACTACCTTGTTTTTTTTAATCGTATTTTAGCCTAATAAGCTTTATTTAGAGAAATTAAAAATCTATCAAATAACGATTGCTTTTTAATTATAATATATTCTGAAAAACAATCGTATCATGTTTAAAATAAAAAAAAGTACAAACAACATTTTTTGCCTGAACAAGGTTTTGTTTATGGAATATAAAGATATATTTCAGTTCTATTCATCAATTTATCATCCATTGTATCCTATTACATTCATGGTCTTTTTTTAAATAAATAAATTGACTGATGAACATTATTGATGAAAAGATTGCCTAATGAACATATCGTTAATCTACAAATTAATGTGCTTATTTCATTAAAAAAAGGAATTAGCCACATTTTCAATTTTCCTAGAACTGAAATCTGTTCATCCATTCACAATTATTCACGCATATTAATCAGATCCGAGAAGGTTCAACGAAATGCTTTCTGATATTTCAGTTCTCAGAAGCAATGCAAAGACGAGTCTCATATCAACACCACGAAAAGAAAAAATATTTTATTTTATTTTTATTTTATTGCATTTTATTAATAAAAAGAGAAAACAATATATAGAAAATCTGTTGTATGCCCATACCCAGACGGATGCTACATATTTCTGACTCTACAGTGATTTTTTAATATGCTTATACGTGCCATATAGATGTTCGTATTGTAATTTATCATTTTTCCCTTTTCTGTTAGTAATTTTATTTTCCTGAAGTTCAACTCATAATCTATTTGTTTAAGTATTCTTTTCCCCTCCATCCAGTTTTTACTTCAGCAAAATATTAAATATTTTCGCGTTGGATTTGACACCGATGGCATTTTCTCTGGATAAGCCTGAGTGGTGCATCGTCTCTTTCTTTAATTCTTTTAACAATTTTTTTTCTTCCTCCCATCTTGTACTCAGCCAAATGGTTAAATAACTTTGTGTTATAGGCCGGGGGGCACAGCGTTATGTTATGTCTTACGTATACTCATACTGTGTCGAATGTATATTCATAGAGAGTTAGGGGTATGATTTTTGGACTTATATTCTACTTATAACACCAATTCGAGAAGCACGAACCAAATATACAATATAAATGCATCTTCTTCGTGGTATCAAACACTTTAAAGACATTCGTTACCAAATATGTGGTGACTGAAGCAGTTAATTCATCCAAACCGTCTATTCCTTGTAAAAATTACCAGAAAATTTTGTTTTTCATGTAGTTAACTTCTGTCTGAATAACATTTTTCATTCGATTTTCAACTACTTTCATTTTTATGATTGTTTATTAAGAAATTATTGAAGACATTTTGGTACAGAGATTCTACAAAATAATCCAACGTATTCTTTTTAAAACATCCTAGCAGAATACCATACGATAGCTTACTAGGGTTTAACCATTTCAAGCTTGCATATAGTTTTAAACACTTTCATTCACAGATTCTTGATCTACAAGATGATGTGGTGTTTGCTGACTGTGAGCCTGCTGAGTCTTTTCATGACTGCAACCGCTGATTGCAATAATGTGAAAGAAAAATACGTGAGCGGAAGCAATACTAATGTGTTCGAAGCTTTGCGGTTCCTCAAAAACAACGATCGTATAGCGTCTCAGACTTCAAATAAAGCCGGCATCGCTAGTTGGAATTATCAAAGTAATCTCACAGAGCCAAATAAAGAAGCCATGGTAAGTTTCAAAATGTCGCAAGGCACCATAAAATAAATTTCATGTAGTTCATTATATTTAAAATGCATGATTATTAAATACAAATTTCATAATTGTATCAATCTTAAGTATATCACTTTGTATTATGATTGTCCAAAAACGACTTATAGAAAATAAGAACAACATTCAAAGGCCGAAAACTTCAAATATTTCCTTTAATAGTATTTTCTAATTTATATTATTATATAAAATGTTATTATATATTTATATTATTATATATAACAATATTATATATTATTAAAATATTATTATATATTTATATTATAAATCTCGTTGTAGTGCGGAAAAAATCTATTTAATGAAAAACATATAAAATACAAGCATCGTACATTACGTATTTTATATAGTAAAATCATTTTCATTTTAAATGTATAACATTGCCTTGACCATATATGTGTTATAATACGCAATGAAAATATTACAATTAAAAATCATTTATAACTATGAAATAAGTTTATTGGATTGTAACCAATAAAAATTTTATTTGATTATTGGTTAATTCTTAATAGAAAAAGGATTTGAAATGTTAGAAGTTTATATTAACAATGAAATAATATATTCAAAAATAAATATTCAATATTTGTATTTGAAAATATTTTGCAGAATGTAAAATTTTTGAACGGAATTTTTAAATAAAATATTTTATATTGGTTTTTAGTTAAAAATGCAGCAAGTCGTAGCTAAATTGGCTAAAGAGACCTGGAAAAACGCAACATCTTTTGCGTGGAAAGATTTCAAAGACAAAAATGCAACCGCTTACAGGTGGTTCAAGAGTCTGTCCGTCCTCGGAACTGCAGCTTTGCCTGATGATAAATTTGCAGAGGTATGGAAATATATCCATCCCTTTACTTCCTTAAATTTTGACAATATATTTGCTCTACTTTTGACCGCATAGATCATTTTTTTTGTATTTGACATTGAACTTTACGTAACAACAACAATTTATTATTTAATTATTCATTTGTACATTAATGATATTTTCTATTGCCTATCTCTATGTACAATAATGCCAGTAAGAAAATTATACATGAAATTCCTAAATTTTAAGAAATAAAAATCGTTTTAATATTAATAGGTAATTTCTTTTTGCATTGAGTCTTTTGACAAAATTCTTATTCTTTTTTATTTAAATAAAGTAATGCAAAAATGCTGTATTTTAGGAGGGTTGTTGCGGTTTTTGCACTGAAGAATATCGGATAGCATGCATTTTGCATGATATCATTTTGCATTATCCTGTTGCTATTTTTCAACCATTGTTCCTAAAATGTTAAGTTACTTATCAACAAATGTCTAAATACAGCGTTTAGAGATGATTGCAGGCCATATAATTAATACAAAAAATCATTCCCGAAATTAGTGGATAAAAAATTTTCTCATCTGAAAATACTAAAAATTCTGCATGAATAACTTCATTTTCAAGATTTGTACATTTAAAAAAGTATTTAAATCTAATTGATGATTTAAAAATTAAATAAAATAAAGCCTTCTTCTTTCCAGATAAATTTTGAAATATATACTTATCACTTGATTTCTCATCAAAATCAATTTCTTATTGTTTTTAATGCATGTGATATTGTTTCACTTTCAATATCAGTGTCCATCAAAATTTAAATGAAAATATTCAAGTATTCGGTAATGTTGGCATAGAAACAGAAGTCGTGTTTACGAAATGCCCTTTTTCATTGTTTGATTTTATTTGCAGCTCGGCGAGTTGATTGCTGATATGCAAGATGTCTACGCGAAAGCGAAAATTTGTCGATTCAATTCGTCGGACGATAAAAATTGTGATTTATCTTTAGAACCAGGTAAGAGTTTCAGAAATATTTTGAGTGACAGATAATGGATTATAAAACTAATTATTAGCTCTCTCAAGCATATTTTATCTTCAGAAACTTCATTCATCAATAAAACCACCTATCAGCAAATACTCCCGATATATACCTCTGATAAATTCGTAGTTCATAGTATCCATGATTAATGGTTGCTTACCACATTCCATGATTTCTCATTCTTATATACTAATTTTATTTTCATTTCAGAACATGATGTTGTTGAGAGGTGAAGTTTTTGGCGTCAACAAAAACCCGTAGGCGAAAAATAAACATTTTATTATCTGCACGAGCATCTCAAAAAAATCAGTTTTTAATAACCCGTAGCTATTGCATTTAAAAAAGCTCTGAATTTAAAAAAAAATAAGTGAATGACTACAGCAAATAAAACCTAGAAAAATGTCATTTTGAGCACGTGATTATATGAAATGAAATAAATAACAAATGTGATATTTTTTAAAACAGTAAATTACAGACAAAGTTTTTTTTGCAATACTAAAGTTACTAATTAAATGAAACAATGAAAATGAATAAAAATATAGTTTAACTTGCACGAGCATGTAGTGCTTGGATATTCAAGAAATGATGTTCTCACATGATGCATTGAAATGTGCATAGCAGATTTCATTTTAATCCTTTTTCTTCTTAAAATCTGAAATGTAAAAAATAAATATTCGATGTTTATTTTTCACTATATTCCTGAGCATCTGATTGGTATGATTTTTCCTTCTGAATTAAGGGTTTACATTTCAAGATTTTGTTATACTAAACGTACTTCATACAAATAGTCCAATCTTACATTGAATCTGTCTTGCTTCATACGTTCTTTACTGAATGACATGAATATAAATAACATGGAAATAATAAGAAACTATGCAGTTTCCTGTGAGGTCCTCCTTATTTAACCAGAGTTCATGCAATTAATTAAAGAAAATACGAAATTATAGACTTAGCATATTTCATAATAATTAATTAGGGTTGATTCATACACTTTATATTTATTTAAAATTTTATTTATAATCATATAACAGTAACAATATGAATGTAAAAGTATATTTAATATGTTCACAGAAACTCAAGTAAAGAAAATAATTGTAAAATATTCTTTGAAATATTTTTTAATTTATTTAAATTAGAAAAAATGCTAGTACAATTGAAATTTTTTTAAAATTTCATCTTAATATAAAAACGGTTTAAGTATGATAATATACTCTGAAATTATTGAGGGGAAATATTAAAATTTGCCTGATTTTTAATTAACAGTACATACTGTAGTGAAGTTTGAGACATTATCTCTTAGTTAATACCTATAATCGTAGAATTGAAAAAATGTTAAATTTACTAATTCCAAATCCGGCGATCATCCCTATAAAGAATTCTTCAATACTTTATATCACACATATCGTATGATGCAGTTAGCAGGTATTATATCAAAATGTAATCTTTATCTTATTAAACATATAGACCATCAAAAATATGCTTTGTTTTATTTCAAAACGAAACGCTGGAATATTTTTATTAAACTAAACTAATTTAAGCTTGGGGCTCCATAATAATATACTGCTCCTAGAAAAAGAAATTGTTAATTTGAAAAACATAAAAAATGAAAAATATGATATTACAAAAAAACTTACTTTAAAGGCATATCATTAAGTCGCTATTTTGTTACATTTTCCAGAGCTGACAGAAATCCTCATTAACTCCAGAAACGAAGCAGAACTGAAGCACGTTTGGACGCAGTGGAGAAATGTTTCCGGCAAAGTGGTGAAGGACAAATTTCTAAGATATGTCAACTTGTCCAATGAAGCGGCTTGCCTGAATGGTATGTGCAATTCATTCCTCACTTGCTAGTTTTATTCTGCATGTCAAGTATTTTAAATCAGTAGAAGATTCTTAGCGATAAAAAATACTGAATTCATACAGATCATCATTTATTTATAGTTAACCACATGCACAAATTAGGTTTTATATCAAAATATTCATGTGTTTTCATAGTTAAATATTGGACGTTATGGTTAAATATTGTCAATCCTGTATACAAAATTGTAGAAAATAAATTCTAAAATTTTGTCAAATAAGTTCTCTTGGAATCATCTATATGAAAATGATATTTTTGGATGTACAAGGTTTACACATCATTCTTCAAGTGCCCACTTCACTACACAAGTTCCACTCTACTCTACACGGTTTCCACTCCACTGTACAAGGTTTCACTCCACATTACAAGGAATCACTCCTCTATACAAAGTTCCACTCCACTATACTTGGTTCCATTCAACTATACAAGTGTTCTCTCCACTTGACAAGGCTCAACTCCACTATACAAGGTTCCTCTCCACCATACAAGTACCACTCCACTTTACAAGGTTCCACTTCAATATACAATTGTCCACTCCAGGTGTTCACTCACTCCCAGTAACTAATATCAAAACCATTGGAAAAGCCCATGCAGTTGTGACATAAAATTGCTTTAAATATGTAAATAATTATATTTTATGGGCTTTCAACCATTAAATGGTCAGCTAAAAATACTTAAAAATCAAATTTTTTAAAATTTTTTTCCTGTTTTTTTAATCATACTTCATAAAATATTCTCAACATTATAAACAAAAAAAAACTTAAACCTAATAAATTTTCAGACTGAGGTATTAATCTTTGATTATTATTATACATATTGAATCAACAATGACAATGGTGGAACATATTTGATGGATAAAATAATTATACTCGAAGAGCTGTTGAAAGATTTAAAATAGTCACATTCAAAGATTCATAACATATTTAATCTCAGAAGAGGGGAACCTTTTTCTATGAATAACGCTTATTGTAAAGCATATCTCATATAACGTGACTAATAAGACAGTACGACTGTAAAGAAATTTATTATATATATTAACTGTAATATACGGTTTTTTTTCCGATTTATATTTATTGAATGAACTAACACAAATATAATTCTTATAGTTATTTATGATTTTATGATATATTTACTAAGAAATAGAAATTAGCTACTAAGCCAAGTTCAGAGTGAACACTCTGTATATATATAAAATTCCTGTAGCTATGCTTCAATTTCATGGTTTAAACAATTTTTTGGTTGTTTTAATAAAATTAATAATAATAATGCTTTGTCATAGAAATATGACAAAATATTGGTTTGTCCAGTAGACGTTTGGAGAAACGATCTTTTAACAAGGAAAAAAAAGGATAGAAGATACATAATGCACTAAAAATATACTATCACTTTTATCACGGCAAAATTTATAGCAAAATAAAACTTAAATAATCACAATTAATTAAGGAGCATACAGCTAAATCTGATGATTTCCATTCAATTATTTTGAAGATTCAATACTGCTAATTATAATTAGATTTATTTTATTTTCATTACAATTCTTAAGATAAGCAACTTGCCACTCAAAAATTGTTTTCTTGAATTATTATTGTCGATTTGAGACGTTTGCTAGCCTACAGATCTACAACTTGATGACGATTTAGGACAGTTTGTGTCGAAACTGTGGTGCCATTAGCCGAGCGAAGGTGTTGTTGAAGAAGAGTGGCATTCGTATTTCGATGTCTCCGAGCCTCGAGGAGTAAAATAACGGTCTTCATTTGATGTTGTTGCATGTCTACGCCTTTGCCCTGATCTTCTACATGCATTTCTAGTCTCCAAAAGTCCTGGTCCTCCTAGTATTTGTCTGACATCGAGTTCAAAGCCAAATCAAATTCGCTGCTTCTAAAGTGTCCTCTTCGATGTCAAACAAAAAATTAATATATTCCGAAGTTTGAAAATAAGAATATTTTGCATTTGTGACTCTCTTCTTCCCTTTTATCCAAAAAAAATTGGTTATACTGTTATTTTATACAAGAAACCACATCCTTTAATTATTTTGAGCAGTGTTGGTTGTATAGAGCATATGCATTATTTTTACAGTAAATTTATAGCTAACCAAATTAAAATGTTATCTTCGGTAATAATTCGCAGGTTTCAAGGATAATGGTGAGATGTGGAGGGAAGCTTACGAAAGTGACTTGTTTGAAGAAGAGATAGAGGAACTGTGGAACGTCATCAAGCCCTTCTACGAACAACTCCACGCTTATGTCAGACGCAAGCTGATCCAGCGCTATCCGCGTAGTGGCATTAAACCAGACGGTCCCATTCCCGCGCACTTACTCGGTAAGTTTAAAGATTACGGATGTAGGTAATTCAAATTTGAAATTTCTTTTTTATACATAAAGTATCTTAAATAGCATGCCTTTAAATAAAGTTTTAAAACACTTCATTTCGAAAAAAATAATTAACATATTTTTTTGATAAAGCTGACCCAAACCTATGTAAATAGTGAAAAGAACTTCTTGTACCAATTGCATTCTTGTACCTATAAACTGAAGTGACAAAAGTCATGGGGTGACTGTTAATATCGTGTCGGTCCTCCTTTTACCCGGCGAAGTGCAACAACTCGACGTGTCATGGAGCCCACAAGTCGTTGGAAGTCCTCTGCAGGAATATTGAGCCATGCTGTCTGTATAGACATCCATAATTGTGAAAGTGTGGATGTTGCAGAAGTTTGGGCACGAACGGACCTTTCGATGATGCCCCATAAATGCTCGATGGGATTCATTCGGGTGATCTAGGTGGCCAGATCATGCGCTGGAATTGTCCGGAATATTCTTCAAACCACTCGCGAACAGTTCTGTCCCGGTGACATGGCGCATTGTCATCCATAAAAATCCCATCGTTGTGTGGGTACGTGAAGTCCACGAATGGCTGCAAGTGATCTGCAAGCAGCTGAACATAACCATTTCCAGTCAATGATCGGTTCATTTGCACCAGAGGACCGAGTCCATGCCGTGTAAAAACAGCCCACACCATTATGCAGCCCCCACCAGCTTCAACAGTGCCTTGCTGACAGTTTGGGTCCATGGCTTCGTGGGGTCTGCGCCACACTCGAACTCTACCATCAGCTCGTAACAACTGAAATCGTGACTCATCTGATCACTCCACGGTTTTCCACTGGTCTAGGGACCAGTCGATATGCTCACGAGCCCAGGAGAGTCGCTGCAGGCGATGTCGTGCTGTCAGTAAAGGCACTCGAGTCGGTCTTCTGCTGTCATAGCCCAAGGAAGACAAATTTCGCCGCACAGTCCTATCGGACACGTCCCTCGTACGTCCCACATTGATTCCTGTAGTTATTTTACGAAATGTTGCTTGTCTATTAACATTGACCATTCTACACACACGTCGGCGGTCTCGGTCGTTAAGTGCAGGTGGTCGCCCACTGAGCAGTCCATGATGGGATGGGATGCCTGAAATTTCATACTCTCGGCACACTCTTGATACTGCGGATCTAGGAATGTTGAATTCACTAACGATATCCGTAATGGAATGACTCATGCGTCTAGCTCCAACCAACATTCCACGTTCAAAGTCTGTTAATTCTCGTCGTGCAGCCATAAATCACGAAAAGCCTGTTCACATGAATAACTTGACCATAAATGAAAGCTCTGGAAAACGAACTGCGCATTTATACTATTTCTCTGCGATACTACTGCCATCTGTATATTTGAACATTGCTATCCCATGACTTTTGTCACTTCAGTGTGTATAACGATACTCTTAAATAGGGCCATGGTGGCTTAGTGGTAAGTTCCCGGCCCATGAACAGTATGATTTCAGGTTTGAGACCCGGTTCCACCGAAAAGATGTCAATTAAGGGAGCCTGTTGAGCATCAAATCCGTCAGGGCCAAACGTCTTACAGCTGGTGTAGTAAGGTGTGGCTAGGATGTGCCAGCTCAATTGTTGTCCTCGTCATCTGACCATGGTTCAAAATGACGAGGTCCATCCTAATAAAATCATTGTGTTGCTTTACAATGGGACGTTAATACAACTAAACTAACTACTCTTAAATGATTATTTTAATAACAAAGTACTTATTTTAAATTGCAATTTCTTTTACGGCATTTTCATAAAATATTTCTATCAACCATTATAAATAAGTGTTAGTTCGTTGCTGCTTTTAAATTATGTTTACAGCAGGCTGTAAACATAATTTTTTATTTCCATGAGGTGATTCTCCAAAAATATGAATACATAATACGAGTCATTTTATCACATCTTTTAATATCTTATTTGGATGTTATTTTTATTATTTCTTGAAGCCATGCTTTAAAGTTATTATGTTATAATTTCGTAATTAGAAACTACTACTTGAATATCATTAAGCTCAATAATATTGTGTGCTTGTGCGTGAAAGAGAGTGAGAGAGAGAGTCAGTATGTGTGTGATAAATTCGTTTTATCAAAAAGAATAAAAAATTCGTTATATTGAAGTGGTAGCAGCAGTTTTATTAAAGCTTTCTTGTCTTAAGCATTTTAAATCTAATTCGTAGTTAAATGGGATAATCTTTGAACTATTGACATCATTATTACATAATTAATTTTTAGAAGACGCTATATTTAAATTTAAAACCCAAATAACAGCATTTCCTTTTGAAACAATCTATTGTCTTGTAACCATCATAATATAACATAGATCAAAAGAAACTAAAGACTCCAAGATAAATAAATTCATTTATTTTCAAAAGTAGGTGATTTACAGAATGTTGATAAATATTCTGAAACTAGTAATAGTATAGAAAATATTATACTATTATTCAGGCAGTTACCATTCAGTCAATTATTAATATTTCTTGCATTTCAACAAAATTTTAATTCAAAGCTATTCCAAGCACGATTTGATGGAGCTAAATTTGAAGAAGAGATGTAAATACAAGAATTCAAAATTTTAGCAATCATAATTATCTATAATTATCCACCCTTCATTTTTTTTCTCTTTTTCAGGAAACATGTGGGCTCAATCATGGGGTAATATCTTTGACATCGTTAAGCCGTATCCGAGGAAAAAATTCATTGATGTAACAAACGCAATGGTAGAGAAGGTAAAAATAATTCATATGTTTCATCATTATATTACTATGTAGATAAAATTATCTAATACTCAATTCATGAAAAAAGTTGGAACTCTCATAAAATATATACTTTCTATCCAAAATACAACATAAATGCCTGTATGAACAAAAAATAATATCCAAATTTACGTATTATTTAGAATTTGGAAAATGTAACTTTGAATCAAACTTATTCAGAAAAAAGAAGTTTTGTATAGTATTGAAAGAAAATATGAGTTAATTTTCTTCAAAAGTGCTTCCCTTCTTTTTAATCAGGAAAACTGGTTTCTTGATTAAGAAGTATCATTTAGTGGTCTTTGAGTGATACTTTTGATCAATCAATGATCATTGAATGTATCATTTTCAAAGTTTCTTGATTTAAAATATTTTTTGAATGATCGTTGAGTATCATTCAAAAAAAAAATTCTCACTGAAGACAAAAACATACTTAATATGAAGGAACTTCTAAATATTAATCGATAAAGCATATTAGTTCTGAGTGTTAAAATTCTGAAAAAGCATTACTTTTTGCAGATAATGACCCCCCTGGACATGTTTAAAATGTCGGAAGAGTTCTTCACCTCCATTGGTCTGAAGGAAATGACACCGGAATTTTGGCAGCGTTCGATCATCGAAAAACCCAAAAACAGAGAAATGGTTTGCCACGCCTCTGCTTGGGACTTCTCGGATGGAAAAGATTTTAGGTACAGAAAAGAACCTTTTCTTTATTCAATTCCTATTTAGAATGCAAAGACGAGAAAATGAGAGAATCCCTTATTGATGAATACATTTAAGCATTTGACCATGTCATTTGAAAAGCAGGATTGAGTTTTCTTCGATATCAGGTGCCGCCACCAAACTTGGTTTATTTAACTAACATTTTTTCCCCAGCAAGAATTGGCAAAGGTCAAAAGTCAACCACATTTGTCATAGATAGAAGTTCCAGCATTCTTTGGTTACTTCCTCTGTTCAGAAGTATAAGTTTCCTATAACAATAAATCCCTGTTGTCCTATTCTCTCAGGATTATTATATTTAAAGACGAGTTGAGGGGAACGTTTCCCTTCTTAACTTTCCCGTTTCTCAAAGAGCAAAATACTTTTCCTACTTTTGTGAATACTTTCGGTATAAATCATTGTTTGGAATAAAAAAAGACCACTGCAATTTGATTTTATTTTTTAAAAATTTCCTCAACATTTTGTTTATCGAGGAATTATTAATATTTCATTAATTTCAAATCATCTGATTAATATAATATGTAATTATATTTAACAAGAAAGTTACAGAACCATTTCTTATCAAACATTTACATAGTTAGAATAGGGAAAATTCCGCATTGGAATCCCAAATCTCCTATTTACTTATCTATGTCCCAGTTCTGATCTGCATCAATTATAAAATATCATTACTTTTTGGAAATTTTGAGTTTCAATATTAAATAATTAATTATTTTAAAAATAAAACATATTTCTGATTATTATTTTGTTTCTATGTATTTTAATTTTTTTTAACAACTTTTCGGTAAATTAGAAAATTTAATTGAGCAAATGCTTTTCAATTGCATTGCGTTACGAATAATTTTTATTTTCAATAAAAATAGTTTTAAATTGCACCAATTTTTCCTACCAAACCGTTGATTTATTTTGATAGTGGTTCCATTCAGTTCACATTTGATATCTTTCAGGGCGAATGAAGTGAAAAGAGACCTCATCTTTGAGTAGGTACTGACGATTAAGCTGCGAAAAATTATTAGCATGTCACTAGCAAGCTAAATGTAGCTTATTGATATGCCATGCTACAATATGCCTAAATATACTAATGTATTTATTCAAAATTCCAAATTTAAGTTTCCATTTTCCTTATTTATGAAGCCCATCGTATCATTCTGATCAAATTTCCTTAACAAAAATATATGATGATAAATTTACAATCAAAATAAAGATTATTTTTTAATTATTAAAAAGATTTCTTTGATCTTGCAAAGAATTCTAAGTACATAGAGTTTTGTAGTTCAGATTAACGGTATTAAAATTGAAAACATTTTTCTTTCAGGATCAAAATGTGTACCCGAGTAAATATGGAAGATTTCATTACGGTTCACCATGAAATGGGTCACATCGTATATGATATGTATTATGCACCTTTACCTTCAGTTTTCAGAAGAGGAGCAAATCCAGGTAAGAAATCTTTCTACTGAATTTTAAAATTGTACAGGATTTGTAGAACTTAAATAGGTTTGGTTTAAAGCAAGAAATGAAGGAATGCTAGAAAGTTTTAATTAAGGACTCATATTATGCATGAAAAAAAATCACATGGAATTTTTTTACAACTATGAAAATAGAAAAAATATCTACATTTGATATTGAGTTCATATTTTATACAACGCTTTATTTAATGAATATGAGATGTTTGACTCATCGGAAAGTAGTGTATTTAGTAGCAATGTAAATTCGTAATTTTCATATTTCTTTAAAATAGTATATTGGCCTTTACAATTTTAATCTAATTCGAAAAATTCATCATAGATTTCAATCAATTTTTTTAATCATATAAGCATAAAAATCTATTTTAAATGTACTACAATAGAATCATATTTAGACCATCGTTCATACAAGAAATTCGAATATAATTCTAAGGGAACTCAGATGAGCTGATAAAAGGACCTTAAAAACAATCGGAAATTTTTTTTCCACTCGATTTATTCTTTTATCATGACAATATGATACTTTTTATAATTAGCTAATGAAATGAATCAAATATGCTGAAATAAGATACATCAAGAAAGACAAATCTGATACATTACGTCATAATTGTCGAACGAAACAATTAAGACTTTATCTAATGTATTTTTTAAAGCTATAGCAATTTTTAGAAAATATACAACAGTTATAAAGTCACTAAAATCAGAAATAGAAATAATTAGAACTCAAAAGTACAGTTAAATATACTACAGGAGACAAATTTACACAATCGTTGTCTTCTCGATAAGAATACAACCCAAAACTGATCATACATCTTCTAGCGGTTGCACAGAAAGATAATCAGTAATAAACGCTATAATGGCATTTAAATAAAAAGTATTTTTTATTGACAAAATTTATAAGGGATCTAGAACTCCGGTATAAAAACCACATGCCAAAATTCTGGATAGCAAATTACGGCTCATTGCAGTTTGAAAAACTATATTTTTTTATAAATCAAACTGACATCATAGCCTTTGAAGAATAACATTCAACCTTCAACATAAATCTACAGTTTTAAGGCAAATATCATATATTCCGTTTATTTAAAACCTTTCGTTTTCGAATTAATATGCTCATAAACGTACAAACAAAGAATCGTAGATCTAAATACGTTTCTATTGAACTTTTAGAGGCCTAAGATTTGTAGATTTTAACAAAATCTATTAGTCGGATTTTTAAGTGAAAATAAGTTATGAATATAAAATTTAGAAAATATTGCGGTTAACTCTTACTACCTCTTGATAAAGTAAAATTTCAAATAGTATTACTGCGATATCTTGCCGTTATTGTACATCTTTCAAATTATAAAAAAGCAGCACAGAAATATCATACAATATATTATGCTAATAAATTATACAAAGAGTCACTTTTAAAATACAAATGGTTGTTGACGAAGGAAGTACATCTTTTATGAAAATAATGCTATAGTTGCCAAAAACGGCTAAACAGAAGCTTCCAAAATTGAATTGGAATTCATTACTAAAATAGCAATTACTAAATAGCAATTGAAGACAATAAATTTTTCAATGAAAAGGTAAATGCTTCTTTGAATTTTTTTAATGTTCTGAAAAAAAAGGCATGTTTAAAAAATTTTATCATACAAAACATCTAATTATTAGAGTTCTAAACCATAATTTATCAAATAAATAATAAAAACAGAATAATGTCATGGTTATTATTATGATACAAGTATTAAAGCTATATTCTGCTTCATCATTATTCAAAATAACTTTTAAACATGATAAAATATTCATAAAAGTCTGCATCAAATTAAATATCAAAAAATATTGTTTTTCTTTTCAGGTTTCCATGAAGCTATTGGGGACGTTATAGCTTTGTCAGTAGCAACCCCAAAACATCTAAAAGAAGTGGATCTTCTCGAAGAAATATCTGAAGATGAAGGTAAAAAATACCAACTTTAAAATTAAAAAAAAAACTCCATTAACATAATTTTTTATGAAATATATATATTTTATAAAAATTCCAATAACAATTTTATTTAGTTATGAAAATCTTATTAATTTATTATTTTCATAAATTCATTAAGAAAAAATACCGTTATATTTAGTCACATTCACTTTTTTTGAGAACAAAAATCTATAAAAATAAAATTATTATTATTATTTAAATTTTTACTGATAATTAACAAATTTTCCTCTAATAATTTCATATTGATTTACAAACGATCAATCTAATATACATGTATATTTTTTTCTATAATTATTAGCTTTTATAAATTAAAAAAATATTCATATTTTGCAGAAAGTGATATCAACTCCCTAATGCAGACAGCCTTGGGAAAGATTGCTTTCTTGCCTTTTGGATACCTCATCGACGCCTGGAGGTGGAAAGTGTTTGACGGCAGCATTAAGAAAGACGAATTCAATTCGAAATGGTGGGAATTGAGGTGGGACATGATTTCTGGGATTTAAAAGAAATTATATAAATGGCATACACATAATATGCTTAGATGTTAATGTTAACTGTACAATTAAACAAATATTTCTTAGGAAATTTAAATACTTAAGTAAAAAAATAATTTCTCTTATTTAGATTAAAATACCAAGGTCTTTGCCCTCCAGTCAAGAGAACCAACGAAGATTTGGATGCTGCAGCTAAATACCA
>JAOUZG010019159.1:9464416-9482438 GCA_026289955.1 Argiope argentata | reverse complement strand
TGAAAGTGTAAATTCAACTAAATTAATAAAAGTTTTTTTTCTGAAACATACAAACTTTGATATTTAATTTATTGTTACCAAATCTCACTTGCAATAAAGGTGTAGTTAAAACTAATCAAAAATGGATATTTCTAAAAGTATTTCAATTTATATTATCATCAGATTTTACAATTTGAAAGAACCTCTAATCTCTAATATACCAAGAAATAAATGAAAATTAGATGAGAAGCTTCATTTTTACGAACCGAAATGCATCAATTAAATATTAATATATAAAAAAATTTAATTAGAAGGGATTTCACAGGGAAATATCAGTTCAGTGTGGATTTAATTTAGGGTTTTTGTTTGTTAGTTTCTTTTTATTTTTTTAAACACAAACGTAGAGTTTTCAAACTGTCTTTACAAATCAAATCTGCTATTTCATATGAAATTATCTACTAAAATAATCTTCGAATAATTTCTAAATAGAACAAGGAATAAACTGCGCATTTAATGAAGATTCCAAAATGTTTTACTTCGAATGAAATAAATAGTTTTGTCATAAGCTTGTCCGGAGAATATCAGAAAAAATGTTCTCACTTAGCTAACGGAAGCTACAAAGCAACAAAGGTAATCTAATTTGTGTCATAAGTTGGTTTGGTTGAAGTTCGAATTACATCTCATATTCTTCATTTAATATTTTTAAACATATAAAATGTAATTATATTATTTTTAAAAATCACAATTCATGGCTCGCACTGCTGGGTACGAAATAACTTCCAAACTTGAATATTGAAAGATATTCAATGTAGAACGCTAATGTAGAATTCATGTTATCTGTCCATTTGATGTAGAGAGAAATCTGCACGTAAAGAATAAAAGAATATAAAATTAAAAAAAAGCGTACAAAACTTTTTTTACATCTAGATGTGCATTTTTTCTAGGATTTTAATAGTAAATTCGATTACAAAGTATAAAACTCTAAAATTTAAATTTCTATCATTCTCATGTTTAAGAGTCTGTAATAAGTTTCATTGCAGGTACTTTGTCAGCCATGTTATCCAGTTCCAGTTCCATAAAGCACTATGCGATGCAGCAGGACACAAAGGGGCTCTGCATAAATGCGACATATACAAGAACAAGAGAGCGGGACAGCTGTTGGGGTGCGTGAATTCACTTTAAAATTTTGTTTCAATTTTTTTTCAAATAATAAATTTAATTAAATATTATAATTCTAACTATACGAAGAAATTAGAATTCTTTAAATACTTGGGGAAAATATCCATTTAAGAAAAGGGAACATTTAATTAAAAAAAACAATTAGCAAGGTTTCTAAATTAATAATCCCTTTCACAAACTTTTCATTAATACATCATTTCAGTCTTTTTGAATTTAAGGTATCAAATGCCTGTGTAACTATTTTTAGAATTTTGAAGAATTGATTTTTTTATCTATGTCCTAAAAGAAAAATATATGTCCTTTTATTTTTTTTCTGAAACTTTCTAAAATTTAATGAATTAAAGAAATTTGACTTTTTTTCTTTTTTGGAGGTCAAAGTGACTTAGTGGTACAGTCTATTTTACTCTTTTAAAGTACCATAAATTTGAAGAAACCAAATTTTATAGAGTTATTTGCATTCATTGTAGATGTTAAATTTCCACATGAGTAAAACGTCTTGATCTTGGGCATTAGAATAATTGGATGGTTTCAAAAACTATTCTTTTCTTCCTTACCACAGTTCGGAATTGTGAGATACTCATGTGTAAATTCATATAGCAAAATTTAAAAATGAAAACATACTTAAAAAGGAAACATATTTTTATTATTTCATTCTTAAACTTTTATTAATATTGCTAAATCAAATTAAGTTCTTAGAAGAAAACAAAAATAAAAGATTGGAAACTTCTTCTCAGTATACAATTTCATAGGAACTTTAGATCATTTTATAAATCATCCTCTGTTTTTTAATTCGAAATCTGAATTTCATAAAATTTTTCTCTATTACTTTCGGAATATTTTTATAAATAAAAACGCTTATTAACTTAAATTGAAATTGTACCGAAATATAATGCTTTGGAATTTAGTCATTAAGGAGTTTGATAAATGCTCAATTCTATTTAATATTATTATTTTTTAGTGATACGTTGAGCCTTGGAAGATCCGTCCATTGGAACGAAGCCATGAAAGTTATAACTCAGGGAGCAACGCACAAAATGAATGCCAAACCTTTGGTGGAATACTTCGCTCCTCTCTTGAAGTGGTTAAAAATTCAAAACAAGAATGAGACTTTGGGATGGAGCAGCAACGACCCAATGGTGTGCCCATAAATCTGTGACTACACCCGATAAAGTTAGCCAGTTAGCCATCAAATAATATATCGAAAATGAAACAAAATCGTCAGAAAGTATTTGTAGTAAATATTTAAATACAGATTTGGCACCGTTGGATTTCAACAGTTGTTCAGATTTTCTTTGAATTATGTGCAAAAAAAATTATCATCTGTCAGCATTTGCCATTCCTTTATTTTCTGCTTTTATATATAGGAAAGCCATTGTAAGAAAAAGTCATTTACTTCATGTTTAAATAAAACATTTATTTATTTACAAAAAATTTTGTGTTTTTTCATTTAGCACTTCCACTTGTAATTAAGTATAATTTGTGTGATTTAGTGCTATTAAAGTTTGTTGTTATTTCAAAATTGTGATACTGATATTGTCGAATTGCAATAAATTTTTTATTATTAAAACTTTTTCTATTATTTTGAGGTCCGTAAAATTCTCTGTAATATTAATATAGCATATTGTATCCGTAAAGCCAAAAGTTATAATAATAATTAATTGCAATCAAGCGATAAAACAGTATCATAAGATAAAAATATTTATCTGACAAAAATTGGATTTAACATTATAAAAATTAAAAAAAAATTATTTACAAAATAAGTATTATAATAATAAGTGCGCCATAAAAACAAAAGTTCAAACATAACTTGTGGTGTAGAGAAAGATTAAACATAGCACGAGGACGAACAGTAATGAATTACTAAATTGCGATCCCCAACGTTATTTGCAATCTATTAAGAGATTTATAGTGTGTGTGTGTGTGTGTGTGTGTGTGTGTGTGTGTGTGTGTGTGTGTAAGGGTATTTTATTAATTAATGTCTTCACTTTTAGCTTAATGTCTTAACTTTTAGCTTTTTGCAGAATAATAACATTTAAAAAAACTGCTTACAACAATACAGATAATGATGGGTTATACCAGATGATGATGGATACCAGATTTTAGATGGAATCCATGGAATACAAAATTCTTTTTCTCAAATTCTCTCCAAATTTAGCTTCTGAGAGAAATCAGCGAACGAATAATTTTTGCTCAGGGAACCCTCATGAGACAAAACTTGTGCACAAGTGTAGAACAAAAACAAATCCATATTTAGAAAGTCGAATTCTAATAGAGTTCAAAATTTGCATATTAAATGATGTTGTGGGGAAAATTCTGAGAAATTATATTTTGAATCTCCAAATTATGCGATTGGCTTGAAATTTGAGTGGAAAATAACAATTCTAAAATTTGTCATTACAATAAAATGACTCAGGGTTTTAGTTTGTAATTACAACAAAGTACTTCGTTTCAAATATTTAATGATAGAAAATTTATAATCGAAGGGCATGCGCAATGTTTTGAGTTTAAGCAAAAAGTTTACAATTTTTGTTGCATTGTTTTAGTGAGATTAGAAATTTTTCTACTCAACTATGTTATTTTAAATAATAAAAAGACAATTTTCTGGACAATTCTTTAATGTAAAGGATTTAATATATCCTCTTTGTTAACAATACATCATTTTTGAAATTTTTTTAGGAAATACCTTTGAATTTACCACAATGGCTACAATCCGAGCTCTACTCAAGCTGTATCCAACTATACAACCAAGTAAAACTGTTAAATTGAGTAACTGTTAAATTATCTTAAATCATTATTTTGCATTATCAATATCTGGAATATAAAATTGATCTAATATAGCCACCATTGTTTACTAATCTGCGTAGTTATTTTGTTTGAAAAATTCATCAAAGTCCGCTGACTGGAATATTTTCACAATATTGAACTTTTGCATTTATAAATTTTATAATAGAAATTAAAAATTTATAATTCGTCATTTATTGAGCTTCTGCTATAATGAAAATATTTTCAAATCTTAAAAGATTTGACAATTCGAATTGAAATCAATTCGTGTACCGTCACAGCCATTCAAAAAACTTTATTTTGCAAGCCATACAATATCCAAACAAATAATTACTTTTATTCTGATTCTGTTCTTACGTACTTTTTCTTTCTTCAAAATTTCATCACTAAATCAAAAATAACTAGATTGGTGGATTTGAAATATAACACGTGGGCACAAATGGACTCCATTCTAATCGGGTTCAGTTAGGATTGATAAGACTTGTCAAAATGTTATAAGAATCCCGATACTTTACTAAACTTTTTTCATAATATTAATAGATTCCTTATCAAATATTAAAAAATATGTTTAAAAAAAGATTTCAGGAAAGCCAAACAAATATATTTTTAAGACATTCTTATGTAGCTTCTAAAAAAATTATTCGTCATCAGTTATAAAACTCATTTATTTGCTTTGGGATTCGCGATTGCATTTTATCAAAGGCGAAAAATAATAATACAGTAGCATTATTGTACTCTTGATGATAATATTTTTGCCTGCGTCTGCGTATAATAAAAAATATAGTAACAGAAAAACCGATTCATCAAAATAATGAAGATAAAAAAAAGTGATACCAAGAAAATTAGATAACACTTGGTATTTAAATGTCACAAGTACAGAGAACACTTATCTTTAGTCTTTCAAGGCAAGTCCTACATGTTCAAGTTTAAAGTGTCTAAGATATCTTTCTTTCCAAGTGAATAACAATAGATTTCCAGTCATAATTCTAATATGTAAAAAGTGTCTTCTTAAATAAATAAAAATCACTTAAAAGTAAGTAAACAAAATCTTTCATATTTAAAATGACAATGTTTAAAAAATATTAATTTGATATTTAGATGGTTTTATATACATGACACCAAATTAAATTTTATTCTATATTGACTATTGAGAACATGGCTATTTCCTTTTTCAATTATCTTTTAATATTAATGTTATTTTAATTTATATCGTTATTAATATTCGATATTTAAGTCTTGTAAATGCAAAATTTAAAATATATATATATGAAAGTAAATTAATTATAACAATGTAAAATAATAAAAATCACATACTCTATTTTATTTGAGACGTTTCGCAAAATTTCCATGATTATCGAAGAACCATTGAAATAATCCTTCAAAAGGAAGCTTGAATTTAAATCACAGTTCAAAATATAAATAAAATGCTAGATACCCAGAATGAAATTAATGTTAGATAAAAAGTTACGTGGGATTACTAGTCATTTATAGTTAATATTTTCATTTTTGATACTTTAGAAACTTTGTTGTTTTACTCGAAAGTGAGTATAATTTAATAATCATTTCTGTGATAAATTGGAGATATTTTTTAATATTTATTTTTTAAAGAGGACAACAAAGTTAAATTTTCTTGTCAATGTAATTTTTAATTTATTTAACTGTATTTTACTTCATTGTGTTTATGTATAAATACAATAGATAAATAAGATAAGATATATATTGCTTTAACATTTTCCAATTAATTCCACTCAATTACTGGAAGGATTTGATTAATGAGTCTTAAAAGAAATAAGAATCAAATAAATAATTATTCAGTGCGTTTCTTAGTATTTTTAGCTACTTATAAAAAATTATGAAAATATACATACTTTAAATTTTTCATCACTATTTTTAAGGTATCTATAGAATCACTCTTTCTTGCCCACTTGTATTTTTTGTTCCACCATTCTATTTATCGTTTGCTCTATAGCATACAATTTTGTATCATCTTTATCGTATAAATATATACTATTAATACTTTTTAGCTCATATTTTTAGACAAATAAGCTTTATTTAATTGAATTAAAGCATATTACAAATGACAATTCTTTTTAATTATAATTTTATTCTAATATATTCTGGAAAACAATCTACCATGTTTACAATAAGATATTACAATTATCAAACTTTGTTCCAAAGTATATTTGTTGCTTGGATATCGAAATAAATTTCAAGTGCATTCATTAATCGATAATTCGTTGTATCTTATTCTAATTATGGTCATTTTTAAAAAAAAAAACTGAATAAATATCGTATGATGAACAGATTTTAAATCTACAATGTTTTTTTTTGTATTAAAATTTGAATTTCTTCATGATATTTTCAGTTTTCACACCGTTGGAGTCATTTCATTTTATTCACCATTTTTAACTCAAATTGATTAAACCCATGAAGGCGTGGAAATAATTTTTTAATATTTTAGTTCTCATAAGAAATAAGCTAAGTTTTCTCATCAATGACATAGAAAAACAAAATATTTTATGTCATTTTAATTTTGGCTGCATTTTATGAACAAAGAGAATAAACAATGTGTAAAAAATGAGATGTGCTCGAAGTGGATTTCGAAGACTTCGAAGTGGATTAAAATCTTTGGAGACTTCGAAGTGGATTAAAAATGAGATGTACTCGGTGTGGATTTTGAATCTTCTATTTGCAACACCTGCTCGAGATATATCTTTTGTATGAAATAATCTGTATAAAGACCTGCATTTCACACGATCATACACGTCAATTGTACTACTGCATCTCTAACAGTTAAATGATCTATTCGTATGCAGCATATTGTTTCACTAATTCCTTTCTGAATACCATTTCCCATTCAACTTTCTACTGGTTTCCTCAAATGTTTGCTTTTTAGAAATTATTGAAAGCATCTTGGTTCACGGATTCCTCCAAATAATTCGATGTATGCTTGCTAAAAAACCTGAACATCCTATAATTCAATAACTCACTATATCCAAAACTTCTTATGTTAGTTTCTTATTTTAAACCAATTATTCATTTACAGATCCGTGTTCTGCAAGATGATGTGGAGTTTGCTGACTGTGAGTCTTCTGAGTCTTTTCGTTACTGCAACGGCAGATTGCAGTAATGTGAAAGAAAAATCCGTGAGCGGAAGCAACACTAATACGTTCGAGGCTTTGCGGTTCCTCAAAAACAACGATCGTATAGTGTCTCAGACTTCAAATAAAGCCGCCATTGCAAGTTGGAACTATCACAGCAATCTTACAGAGCCAAATAAAGAAGCCATGGTAAGTTCAAACACCTCGCAAGATAAAGTATTAAAAATTTCTCGTGGCTGATTATATTTAAAACTAGCCGACTTTGGTGACCAGCCAGTTCACTATTATTAATGGTCGCTAAAGTTTTCAATGAAAAGTTTAATGTAACTTAATATTTTAGTTGCTTCTTCAACTAAATTTTTAAGCTTGATATTTACTAGTTATATAATTCACTCATGCTATTTTGGAGGCCTTAAGTCGTTCTGTTAATTGTACTTTTAATATTTATCTAATAATATCTTTTATAATTTATCTAATTTTCCGTTAGATCCCGTAAAATGTCTACATTAATTTAAAGTGAGAATAATTAAATTGCAATCGATAAAATGTTTTTCATTAAAACAAAGCATTTTCTAGTTATTAATGATGAAAACAGTCAATCGGAATTTGAAGTTTTATCTGCAATATAGGTTAATTTTCATAATTTATGTAATATATCAAGGAACTATTCAACTAATATTTTTCAGATTTATCCTTAAATTCAGTTTTTAGTTTTTTTAACAAAAAGTTTTAAATAACGTCAATAATAATATCTTATTTTTTTCGATCTATAAATATACTTCAAAAATTAAGAAGCCTAAATTGTATTATCGTTTGGTAAAGAGGAATTATATTCTGAAAAATATTCTTGACACATCTACTTTTAAATAAATAAATAAGCGTTTCTTACCTTTAGCTATCAAATCAAATCAATTCATTAAGTTTTGAATATAAAAATTTTAGAAGTATCAAAAATTTTATAATCTTAGGCCATTTAGGCTTAAGAAATCCTAGTCCATAAAACTGAATAGATTTTGGCTGAGAGACTCTCTCTTATTTGAAACTATTGATAAAGTAGTCTAAAGTCCCTTTTTATAGTGATATTTAAGTTTTTATAAATCAGTCACTTTTATTGATTGATTTAATTGAATGAAGTTCTAATCTATTTCTTTAGAATATTAGTGTCTCAAAAATATTTTGTTAAATATGATTCACAGAGCAGAAAATTATTGTAAAAATGTAAATTCATAATTCATTAGAGCATTTATTAATTTCAATTTGCACAAAACATAATTATTTATAACATTTAAAACATTTTTAGCAGATGTATGCCTATTTTTAAATGTTTACAAAATCGTCGCTGGGCCTGATTAGAGTAGATACTCTGTATATATTAAACTATTTTCACATCAGATAAAATAGATTTATTGATTTAATATCACAGATATTTTTAAAAACTGTTGAAAAAACTTCCTTGAGTGCATTTTTTATAAATTATCGCACACACATTATTCATTTCACATTTATTACATTTATACAAGCACGTGCTAAAAATTCCTCATTTCTATATTTTATTTCCCGTAACAGTTAACTATATTTTTTTAATTTAAGCTTTTATCAGTGGTATGGCAACGCATTGCATCTTTTTTCCCATGCATTAGAAACATGCTCTTGCAGGTTAAATTTTATTTTTACTTCGTATAAAATAAAATGTTAAAAAATTGTTAAAAACAAAAATTTAATTTATAGATTAAAACATTAATATCGTTGAAAAAAAATTTTGGATTTTAAAAATCAATCTTTTTTTTTAAAAAAGATTTTTTGTACTTCAATATGATATAAAACTCAGTTTTGTGCTGCAATACTTCGAAAGTTATATCGAAAAATAACATAAAATGTGAAGTTAATTTTTAATTAATTGAGATTCTAATTAAAAAATCATTTAGAGGTTCCCATTTTCGAACTCTAAGTCTTTAAAACTACCAAATGTGGTATTTGTATATTGATCGGTCTAACCTGTAGAGCACCAACACAAACACAAACATATTCAGCTTGATTATAAATATAATTAAACACAGCTTTTAAAATCCTAGACTTAATTATAAAGTCTAACGTTAAGAAGGGATTGGTAGAAAGCAAATTCGAGGAAAACAAGAACAGAATTAAACGCTAGATATCTGAAATTTTCAAATATTTTTTTTAATGTTACGAATTTTAAAGATAATAAAGATAAATCTATTTAATTAAAAATATATATAAAACAAATCCATTGCACATTATGAGTTCTATTAGTAAAATAGTCTTCAATGTAAATCCATCGTATTGTCTTTTCTTGCTTGTGTTTTAAGGCGCATTAAAACATTAAAATCGGAAAATATATTTATATTTAATTTTTAAATATGCTCATTAGATTATATTAATAAAAATTTCTTTTGATTATTGGTTAATTATTAGGGGAAAAGAAATTTTTCAGTACCTGAAATTTTTATCAACAATGAAATAATATATTCAAAAATAAACATGAGATATTTGTATTTAAAGTTATTGAATGAAATTCTTAGGAAATACTTTGTTTTGTTTTTAAGTTAAAAATGTCACAAGTCGTAGCTAAACTGGCTAAAGAGACCTGGAAAAACGCAACATCCTATGCGTGGAAAGATTTCAAAGACAAAAATGACACTGCTTACAGGTGGTTTAAGAGCCTTTCTGTCCTCGGAACTGCAGCTTTGTCTGATGATAAATTTGCGGAGGTATGGAAATATTCTCATATTATTAATTTGTTAATTTACAATAGTATTTTTGTTATGCTTTTGGACATATATTTCATTTTTGTTATATATCTGATATCGAACCTAAAGTAACACCAATAATTTTCTTTAATCATTGATTTGAACATTAACGATGTCCTTTATCATTTTTCTGTCTGTACGTTATTGCAGGTAAAAAAATTTAAGAAAAATTTTAAGAGCTGAAACTTCTGACAAAATACTTAATCTATTTCTAATTGCATCAAACAAATGCTATAAAAGTCATGACAAAATGCTGTGTTATATGACGTTTATTGCTTTTTTGGGGGGTACTGAATAATAAAAAATTTTGCTCTGCCTAAAATTCTGTAAAAAAAAAAAAAACTTTTAGTATTGATAGTCAAATATTTAATTCTTTGAAAATTCTGACAAAATTCTTTATCGGTTTCGAATTGCATCAAACAAATGCTATACAAGTCATGATAAAATGTTGTTTTATATGCAAGTTATTGCTATATTTTGTACTGAATGATATTGAATTATAAGGAATTCTGCACTGTTTAAAATTCTGAAAACAACTAATTTTATTATTGATAGTCAAATATTTAATGCACTGGATTGTCTGACAAAATTCTAAAATAATTTCGATTGAATCAAACTAATGCATTAAAATTTATAACAAAATGTTGTTATGTGGTGGTTATTGCTATATTTTGTACTGGATGATACTGAATAATAAGGAATTTAGCACTGTGTTTTAGAATTCTCTTTTGCTATTTTTGCAACACGCTTGATGGAAGGAAACGGAATTTTATAATAACTATCAAAATACGTTATTTCGAGATAATGTTTGAGACTATCCTTTATATTAAAACAATATTTTTGAAATAACTAAATAAAAGCCATGCAATCTAAATATTTTTTATAAAATTTCTTTGAATAACTTCATTTTAAGATTTATACTTTGAATAGTATTTAAATCTGACAGATTATTTAAAATTTAAGCACCCAAGAAACCTTCTACTAGCCAGGTAACTCTTAAGCTAAATAATTATCACTTGATTTCTTATCAAAAAAAAAGTTCCTGCTTTTTTAACGCATGTTATATTGTTTTTCTTTCAATGTCATGGTTACCCGATGTTTAAATGAAAACATTCAAGTATTTGATAATATTGACATAGAAATTGCAGTCGAATTTCTGAAACACCCTTTCATTGTTCGATTTCATTTGCAGCTCAGCGAATTGACTGCTGATATGCAAGACGTCTACGCGAAGGCAAAAATTTGCCGATTCAATTCGTCGAACAGTAAACAATGTGATTTATCTTTAGAGCCAGGTAAGAGCTTCAGAAAAATCTTAAACAATTAATAATGGGAAAGGGGAAAGGTTTTTTTTTATCAAGCATATTTAATCTTCGGAAATTTCATTCATCAGTAAAGCCGCCAATCAGCAAATATTCTCGAAAGACACCTCTGATAAGTTCGTTGCATATATTATTCATTAGTTTTAACCCGCGACTTCATACGCTTGGAAATTGTGATGTCCATGTGAGAGAACGGATCATTATGGTGCTGTTAAAAACTATTTTCGCAAAAAAAAAAATGTTTGTCTCAAAATATTTGAGAAATTAGCCAATGTGACCCGTACGGCAGCAATAGCGTTTCCAATTGCAAGGTTTCCATGAACGCTGGAGCAAATTAACGGAAATACAGAAAAAAAATCAATAAATGTAGAAAAATGGACTGCAGGCAAAAAAATTAGTTGAAAATAAGGAGAGTTGGCAAAAAGAGTACGTAGAGCAAGAAAAATCAAGGAAATTGAACAAAAAAGATCGAATTACAGTAACAAAAAATGACGGTAATGTATACTCAAAGAAAGCGCTCCTGAAAAATTACCACCCAAATTAGTATCAAATGGTTGTATATCAAGGCTTAGTCCACACAACTAATCTAAAAACAATTTATTTACATTTTTTTAGGAAACCTTTCACCATTTTTTTACATTGTTCATGGAAACCTTACAACAATGCGTACCTGAAATAAAATATCAGCATACCAATTATTCAAAATTGTTATACTGATTAGTCTTGCAAAATGAAATCAAGTCCAAAATCCATCTCAACAAATCAAACACATTGCGCATGAGGAAATTTTCAACGCCATTTGGAGCAGCGTCAGTGCGGGAATTTTCAACACCATCTGTGGTAACGCAATACAGATTACAGTGTCGGAAAAAAAGCAAGTCTTATTCCTTTGTCTATGGGAAAATGAACATTTTTGGCAGGAAAGGTAGTTTTTAACTAATAAAAGATTAACCACTCAATTAACCTTAATAAATATTAGCCTATGTTCTTCTGTAGACTATAACTATCTGCGCTAAATTTCATCCAATTTCATACAGCCGTTCTGGCGGATTGATTGACATTCATTCATACATATATACATACATTCACATTTTCACCTTTATAATAGTAGTATAGAGGATTTAGGATTCCTTACGATATAAGATGATTTTCTTTTCTTATATAGATTTTTTTTTCTTAAATCTTAATTGTAAAAAGTACTCTATGCTCACTTTTCAATGTCATCTTAAAAACCTAATTTATAGAATGTTTAACTGCAAAACCATAGGTTTGAAGTTCAAATCCCGGTTACACCAAAGATGCCTCATGTTGACAAGTGTATTTTGCGTTGAATCTGCAATACGTTGTACATTCTTTGCCAGGAATGACATGGAAATTATGAGAAAACGATGCAGTTTTATTTGATGTCCTCCTCATTTATCCAGAGATTTAAAAATTAATTAAAGATGATATGAACATATAGTCATAATCTGTGGCATGATTATGAATTAGGATTGATGCATACATATTATAATTACTTTACATATATAAATTTTATCCCTAATTAAGTAGCAAAAATAAGGTGCACGTAAAAGTATTTTTAGCGTTGTCGCAGAAACTCAGGTAATGAAAAATATTGTTATAAAATATATGTTAAAATATTTTTTTTAAAGATTATTGAAATTAGAGACAAATTTGTACGAAAATTAATTGGTATCACTGAGAAACTTTTTTATATATAATTTTATGGCAATGTAAAAATGTTTTTAGTATAACATACTTTGAAGTTATGGAGGAAATCCATTAAAATTTGCTTCATTTTCACTTAATAGTTGTGGAGGAATGAAGATCATTATGATCTGTGCATTGGAAACAAGAGGACGTATGCTTTTGGAAACATTTCTTTGCTCATAATAATTCGCACAAAACAAACACAAACACGAATGACAAGACATTAAAGCTCGCACCTTTTACAGAACAACATCCGATGTCACCTTAATTTCAATCTCAGTGCATTGTGGGAAGCTTATCTAATAAAGTATAGCTATCTATTATCATAAAGAGAAGACAGAGTAATGAAACTACTTCATAGTGAAATAAGTTTTGAGAATTCCTCTCTTAGTCAATATCTAATATCTAAGAATTAAGTAAATGCTAAATTTTTTAACTCCAAATACAACGATCTGCCCTATAAAAAATACTGCAAAATTTTTAATCACATATACCACATGATGCAATTTGCATGTATTATATCAGACTTAAATCTTTATCGTGTTGAACCTAAAGACCAATAAATATAGCTCTCACGTTGCTTCAAAATGAAACGCTAAAATAACAATTAAACTAGTTTACGCTAGGGGTTATATAAATTTATAAATCTCCTCTTAATGAAAAAGAAGATTTATTTGAATAATATTAAAAATAAAGTCGTGCTATTTCAAAAAAATCTATTATAAAGCTGCTTTAAAAGAATGTCCTCAAGTCGCCATTTTCCTACATTTCCAGAGCTGACTGAAATCTTCATTAACTCCAGAAACGAAGCAGAATTGAAGCATGTTTGGACGCAGTGGAGAAATGTTTCCGGCAAAGTGGTGAAGGACAAATTTCTCAGATATGTCAATTTATCCAATGAAGCAGCTTGCCTGAATGGTTAGTATAATTCCTCTATTATTTAGAACACTTACTCTGAAAGTCAAAGATATGAAATGAGTAGAGAATTTTTAGCAATCAAGAGCACTGAAATATCGCAAAACACCATTTTTATTTACGGTTAAACACATTAACAAATCAGCATTATTATTGCCAAAATATTTGCATGCATTCATAATATTGCCTGTAATAGTTCTGCATCGGTCCGTAAACACTCAACATAATTGTGAAAACGGAAATCAAAATATTTATGAAATAAGTTCTCTTGGAATGAGCAATACGAAAATATGAAAACTTTCAATTACATTTTAATAATTATTCATATTATAAGTAATTTAATGATTTTATACTGCATTAAATATATTTATCAAGCAAATTCAGTATTTTATGAGAGTTTAATTGGTTATTGAACACTCCAAGACATATATTTTAGCATCAATATTCTATAGAAGCTCATTGTATAGAAATACATTCTCTTATTTTTCATAATTGCAAAATATTAAATGGTTTTTTTCTGCAATGATCCACCAAAAATGATCAATTTATAAAACAATAAATATGAATATTTTTAAATTCGATATAAATTTTCTAAACAAATGGATTACATCTAATACATTTTTAAATAAAAATCCGTCTATCCAAATCATAATATTTTCCTCATTAATAATTTGCAGGTTTTAAGGACAATGGTGAGATGTGGAGGGAAGCTTACGAAAGTGATTCGTTTGAAGAAGAGATAGAGGAACTGTGGAACGTCATCAAACCCTTCTACGAGCAACTCCACGCTTATGTCAGACGCAAGCTGATCCAGCGCTATCCGCGTAGCGGCATTAAACCAGACGGTCTCATTCCCGCGCACTTACTTGGTAAGTTTCTAGATCACGGATGTTGACAAATAAAATTTAAAACTTCATTCTTATACATGAAATATCATATATCCAAATGAATTTTTAAAACATTTCATTCATTAAAAAATAATTAACGCATGGAGTAAGTAAGATAATCCAAACACATACAAATTTAGAAAAGAATGTAATGTAATAATTACATTTTTTAACTGAATATAATTCTATTTTAAACGATGATTTTAACAAAATATTACTCTAACTTTAAATTGAAGTTTTTTAAAAGCATTTTTCTAACATGTTGCCATCAATCATTAAAAATTAGTGTTTGATTTTTGCTGCTTTCGTATTATGTTTACAGCAAACTGTATTTCATTGATTTTTCATTCCCTTCATTTTTTATTTCTCCTATTTTCTAATCCAATTTCGCCTTTTTTTATGTAATTAATGTAAAAGAAGTTCTACAAAATTTCTGAAATCGGCAAGTTTCCACACTTCGAATGAAGGAATAAAAAATATGCTGATCTTTTTTAAAAAGATTCTTTTAAAAGCTTGATAACATTTTGCAAATGTGATTCTAGAATATTCCAAGTCTTATTTTACCAATGTGACAGTATTCATTTCAATATTTAAGGTTACTTCAATTTCAACAACACTGTAATTGAAATCTCCTTTTTTATCCGCAACTGCGTCGAATTGAAAGAAGAATTCTAAATTTCTGCGACAGTTATTATTTAGAATAATCCACTTTTCATTTTTCTCTCTTTTTCAGGAAACATGTGGGCACAAAAATGGGGCAACATTTTTGATATCGTTAAGCCATATCCCAGGAAAAAGTTCATTGATGTAACCGATGCGATGGTAGAGAAGGTAAACTTGATTTAATTATTTCACTTTTATCAATAATGATAGAGTGTAAATGAAATTATGCTATGTCACATTCGTAAAAAAAGAAGACATTTCTTACGTCCATAAAAAATATACATTCTGCTCAAAATACAATAAAAATGTTTGTTCGAAACATTACAAAAATCACAGCTTATGTATTATTGAAAATTTTTAAGACTGTAATTTTTAATCATTTTCTTAAAAAAAAATAACTTTACATAATATTGAAAGAAAAATTCATTTGTATCTTCTTCAAAAAGATTCTTGTGTTTTTTTAATCAAAAAGCTAGTTTACGTTGAGTATCATTAAAAAAATTCTCTCTAAAATTAAAAATATACTTAATTAGTAAAAACTTCCAAGAATTGAGAGATGAAGTTTAGTTTCCTTTTAGTATTAATAGCTTTAAGAGTTAAAATTCTAAAAAAAATGTATTTCTCTCACAGATAATGACACCCCTGGATATGTTTAAAATGTCAGAAGAATTTTTCACCTCCATCGGTCTGAAGGAAATGACACTGGTAAAATTGTCCAATGCTCATTTCTTTAAAAAAAAATTGCATGCTCCTGAAATAAATCAATTGCTCTTAAAACGTATATTCACGAATAAATTCCAGTGACATCTTTTAAAGAAAAAGAAATCTTAAACAATGTTGAAAGAAAATTGCTCAATGCATGCTTATATTCTTTTCACTTAGGAAATTAATATTCACTCCGTATCATTTGAAAGATTTTTTCACTTAGGAGAGACATATCTTTTTATACAATAAAGAGAACTAAAAAGTTTTAATCGAGGAGATTTATTTGATTTATTGTTAAAATTAAAAAAAAGTATTACTTTCACAGATAATGACTCCCCTAGACATGTTTAAAATGTCGGAAGAGTTTTTCACCTCCATCGGTTTGAAGAAAATGACGTCAGAATTCTGGCAGCGTTCGATCATCGAAAAACCCAAAAACAGGGAAATGGTTTGCCACGCCTCTGCTTGGGACTTCTCGGATGGGAAAGATTTCAGGTATGAAAAAAAGAACTTTTTCTTTATGCAACAGCTATTTAGAATGCAAAAGCGAGATATTGAACAAATTTTTTATTGAATGCTGTAGTTTTGGTAGCAGCATCAGACCAAGAAAGAGACACGGTCGAGCAATAATATTCAATTACAAAATTACCGATATTGTAACGAAAATTCTTACAAGAACAATGCAAATTTGCAGACTTTATTGTGCAGGAAAATGCGTATTAAATATATGCAACACAAGCTACAAATTCACGGCGAATTAACTTTATTTAATCTACTAGTTTTGGTTAACAGCGAATGTATAGAACACAAGGCTCATTCCTTACAAGTCGGATGGAAGAGTCTAGGTTTTGCGTATGAACGCCTTTGTCCAGAATGCTTTGTGCCCACATTAAAGTTTGGCGGAAATGAAACTATACTCTAAGGACGTTGCTCATGATATAGACTGAGACCCTTGATCACAGCTCACAGTTAGCTTAGGATCGACTTTTATTCCCCTGTTTTAGGCAACAACGTGCTGCCTACAAGCTAATGTTTTACGGGTTAGATCATTTTTATTTCCAGGATGGCAACGCCGCATGTCAAGTTTTTATTTCCTTGACATACGGAGGTTTACCATGATTTTCGGTTTTACCTTGTTCGGAGTTCGGAGTTCGGAATTTCATGGGTTTACCATGATTTTATATGATGACGACGGGGCGAACAAACTAAACGGGCCTACACTGAGTCCAGACTTGAATTCAAGAGATAACCCTTGGGGCGAGTTAAATCGCTGATTTAATGGGTACAGCAGCCATCTAAAATCGGTGAAAAGGATTGCATGCCTTCTCCAAACCGAGCAAAAGAAAAAATCACTGCCCATCATCCAAACTCTTGTGGAAAGCATGCCCTGGAGGATTGAAATTGTAATTGCCTCAGTTGGAGGCTTTACCAACTATTGAATATAAATAAATTGTGTTTACCTCTTTTATTACGGCTATCCAATTACATATTGACAGATAGTGTATAATATTTTGTAGTTAAGCCTAACAATATACAGAAAAATAATACATTAATTTTCAGGATCAAGATGTGCACTCGAGTAAACATGGAAGATTTCATTACGGTTCACCATGAAATGGGCCACATCGTATATGACATGTATTACGCAGGCCAACCTTTAGTTTTTCGGGAAGGAGCAAATCCAGGTAAGAAATCCTTCTTCTGAACACAATATAACCCTATTCAAACTGTTGAGTAACATAAATTTGCAAGACTCATAGAAAAAAAAATACTAAGAAGCTTATAATTAAAGAATCATCATTAATATCATGCAAAAAAAAAGTCTTATACAATTTTTCCAGCATAAAAAATACCTCAACATTTCATATTTTGCTCGCATTTTGCACATTGCCTTATATAATGAATTTGGAATAATTCGACTTTCGGCTGATACTTTAGAGATTCTAAACATCGGTATTAGCTGATTGTGTGTGTGTGTGTGTGTGTGTGTGTGTGTGTGTGTGTGTGTGTGT
>JAOUZG010019159.1:9448418-9464406 GCA_026289955.1 Argiope argentata | reverse complement strand
TGTGTGTGTGTGTGTGTGTGTGTGTGTGTGTGTGTGTGTGTGTGTGTCATGGAAATACCATAAATATATTGTGCTAATAGACTACAAGCAATATTCAGGACAAAGCACATTTGTCATAAAATTAATGTACGATATAATTGCCAAGAATGGCTAGACAGAAGCCACCAAAATGATACTAGAGTATACTATTAAAATCACAAACACAAATTGAAGCTTTCGGTAATACAACTATCAACTAATTTTAATAACTGAAAAAAAGCTTGTTTAAAAACTTTGTCATACAAAACTCCTAATTATAAAATATCTAAACCGTAATTTATCAAATAAATAATAAAAACAGATTAATGCAATGGCTATTATTGTCATGCAAATATTAACGTTATATTCCGTTTCGCCATTATTTAAAACATTCATAAAATATATAAGCCAAATATTCATAAATTTTTAGGCCAAACTAAGAATCCAAAAATATTGTTTTTATTCCAGGTTTCCATGAGGCGATAGGAGACACTGTAGCTTTGTCAGTAGCAACCCCAAAACATCTAAAAGAAGTGGATCTTCTCGAAGAAGTATCTGAAGATGAAGGTAAATATTAAGAAATTTAAAACTGAAAAAGAATGGAATAACATAATTTTTTTACAGAATACCTCATTTTTAGACAGATTGTTAATTGTATGCTCATGATTGCGACAATTTTATTTAATTATTATAACTACGTGCTCATTTATCATTTTCATAAGCTCAATAAAAAAATTATTTTTAGTCAGTTTTATTTCATATAAAAAAAATTCTATATAAATAAAATTATTATAAGTATACTTTAAGGATTTTTATTACTACTTAAATTATTACTGCAAGTCAGTAAATATTCCTCTAATAATTTCTTAATTACTTATAAAAGATCATTCTTTTATACTTATATATTTTTTCTCTATTATTAGCTTTTATACAATACATTAAAAGAGAACATACTTATTTTGCAGAAAGTGATATCAACTCTCTGATGCAGACAGCTTTGGGAAAGATCGCTTTCTTGCCTTTTGGATACCTCATCGACGCCTGGAGGTGGAAAGTGTTTGACGGCAGCATTAAGAGGGACGAACTCAACTCGAAATGGTGGGAACTGAGGTGGGACATGCTTTCTGGAATTTTAAATAAATATCTATAAATGACATACACATAATATGTTTAGATATTAAGGTCAACCGTAAAATTAAACAGATATTTCTTAGGAAACTTAAATATTTAAATATAAAAATAAGTTGTTTTTCTTGTCCCTTTTAGATTGAAATACCAAGGACTTTGCCCACCAGTCAAGAGAACCAACGAAGATTTGGATGCTGCAGCTAAATACCACGTGATCGCCGATGTCCCATACATAAGGTATGAGCTATTTATTCGGAAAAATAAATTGATCTATTAAAATTTTAGATTAGATTGATATTGTTTTCCAGTGGGCGAGTGCCGCGAGGGTTCACCGATGTTGGCGGCGTTTGGCGAGGAGCTTCGCGCCAGCCGGGTTAGTTTGGCGAAAGGAATAGTCTGATAACCTCTGGATCGCTCGCGGTGTTTTCCGAAGTTTGGCTTGCTTTTGAGCGCTCGCTCGGCTATATAAAAGTCAGGTTACCGTAGTTTCGGCAGTTTTTCCTCTCGGAAGAGTAGCGAACTGATTACTTTTCTCGCTTGTTATTAGTGAGCTGTGTTTACGCTTGCTGTTAACGTTGTGTTATTGAGCTCGCTGTAATTTACTGTTTACTGTGCTATACGATTGCTGTTTTGCAGTTTATTTTTATTGTGCATAAGGCTTGTATTTACGCTGTAAGTGACTGATAACTGCTGTATTGCTTTTATCTGAAGTTTTACTTTATCGAGTAATCCTGTAAATACTTTTAAATAGACGTAAATAAATTTGTTTGTACTATCCTCAAGTAAAGTCCATTCAATCAGAACCGAACGCTATAAACGTAACAACGTTTTTCTGAATTTATTTCAATTTTATTTTACGCGTACTGAATTTTTGAATAAAAGCTTAACAAAAGTGTAATTTTGAAATATGCAGAATTAAATATTTTATTTAATATTACTGAATCTCCTTTATATAAATTTATTCATTTTTTTATTTACATAAATTGTCGGATAGTTTTTAAATGGAGTAAGGAATAAATCACTTGAATTATAGAGTTCAAACCATGTATCTTTGACGAAAGTAGTCTAATCTGGAGCTCGTGGAGGAATTTCAAAATATTTTTTTTTGTATTTAACTTTTAAAATTCCTTATCAACATATCTAATTTACTTTGTATAATGTGCCACACTTTGGTTGAAGTTCATAAAACAACTCAACTTCTTCTTTCAACAATTTTAAATAATAAAAATGCAAAGTGATATCTAGAATCTCCGACCCGCACCGAAGGCGCACAGACATAAACAATATGGCTGAATGTCCAGACCGCCGCATCAGCACCACTAGTTGGAAGTTTAGTTTAATCCTAATGGTCATCACCGGCCACGGTGCAACCCTCCCCGTAGGAAGTACGACCCGTCATCTATGGGAGGAGTCTAATCCCACCTATTTTTGTACCCGTCAGGGTGGTGAGATCCAACCACCATTCCGGAAGCATCTCGTCCTCATTTCGTCATGGGGGAAATAACTAAAATGTAAAAGAAAAAATCAAAATTCGTGATTCTGGCTAACCTTTTAATATCTCTCATTTTATATTCGTCTGTAAAATTATGGTGGTATCATAAATACTTTTTTAATTGAAGAATTAAAAATACCATTCTATTTAAAAGTTCAGTCATCCCTTCTTAAAGCCAAATCTGAGCATCAAAGAGAAGTAAATATTATAGAATTAAAAAATCGATTAAAAAACTTTATTTAAATTTAAATGTGTATTTTTCCTCTGATTTTGATAATAAATTTAATTGCAATATATTTAACTATTGTATTAACTATTGTATCATTCGAATGTTTTCAATTAAAAATAATTTTCGTTGCAGGTACTTTGTGAGCCATGTTATCCAGTTCCAGTTCCACAAAGCGCTATGCGATGCGGCAGGACACAAAGGGCCTCTGCATAAGTGCGACATATACAAGAACAAAAAAGCAGGAAAGTTGTTGGGGTGCGTAAAAGCTCTCTAAATTTCGCCAGCAATTTTTCTCTAATCAATTAATTTAATTTAATATTATATTTCTAATTGAACATAGAAATTAAAATGTTATAAATCCTTGAAGAATGGCCTATGAAAGAAAGCGAAATTCTGATCCGAAAGAATTTAGTATGCCATCAAATTAAGGCTTTTAAAACTGTTGTTTTTGAACTTCAAATGTAATCTTTTTTTCCTAATTCTGAAAAAATTGAATGATTTTATTTATGTGTTGAAAGAAAATGTCCTTCATTTATTTTTTCAAGAAGCTTTTTGAAAAGTTTTACCTTATCATTTTTTCTTTATCTTTCTTGAAATTCATGGTAACTTTATGTTACAGTCTACTTTCTCTTTTAAAGTATCACGAATTAACAGAGACAAAGTCTTATCGAAGACCTTCATTCTTAGTAGATATTTAATGCCTAAAACTTCTACATGAATCAGACGCCTCGATATTACACATTTAAAGAATAGGTTACCTCAAGCACCATTCTTTTGTTCTAACAGCTGTTTAGAATTATGAGGCACTCATGTGGAGATTCATATAGCAAAATATGTAAACTAACGCTTCTTTATTCCTTTATTGTTATTGCTAAATCAAATAAAATTCATTAGAGGAAATAAAAATACGATATTAAAAACAGTTTTAAAACTAATTGTTGCTGTTGCTTATCACATTCGTCATAGATAAGCCTGTTGACTAAATCAACGATTTTAAGCCGAGTTTTAGCATCTCTTGTTTCAGTAGCGTCATCTAGGACCAACAGTAAGTCTTAACTACTCATCCGTCACAGCCCTTTTTACAAGACAGACCATTTATTTCATGCTCTTATACACAGATAATAATTTATACCTGAATCAGAGAATGATCACTTCGATCTAGTACTCCCAATGGTATTGTCTCGACTTGTAGGATAGCGTGTCTACGATAGACTTATACGTGCACTAGCCATCATGTAAACGGAGAGTCACTGCCTGGTGAGGTTCCAACTCAAAATTTAAAAAATTCGAATTCAACGCCCTATCAACTAAAAAAAATTTCCCGGCCCAGGAGAACAATTAAGAGAATTAAAGAATTAGGAATAAATTCTCAAGACATTATTTCATAGGAATTAAAGATCCCTTTTTTAAATCATCAGTTTCTTTTCTTTTTTATCCAAAACATGAATTTCATAAAAATATTCCTTATTTCTGTTGCAATATTTTTTAATAAATTCGCTTAAGGATTTTAAAAGAAAGTGTAATGAAATTTAATATTTTGTGATTTAACCACCTATGAGTATGATAAACACTTCATGCCAATTGTTTTTTACTTTTATTTTTAGTGACATGTTGAGCCTTGGTAAATCCGTCCATTGGAACGAAGCCATGAAAGTTATAACGCAGGGCGCGACACACAAAATGAATGCTAAGCCCTTGGTGGAATACTTCGCTCCGCTCTTGAAGTGGTTAAAAATTCAGAACAAGAATGAGACTCTGGGATGGAAGAGCAACGACCCGATGGTGTGCCCATAAAGCTTTGACTTCACCCGATTGACGTCAAATAACAAAATTGGTCATCAAATAATCCTTCGAAAATAAAACAAAGACATTAAAATGTATTTTGTAGTTAATACATAATTAAGGATTGGCACTGTTGAATTTTAAACAGTTTTTAAGATTGTTGCCTTTGAATTCTAAGTAAAGAAAAAGTATTTATTCATCTTTCATCATTTCTTTCTTTGTTTTTCCCTGTATATTTACAGAAAAAGCAATTATAAATCATTAACCTCATGTTTAAATAAAACATTTATTTATTTATAAAAATTATGGTGTTTTTTCATTTAATCCTTCCACAAATCGTCCCATTATTTGTCAGATTTGTCCGTATTAAAGTTTGTTGAGATATTTCGTAATTGATTTATAATAATTGTTAAATTACTACGAATTCTTTATTATTAAAATTTGCTCAAACTCTTCGAAATCTGTGGAAATCGCTATAATACTAATACAGAGTGGTACATCAGTAAAGGCCAAAATTGTACTATTTACAAAAAAAAAATTATCTGAGAACAAAATCACGACATAAATTGTGTTTAACGTCATAAAGTAAAAATATAATCACAAAATAAGTAAGTATCCATCTAACACTAGGGTTATAACATACATTGTGGAGTAGAGTTCACTGCCAGAAAGAGAAGGAAGATAAGTAATTACAGTGATTGCTTGAAATTATAATACCGAATATAACTGCTTAGCTGCTAGCGACTGAGAAGTGATTATCGAAACCTTCTGTAAGAATCTGATGTGCTGGTATCATCTGTCGCATTGAAGATTCATTACATCAACCCTTAACTGGGGATGAGAAAATTTAAGACAAGTGTTTAGATGGGGTCTACAGTACCACATTTTCTTTATGCACAAATTATATTTTCTAATGAAATTATTATTATGAAAATCAGTCAGTATATTCAGGTATTTCTCTTGGTATATAAGTATATTTTAGAATTTTCTTTCAAGATATATTATCAGTGAATAAAAGTAATTACTTCCGAATATACATTTTCCTTCTCAAATTGCATGTTACAAGAAATAATATTCTTACATTTCCATCCCAAATTACATGTTACAACAAATAATATTCTTACATTTTCTTCCCAAATTACATGTTACAACAAATAATATTCTTACATTTTCTTTCCAAATTACATGTTACAACAAATAATATTCCTGAAAAAAAACATATTAATTTTTAATTTTCAAATCATATTTATTTTTACAATATACAAAGGTATTTGGAAAACTATATGGGGAAAAGTTCAACAATAATACAAAAAAAGTTTTAAAAATTTGCAACAGGTAAAATTTATCCTTTTCTATCAGCATCACTTCTACGTAAAACTTGTGAGTATGGTTTTCGAGAGCATTTTAAGCATACAGGTTAAGACTTAACTATGAAAATATCAGCCTGTAAATTTTGTGGACATTTCTTTTGTTACATAATATATTTTAGAAATTTTTGAAAATATTTTATCATTGAAAAATTAATTATACTTGAACATATATGTCAACATCAGTCGAATCTTAACTTTCATTGAAAAAAATCCTTCTGTACTATTACCAACATAAAATAATATCACTTTCTGCTTCATTTAAAATTCTTTGTAGCTCTGCTTTATAACGAGGATCAGTAAACTGGATGATATTTTGAGAATGAAGTTTTTTAGTTATCCGTTAAGCTTTGTTTAATACTGGATCACTAAAAGGGAATTGCGATCACAAAGAAGAGCTGAAATATTTTTAAAAAGCATCCTCTGAAAACGGTTGAAAAATTGCACGTGAAGTGAAGGTCCCGAAACAGGAAGCTGTAAGGCCAATCCATTCGATTGAGCTAAATATAAAATAGAGGTGGGCGAAAATCTTTCCTTAGCGGTCTGAAATAACACATTTCCCCAGTTACGGGTTCAGCACAACATGAAGATTCATGTAATCAGATTTTTTTTATATATTTCCATAATCGTCTTACAAATGAGGGATTCATGCTGTTCCCAAAGAAAAAATTCGAAGGATTGAGATCCAGAGTAACAATCCTCTTATAAACGAGGAATTCATGCTGCTCCCAAAGAAAAAATTCCAAGGATTGAAATCCAGAGTCACAATAAAGAAGTCACTGAAATACAAAATTTCATTTGTAAAAATTATTAGAAGGCCGATGAATCGCTTGCAATATATGGTTGACAGTGTGTTTTCACTATAGTTGAACAATCTTTTTTAAAACAATATTAACAAAAAAATGCGTTGGAAATTGGATTGACAGAGTGTTTTCACTGTAATCGATTTTTTTAAAAAAAAATCAGTATTCAAAAAATCCTTAGTGAGCCAATTTTCGCAACAAGAATATCATTCATGTAGTGAACAAGCCTTTTTATTTTCTTGTATATGAATTTATACGAGAAAAAAAGGGAGAATATATTGTAATCATCAAGAAATTCGAACTGGAAATTTTGTAAAATCTCGACTTTCCAGACATCCATTAATTTTAAAAACACGCTTTTGTAAAAGGCTCGTCTTGGGTTTGTTTGTCCATCTTTATGTCTGTATGTCACAAAGATGGCTCAAAAAAGGTTTTTTAGAGGGATCAATTTGGATATAAGGTCTTCAGACACAATTTGTAGATTTATGTCAAATTTTCAGCAAATTCTCTTATTAAGAAGTTTGTCTTCCCGATGGTTCGAATGAGTAAATTGCTGTTCTCGTGTTCCAATTTACAACGGAAGAAGGGGTGCAGTAGCTTCTGAGGGCATGGACCCCTGAGCACCCGAGGGCAGAAGTCTGAATTCAGCTCATCACGACATAAAACCTTTTCACGGGGTGAACCTCATTCATGTATTTCATTCATTCATCCACAGATCGTAATTTAGATCTGAAGCAGAGAACAATCATCTCTGACCCAGTATCCTAAGGGGTATTACTTTCTACATGAAGAACTTTACAGAAACACAAAAAATATTCCGCTGGTGGATTCGAACCTAATGATCTACCAACCAGGTTATCCCGAGCTGAATGAGTACAAAATTAATAAAATAAGTTATCAATGAAATTTGAGGCACATATTTAACATTTATAGTGTGGACACCTATCAAATTTTGTTCCAGGACTTTACATTATAAAGTTTCATATCTATGTAATTTATAGTAAAATAGATTTTTATTTATTTCACAGTTATATTGATTCATTTTTTTATCTATAAATGCAATAGGAAATAATTTAAGATATCTATTGTTTCAGCGAATGATGTTCGATTCTTATATATTTGGGTATCTAATCAGATTCAAAAAAAATTTTGGAAAGTTCTTACTAATGTGCTCTAAAGGAAATCAGAATTAAATAAATAGCAATGAGATTCTTAATATTTTTAACTATATGGAATAAAAATAATAAACCTTTTTTTAAAAAAAAATTATCAATTAATTTTTATAATAAACAGTTATTTTTAAGGGATCTATTTTTTTTTTCAGAATTATAATGTGTCTTGCCCACTGTTATATTTGGACATCAGCATTAAATTTAATGATTTGTTCGATGTAATATAATTTTGTATCATTTATGTATAGACATACACTACTTTGTACTTTTTAAGGCGCATTTTAGCCAAATGATCTGTATATGGTAGAACAAAAGAATATATCGAATAAAGATGGCTTTTTAATAATAATTGAGTTATAATATATTTTGGGAAACAATTGTATCAAGTTTAAAATAATATAGTATCAACAATATTTTTGTTACTGCAGCATAAAAAATATATTTCAAACTAGCTTTTGTATGTCTTATGTGTGAGAACTGACGGTCTGATTACAATGTAAACTGTTATAAAATGCTATGCATGCGTGAACTTTCAATACCAATTGAGGCAACGCAAAAGCTCGAATTTTCTACACCTGTTGAGGTAAAGCAATACAGATTAGAAGTTTTTAGTTACCTTTATTAAGTTTTACTTTAATTCAAAAGTACTTCAGAATAAATCAAAAAAATTGATTAATTAACAACGTTTAATTCTGAATGCATCGAACATTAAGAAAATGAACAGAATCGTGTGAAATAATCCGTCTAAATCATGTTAAGCCTAATTTCATTAACGTTGGGAGGAAAACAAACTGAAGCCTTACTCATTTGGCGATAGGGAAATGAAGATTTTTGGCAAGATAGTTATTAATAAATAAAAACTAACCAGTCAATTGACTGGAATAAATAGTAGCCTATTTCCTATTCTAAACTATAATTTATCTCTGTTCTAAATTTACTCAATTTCACTCAACTATCCTGGCATGATTGACTAACATCCGTCCATCCAAACATACAAACAAATAACTAAACTCTTTCATTTATAATGGTGTTATAGATGGATTCATTATTATTCAAAACAGATCAACAAATCTACAAAAAATGTGTTTTTGATTTTTTTTAATAATTTTTTTCTCCACATTTTTATTTTTTCATAGAATTGAAATTAGTTCATTCATTCACGATCATTCACGCATATTAATTAAATCCAAGAAAAATTCTTTCTGGTATTTCAGTTCTGGGAAGCAATAAGCAGCTGAGTTTCACAACAATGCCATAGAAAATCAAAAAAATTGTATTTCATTTTCATTTTGTTTGCATTTTATTAATAAACAATAAGCAATATGTCATCAATGTGATGTACTCCATAACAGTAAGTGATATAATTTTAAACTAGCTTTCAATTTACAATATTTGCTCGAGATATATCCTTTTGTATGAAAGATATTACCCAATCGATTTGCTTTATGCGATTATATATTCAATGATATTTGTGATTGAATATGCTGTAACTAAAACTGTTCAATAATCTATTCTTTATCCAAATTATTAAAAAGTTCATGGCTATCATCTCGATAACTCTTTTCTGAATAACTCTTTTTTATTCGATTTTCTGCTCGTTTTATCTTATGTTTGCTTTTTATGAAATTTGTGTTCATTTCTTATTCATATAAACAGTATGGTTTACAGAATCTTGATTTCATTTCCTTATCTTGTTTTAAACCAACTTCATTCACAGATTCTTGATCTTCAAGATGATGTGGTGTTTGCTGACTGTGAGTTTGTTTACTGTTTTCATGACTGCAAAGGCAGATTGCAGTAATGTGAAAGAAAAATACGTGAGCGGAAGCAACACTAATGTGACGGAAGCTCTGCAGTTTCTCAAAAACAACGATCGTATAGTGACACTGACTGAAAATAAAGCTTCCATCGCAAGTTGGAACTATGAAAGCAATCTTACAGAATCAAATAAAGAAGCCATGGTAAGTTTCAAAATATAGCAAGAAAATTTAATTTTAATATTTCATATCAGATTATATTATGATGATTAAATGCAAATTACAAATTGGCATCATTCCAAGTTATAAAGCTTTGTGTTAAGAAATGACAGGCCTTGAGCGAATTCTGGTAAATAATAACAAAATTATAAGGTAGAGCATTTCAAATATTTACTTTTATATTGCATATTTTAATATATTTCTAATTTATGGATACGAATCTCATTGTAATAAATGTAAAACATTTTTTAATTAAAAAATACAGAAAATACATTCATTGCACATTATATGTTCTTATAGTAGAATAATTTTCAAAGTAAATCCATATAATTGTCTTGATCTTGTGTATGTTATATCAAGTATGAAAACATTATGATTTTAAAAATGTATAATTATATTTACTTATTAAATAAGTTAATTAGATTTGATTAGTAAAAATTTCATTTGATTATTTATTAATTCTTAGTGAGATATAAGTTTTTATCGTTGATACTTTTATTAACATCGAAATACATTCAAAAATAAATATTCCAAATTTGTATCTGAAAAAAATTGTGTAATATATTAAATTTTTGAGTGAAATTCTCATTGAATATTTTTTTCCCGGTATTTAGTTCAAAATGCAACAAGAGAAAGCTAAACTGACGAAAGAAACCTGGAAAAACGCAACATCTTTTGCGTGGAAAGATTTTAAAAACAAAAATGGAACTGCTTACAGATGGTTCAAGAGTCTCTCCGTCCTCGGAAACGCAGCTTTGCCTGATGACAAATTTAAGAAGGTGCGGAATATATATATATATATACTTTGTTAACTTCTAATAATATTTTTGTTACAATTCTTTAAATATATATTTTTTTCAATTCCTACTATTCTTTAAATTTTCAATCTTTAATAAAATACTTTTTGTTCATCCAGTCAAGTTCTAGTAAATTTTTTTAACTTGTCTTTGACGACATTTTAAATTTTTTAAATATTAATTCATTAACATTTAAGTTTTAGTTTTTTAAATATTAATTCATTAATTTTTTATAAATAAATTAAAAACTACCTTACTCGCCAAAAATCTTCGTTTCCCCACCCCCAATAGGAAGTCAAAGAAGAAACGAATTCAGTTGATCCCCCCCACACACACGCACACATTAATGAGGTTAGGCTTTCGACGGATTAGATCAAATGATTCTGTTTATTTTCTTAATGTTTGATGCATTGAAAATTAAACATCATTAATTACCGATTTTTCGGATTCATTTTGAAGTACTTCCGAAATAAAATAATACAGAAGAAAGAAAATCCAACATTTCTAATCTGTATTCTCTGCAGAAAATTCACGCATTTGAATTGAGTGTGTTCTCAGTCTGTTCTGATTTATTTTCAACGTATACGAACTTGATTTTGTTTTGGTCAGGTATAATGTTTTGATCAATTATTTATATTAATTCTAATCTATATTAATAAAAATGCTACTCGAAATGCGTTGCTAAGCGCAAAACTGGAGAACGGCTTGACCGATTTGGCTAATTTTTTTAAAATAATTTCGTTAAGGCACGAGGATGGTTCTTATGGAGAGAAAAAATTAAAAAAAAAACTGCGTGGAAAATATTAAAATGACACTTTTCTTACTTCCCCGCCAAAAATCTTCATTTCCTTCCCCCACACCAATTGAGTTAGATAGCAGGAAGTAATAAATTATGATTTGTTTAGAAAGAAATACGCGAAGTCAGTTGGTTTTCATTCATAGATAACGGGATGTTTAAAAAAGAAAGAAAATAGTTGCTTTTATTATTAGTCTGTATGAATATTTAATCTATGCCTGCTCAAAATAAAGTCAGGGCAGGGAAGAAAAAAAGTAATAATAACAAAGCGAAAAAAGGGTTTATAGAAAGTAGTGAAAAAAAAGGACAGAAAGGAAAAGAAGGGGGGTTTTACCATTATTTCTTTTGTGTTCGGCATTTTCCAAGCTGTTTCTAAACTTTCGCAGCTCTTGAAAACCAATTGTGTCTTTATTTGTTTAGTGTGTTTACATTTATGAAAATTTGAATCTCGTTATTCTATAAAAACAGAATTTTATACCTTTCCCTCCACCATTTAAGTAAAATATCAATTCCGGGACAACCATTGCTCGGATAGAAAGAGAAAGATGAGTAGTAAAATGAACAGAACATCTGAAGAAAATAATACTAAATAATATTATAAATGAATTATATGATTATCAAAATTGGTTTGGTTTAAAAATATTTTGGTAAAAAACCTGTTATGAGACACAGCTACATAAAATATTAGCGAGCAAATTTTAGCGAGTATTAATACTGGCGAACCGACTGGTCGCCAAAGGCGGCTAGTTATTTAATAAAAAGTAACTAAAATAAAAAATTTCTTGGTTGACCTAAGTGGGAATCAACTGAATTTTTTATATACATATATTACTTGTTATTGTGTATCTGATATTTAATAAGTAACAAAAATTAATTTATTTTTTAATTATTCATCTGTGCATTAATGACGTTTTATATTATCTTTCTCTCTACACGTTCATCCCAATAAGAAAAAAATAAACAGAATTTTCCCATTCTGTAAAATAAATTCTTTTCTGTATTGATAGCCAATTTCTTTTCTACTAAATCTTCTAATTCTAACTCTATTTTAAATTTCAATAATTTAAAGTTACGAAAGTCATACGAAAATGTTGTGTTGAAGGAGAGTTATTAATAGTTTTACACTGAATGATATAGAACAGCATGGTATTTCGCATGATATCTTAAAATTATCTGTAGCTATTTTTGTACCATGCTTCTTGAAAAGCTACGGAACATGATAATAGATATCAAAATACAGCATTTCAAAACAATTCTTGCGTACATATCTTATATTTTAAACTCCAAAGAAACCTTCATCTCGTCATATAAATCTTGAAACAAATAACTAACGCCGGATTTCTTATCAAAAAAAAAGTTTCTGTTTTTTTAATGCATGTGATATTGTTTCTTTTTCAATATCAGTTTATCCAATGTTTAATTAGAAAATATTCAAGTATTTGATAATAATGGCGTATAAATTGAAGTCGTTTTCAAAACGCCATCTTTCATCGTTTGTTTTTATTTGCAGCTCAATAAATTGATTGCTGATATGCAGGATGTCTACGCGAAAGCCAAAGTTTGTCGATTCAATTCCTCGAACAGTAAACAGTGTGATTTATCCTTAGATCCAGGTAAGAGTTTCAGAAAAATCATAAATGACAAATAATGGGAAGAAAAATAAATTTTTGCTCTATCAAGCACATTTTATCATCGGGAACTACTTTCATCTGTGAAATCACCCACCATCAAATATTCTAGAAATACACCACTCATAAGTTCGTAGTGTTCAAAGGGTGTCCATATGAAAAGGGGGTCTTAACAACATAACATATTTGCCTATGTCGCAATGGAAAAGGTAAAGAGTCTTCTAGAGATGTGATTGGAGTATGCGGCGTAGTTCAGAGCATTTATGGACATACGCATGTATAGGAGAGAGAAAAGGCTCATAAAGAAAGCCGACCGATTGAAACAATTTATTCAATTTCTCGAGCAAGAGCCCTTAACACCGTTGTGTACTGTGAGACACTCTGCGCTAATACATCAAGAGCAAAAGACTAGGACTACTCAAGGAGAATATGATTCAGCTTCATGATAAGGCGCGTCCTCACGTCTCCAAGGTCATGCAAACGGAACTGGCCAAGTTCAGATGGAAGCATCTCGGTCATCCACCTTACAGCCCGGACATGTCACACTACGATTTTCATGGGTTTGATCCCCTGAAATAAATATATGAGAGGGAAGCGCTTCAACTCAGACCGCAACTCAAGGATGTTGTGAAAGACTGGGTCTCGTCACGCCCGCAGGAATTCTGGGAACAAGAAATCCTTCGGCTCGTTTATCAATGGGATCGTTGTGCTTAGGCCTACGGATTTATTTAAAATAAATTCTTCACTTATACCCATAGTGTTGTCTCGTACCTTATTATTAGAGCATCCCTTGGTGCATTATTCATGAATAATGATTTCTAAGTGATGAGGGAGTGGTATATACTCTTGACTCTAGTTGGAGATACTATAAATCAAGTGACGCTGATTAGTCTTAAATCGCTGACTGCCTCAGCCAGCTTGACCATGGCAAGTGCCATAAGAAACAACAGCCAACAATAATACGCACCTAAAATGTATTTAATATCGTCGAAGAAACTCAAATAAAGAAAAATATTGTTATAAAATATTATTTTAAATTATTTTACCAAATTCATTAAAATTAAAGAATAAGCGTTATTATTGGAAACCTCTTTTTTATTTCATATCAATTTTCCTTTTAGTATAATTGTGAGTTTAGTGGCGCAACAGCCAACTATGGCTAAACTTCCCTATCCTCTTAGTCAACACCTGATATCTATGAATCAAATGCAGGCTAAATCTGCTAATTACAAGGCCAGCATTCTTCCCTATAGAGAATTCTGGAGTATTTTTAATCACACACATATCGTATGACGCAGTTTGCATGTATTATAACAGAGTTTAATCCTTATCATAAAGATCATCGAAAATAATAATTGTAGTACTTCTAAATGAAACGCAAAAGAATTTAAATAAACTAAACTAGGTTAAACTCGGTGGTCCATAAAATTGTAACTTCACAAAAAAATATTGATTTGAATAGTACTAAAAGCTAAAAAATACTTATGGCATTTCAAAAAAATATCATTAAGAAAACTATTTTAAAAAATATTCTTGAGTCACCATTTTGCTACATTTCCAGAGCTGACTGAAATCCTCGTTAACTCCAGAAACGAAGCAGAACTGAAGCACGTTTGGACACAGTGGAGAAATGTTTCCGGCAAAGTGGTGAAGGACAAATTTCTCGAATACGTCGAACTGTCCAATGAAGCTGCTTGCCTGAATGGTATATTCATTCATTCTCATTCAATTCATTCGCCTTTAGTAAAACTTAATTTACAGTTGAAATGTCTAGAATAAGTAAAGATTATTTAGCAATAAAGAACAATAAACTATTGCAGAGCGTCATTTTATTTACAATTAATCGTATTCACAATTCCATGTATATTAGCGTTATAAATTTTGTATGATTAGATGGAAGTTTTTAAAAAAGTCTAGTTGTATAATAGTTGTTTGTAATGGAATCACACGTCAGCCAGAAAAGACTGCTTTAGGGGATTTCCAACAGAATATCGCCATGTTTGAATAACTTGGTTTGTTGTCGACATAATGAGGTCAATATCGGGTTTTACTACTCGCTTAAATGTGCAAAGGAAGCTGAGAAATCACGATTTGTTCTTAAGGAATGTTGGTGAAATTTCCTCACTTGCCTGGAATGTATATGCAGTTTCTGCGTTTGCCTCACTAACTTTAGGAGAACGCTATATAAGGCGCAACATGGGAGGAGCAAAACAGTCAGTTCAGAGAGAGAACTGAGATAGTGGAGTTGGCATGAGAAAACACCTTTTCTGTTTGGAGTGCGTTCTATAATAATTTTGTTGTTCTATAAGAGTTTTGTTGTTCTATAAGAGTTTTGTTGTTAAGAGTTAGTGGACTGATTAGAGTTAATTCACCTTGTGTTTGTCTTGAGTGCATTTAATACACGTTTAGTAGACAATAAAAACTCCGTTTTATCCGCTTCATTAGACAGAGAATAACTTCTTTTATTTGAATAGAAATAACTTCTTTTACTTCCTATATCTGTAAAATATTAAATGAATTATTAAAGTAATTATCAATCAGAAAAAATCGTCTTATATAATAATAAGTGAGAATTTTTTTAATTTTAATGTAAATTTTAAAAAAATAGATTATTTAGAGCATATTTTTTAATGTAAGTATATAGTTGGCAAAATTAACAACAATAACAAACTAACATCAAAATATGAAATGAAATTTGTCATATATATTCTAATTTATATATGACAAATTTCATTTCATATTTGATGCAAGTGAGGAAATTTCATATATATATATATATATATATAAAATATATTTCCTC
>JAOUZG010019159.1:9408031-9448018 GCA_026289955.1 Argiope argentata | reverse complement strand
TATATATATATATATATATATATATATATATATATACACAGAGAGATTTAATGCAACTTTTTAAAGAAAACCTATTGCATGGGATACATTTTTTACGATAAGTTTATTGTCAGCCAAATTAAAATATTATCTTCGGTAACATTTATAGGTTTTAAGAATAATCGAGAAATGTGGAGGGAAGATTACGAAAGCGATTCGTTTGAAAAAGATGTGGAAGAACTGTGGAACGTCATCAAACCCCTGTACGAACAACTCCACGCTTATGTCAGACGCAAGCTGATCCAGCGCTACCCATGTAGTGGCATCAAACCAGACGGTCCCATTCCCGCGCACTTACTGGGTAAGTTTCTGTAAATAATTCAAATTTAAAACTCAATTCTTCTATATGAAATATCATTTGTCCAAATTAAATTTTAAAACTGTTAATTTAAGAAAAAACAATTCATATACTTGACTAATATGCTGACCCTAACACATGTAAATTTCAAAAAGAACTTTCCGCAAAAATGGCGTTTTGTTAATTAAATCGTTTCAAGCCTGTAAAGTGGCTTCTCAGCAAGGTTAGCTGAGTTACTGAAACGACCGTTTTATGATTAGCCCTGTGGATATTGATTGGGTACTTCGCCAGTGATTTCAGAGGTGGCGACAAACTTGGTGACTTGGGAACGAATTTGGCAATTTTGGTGAAAAAATAGATAATACTGGAAACCGATAATTTTAGTGATCCCGCCAACGAGAACTGAGATACTCACAGAACCTTCTCGGCCCGAATCCCGTTAACGTTATATCAGGCCAACAATCCAACAATCTAACAAAGCTAACAATCTCAACCTCCAGTGAACCAGAATTGTTGAATTGGTTTAGACATATTAACGTCCCGCAGTAAAGCAACACTAGGGATATTTTGAGATGGACCTTTTAATTTTGAAACGTGGTCAGATGAGGAGTTAGATGCCTGAGCTGGAATCCCCCCCCTCTCCACACTACACCAATAGGTGAACATTTGTCCATGTTAGATTTAATGCGCAATCCCCTTACACCACGATTACTCGGTGGAATCGGTCTTGAACTTGAAACCCTACGGCTCAGAGGCCGAGACCTTACCACCAAGCCATCGCGGCCCCCAGAATCGTTGGAGTCAAGAGTCGTAGACAAGTAACATGTCTTCCAGAGGATGTCGAAACAACTGTAGAGTGCCAGCATTGTGTAGAGCCGTAGAGCAAAGCTGCTAAGATCCCCTCTTCTGATGAATTCTATCTGGCCCTTTGTGTGCTGTAGTCGATTTCTACTTGTGGGCAACTGTCTGTTGTAGTGTGCTGCTGTGTGTTCGTCTCGGCCGTACATATTTGTTGTCTGTGTATTCGTTGTCTTTGTATTAGTGTCTTCATGTCAAATAAACGACGTCGTTGTTTTCTACAGATTCCTGCTGATTGTTTACAAACCGTACACCCACTACAACAGAACCAGGCGATTTTCCGGTTTAAGTAGTAGTGGAGGAATCCGTAAGATATAATCCTATTCTTAAACAATGATTTTTACAGCATATTACCCTCCCTTTAAACTGCAACTCTTTTGGGGCATTTTCCTAATATGCCACCATTAAGCATTAGAAATTAATGTGATTTCGTCCTTTCTTTTCAATTAATGCTTCCATCTTCCATATTGTTACAAGCGAGCTAGCACTGTGAAAATTCGCCAAAGATGGCGACGTTTGGCGAGGAGCTACGTGCCAGCTTGGTTGGTTTGGCGAAAGGAACAGTCTAGTAGCAGCTGGATCTCGCGGGGTTTTGAGAAATTTCGCGTGTTTCGGAGCACGCGCTTCCTCGGCTATATAAAGGACGAGTAGCCGGAGTCAGTTTTTTTCCCCTCTCGGAAGAGAAGCGTCTCGCTAGACTAGCGGATTAGTGAACTGTGTTTGTGTTTGCTGTTAACGTTGCGTTATTGTGCTCGCTATGATTTACTGTTTGCTTTGCTATACGATAGCTGTTTTGCAGACTGTGTTTATTATGAATAAGGCTTGCATTTACGCTGTAAGTGACTATTGACTGCTGGATTGTGTTTATCTGAAGTTTTACTTTATCGAGTCATCCTTAAATACCTGTAAATAGCTGTAAGTAAATTTGTTTGTGCTGTCCTCAAATAAAGTCCATTCAATCCGAACCCGCTGCGCTAAAAACGTAACAATATTATCAGCTTTTCACTTCTATGAATTAATTCTACAAAAATATAAACCCGTGGCAGGAGAAACGTCGCTGAATTTATTTTATTTTTCTTATTTTTGGTTACAGCTTAAATCTGTGCTTTAAATTTTTTCAATTATTTATAACTAGAAATTATCATTGGAACATTTTTAATTTCAAGCATTTCTGGATATTTTATTCTAGGATTTGATTTTTTCCCCTCTGGAGTAGCATTTTCCCTACGTGTACAGGAGTTGGGGTATATCGTTATATTTTTTGACCAATGAAAAATTGTGGTATGGCTCATGAAAAAATTTGACTGCGCTATTGCGTTAGATGGAAGGAATTTTATGATTGACTTTTAATTTAATATTTATTTAAAATTAATAGGCTCGAAATGAGAATGTTGATTTTATAGTATTACCATCATGTTAAATTTGGTTACATTATATAAAGATTAGTTTGGGTCTTCTGCTATTTGGGTTTCGTTGATAAATGTCTATCTCTTTTAATGCTCGTTGTCAATTTGGATTATGCCATGAGAAAAAATTTCTACAGTGTCCGATACCCGGCCTAGCCAGAAGTCATGCAGGAATCTTGATGGGAACACCAAAAAAATAACCCAATCTTGCACGAGAAGCAAACTTCATTGAGGACATTGGATCCTTGCAAAAAATAAAGAACCTTCTAAAGAAAATGCATAATAATACCGGAAAGAGAATTGAAAAAATTATTACATTCTTCATTATATATTAAGTATTGAAATATTAAAAATGCATTAAATGATTGTTAACTTTTTACTAAGAGAGAGATGAAGACACAAGTTTTGGCAAAATGTTCTCAATAGAAGATTTAATGATTGGCGTTCTTCGACTTCAAGAAGAATCCAATTTCTTGACCACTTAAGTCTGTGTTCTCGCCATAGTGCACAGACTTTGATCATGTGATTTGTAGATTCTTCTTCGATGCCACGTTTACAAATCGAACTTTGGTCTAATAAACGATTTCTATTAACCTAAATTACACCATGGGCAGTGTATTGTAACGTTTTGGCCGGGGCTACTGGTGAGTTGGGCCGAAGACAAACCAGGTCTTGGAGAAATAAAAATATATTTATTTCCAGCTATAATATATATATATATTGCACAATTTCACCTTCTTGATTAAATATGTTACGAACACATAGGCAATTAAGTTCAGTGTTCCACTAGGGAAAGGTGCTGTGTCTCAAATAGTAAGGGAGTCTCTGTCGTAGATGAAGACGGAGGGTGGGGTTCTTGAAACTCCAGCGAGATCTGGCCCGAGGTTCGGGATTCTCTGCTTGTCGATTAACCTGCTGGGTTTTGTAGAACGTAAGGTGATGAACTGGCTGGAAGAGCGACTCAGGATACAGCTGTTCAGCTAATTGGAGGTATTTCCAAAGCTCGGATGACCTTTCACACTTCAGACGAGACGCTGAATGGCTCCAAAGGTTCCGATGAACTCCACGTGGGCTCGGCTACAGGGAGAGGCGGCCTACGTACATTTCAAATTCTCTCCTGAGAATTTTCCACAGAATTCCAAGTTGAATCCTCCCTCCAATCACCAGCTGTTGTTTCGTCAGTCTCCTAACACTTGGCTCCCTACACCTGACTCTCCTCCTTCGGCTCTCTCTGTCTCCCCTTTTTATCTCGGTCTCAAAAACCGGCCCTCGATGGCAAATGACCAATCAGCATTATTCTCAACTTTTTTGATCATCTGACCCAAGTTATCTTTCCAATCACAAGAGAGGGGGAAACGGCGTCTAGCAAGGAGACGTCTTGGTTCCGTCTAGTCTGCAATCTTCACCTTCCACAAATTCCTCCGTTATCTATAGTTGCTTTCCCGTGGGAACGCAATTTGATACATTCCTCCTTATCTATCCGAAAACGCCACAGTATACTTGGGGAAGGTAAAAATCGCCCTCAAATCTCAATTCTACATATCTAGTTAATTGATTTATACCAAAGTCTTTTTTATTCTTAAAATTCCAATAACAGCACTTATCTTGAAGTAGGTATTGTTTTGTAGTCCCAACAATACAACACAATTCATAATAAAGTTATAAAGGGAAAAAAGTAAATTTATTTGCAAAAGAGAGACAAGTTGTAGAATACAAATTTCTCTAGCATTTTTAAGTGTCATTACGATAACATTTTCAAACGTGATAGTCTGATCCAGGTATTATTCATTTCAATTATTAATAATTCTTGCAATTCAGCAAGAGTGTAAGAGAAATCTTTTCACAACTACGACTACATTATACCAAATTTTCAAGGAAGAACACTAAATTTTTATAGCAGTGATTATCTAAAATAATAAACTTTTCTTTTTATCATGTGAGAACGTGATGTCGGTTTGTTTAGGAGGTTTTGATATCTCCGAAATTTATGGGCAAAAATTATTTTACCTGCTTTTACCAGTATTGCATAGTTAATTATGCCTTTTTCTTTGCCAGCAGATGCATTTTTAAACGGATGACGAAAAATTACGACATCATAGCTGTTATTTCTTCTCAAAACCGGTCGGGGTTCAAAACTTTGTTTGCCAGCAAGAAAAATTGAAGTTAAAAAAATTTTTTATAGAGTAAGAGAAAGATACAGAAAGGGATAGAGACCGACAGAGAGGTCTTATGATTGTTAAAAGCCGATTTAAATTGGTTAATTACTTAAATTAATTAAAATAAATAAAAGTTTTTTCATATGATAACTTGAAATTTACGATCGAAGATTTTTTTTTTCTTTATCATGTCAGAACATTATCTTATTTTTGGGATGAGGCTTTTGGCTTCAACAAAACTTCATACTCGAAAAATAAAAATTGTATTATCTGCACAAGCATCTCAAAGAATCAGCTTTTAATAACATGTTGCCTTTGCATTTGCAAAAGCTCTGATTTTAAAAAATTAATTAATTACTACAGCAAATAAAACCTAGAAAAAATGTCATTTTGAGCACGTGATTGCAAGAAATGAAACGTAATATATTTTTGAACAAGAAATGCGAGGCAAAGTTTTGTGAATCTAAAGTAACTAATTCAATGAAACATTTGAAATGAATAAAAATATAGTTTAACTTGCACGAGCACGTGGTGCTTGGCCGTTCAAGAAATTATGTTCTGACATAATACATTGGAATATTCATAACAGATTTCATTTTAATTTTTTAATTCTTTTTCTCTGTTTTTTAGGAAATATGTGGGCTCAAAAATGGAGTACCATTTTCGAAATCGTTAAACCATATCCCAAGAAAAAATTCGTTGATGTAACAGATGCAATGAAAGCAAAGGTAAACTTAATCGTTGCACTTTTAACAATTGTAGTCTAGTGCAAATAAAATTAGCAATGTTAAATTCGTAAAAAATGAAGACATTTCACATATCCCTAAAATTACGAGTCCTGTTCAAATGCAATAAAAATGTCTGTTCGAAACAAAACAAAAATCCTTATTTATGCATTATTTAAAATTTAGAAAATTAACTTCCCTTAAGAATGCAACAATACTTCTTAAGGAAAAAGAAGCTTTGCAAAATATTGAAAAAAATTGTAAATCTATCTTTTTCAAAAAATGCATTCATTCTTTTTAATTAAAAAACTAGTTTCCTTTGATTATCATTCAAACACAAAAATTCTTACTTAACATAACATACTTTTTGTGAAAGATCTTCTAAACATAAATCGATAAAGTTTATCAATTCTAAGGGTTAAAATTTTGAAAAATAGTATTTCTGTCACAGAAAATGACCCCCCTGGATATGTTTAAAATGTCAGAAGAGTTCTTCACCTCCATTGGTCTGAAGAAAATGACGTCAGAATTCTGGGAGCGTTCGATCATCGAGAAACCCAAAGACAGAGAAATGATTTGCCATGCTACTGCTTGGGACTTTTCGGATGGGAAAGATTTCAGGTATAAAAAATAATATTTTCTTTGTGCAATACCTATTAAGAATAGATAGAAAAGAATAAATCTTTTATTGGAGAATGCATTAGTCCTGCTTACAATAGTTGTGTCAAGAAGCAAGTGCAAAGAACAATATGAAAACACGAAATTAAAGATATTTGAGTATAATTGTAGACTCATGCTGACGAATGGTTTCGATGGCATTTAGAAAAACAACGTGAGGGGAGGGGGGGTCTCTATAAAACGTTTCCTAATACTTTTTTATCAACTTTTATACCAGAAAACACCTGGTATGATATTGGTGCATGATAATTAAGAAATATTAACTTTTAGCAACAATTTAACCTTTTAATTAAATCTATTCTGTTATCCTTGGCGATTTTTTTGGCGATTAATCACTGGCATACGTTTAATAATATCCAAAAATCAGTTTGTGCTTAAGAGACGTTTTACCTTCATCTACTGAAGAAGAAAAAATAAACTAACTGCATTTGTTATCATAAAATCTATATCTAATTTGATTTATTTCAGTCAGTGTGTTTACGAACAACATGTTAACATCACTGCATAACTATGTTTTTAAAAGCACAGACCGACAGATAGTTAAGTCTTTGTCCATTTTGTCTCAAATTTTGTATGGAATCTACAGAATAAATATTAAATTTGTTTATCGAATCTTATTAATTTAGCCTTCTTCATTTTGTTGCCGACGTGTTAACTTAATATCTCCACTGAAACTCCTCTGAACAGATTTTGGTCAAAATTTGATAGAAATCTGCAAATTTAGTGTAAATATCATATACCAAATTTCAATCATCTAGGTCAAAGCATTTTGGGGTTATTTTTATCTCAGGCAGACAGACAGCTATTTTCCAAAAATCTTTTTATCGAACTCCGCTAAGTCTATAATTTGGAATCTAGAATTCAATGTTTTCCCTTTTATTATACTTGCTCTATACTATATATATGAAAAATGTGAAGAAAACTAGTTATGGGTAAAACATATATTATGAAGGGTAAAATTTTTCCAAAATGACATGCGTAAAACAAACATTGTTATGTGTTAAAATATGCCAGTATTTATAGAAATAATTACAAAACTTCTGTTTGAAGGTCAGTGCGAATGAAGAGCGACAAAAATAATCTCTGCCCGGTTGACCAAAACGAAATTGTAAATTAAATGCGAATATCGATTTTTTTTATCGCCATTTATCGTGAGCTATTATTCCTGATCACGATTTCAATAAATCGATATTTTTTGAAAATGGCATAAAAAATGAAATTCTCAAAAATATCGCTTTTTTTTTTGAGAAAACAAAATCGGAAATTGGCACAACCCTATTCATTATGTTTATTATGATCTATTTTCCGTATTAAATATGTGTGTTTTATGTTAAAAATTTACAATCAAAATAAGAATTATATTATAATTGTTAAAAAATTGCGTTAATTTTGAAAAGAACAGAGGCGGCGATAACAGGGAGGTTAGGGGGGCAATTGCCCCCCCTGTCGGTAGCCTCTTCCCCCCCCCCCCGTCGGCGAGATATTTAGAGTTTCGTCGGCAATAATGTTTATCATTTCAGGATGATTGTAGAGTTGCGCATTATCGAATATGATTATTTAAAAACCTCCTTGAAAATAATATATTGTAAACAATCGAAACATCCAAAAAATGGTTAAATTGTTTAGACTATATGTGGCAAAATATTCGATAGGGTGGTAGATCAATAATATGCCGTATTTTCATAGACAATTTTTGATAGACCTGAAAATTGAAAATAATGGATGTCGAACACATATGTTAAGCAGATTTTTAGATCTGATTCAAATGTCGTTCATTCAGCTTATAATTTGTACTACTTTTGGCAATATAACCGACAAAGATGATAAGGTAATTTATTGACAATTTTTGATCAATCAACTATAAACTCAATGTCACGAATGTCGAAGAATTCTGCAGATTTCCGACATTTGATTAAATAGTCGTTCATTTAACTTTTAATTTGCACTTATTTTGGCAATATATCCGACAAGTGAATGAGATAGCGCATCATATCGCATAACAACTTTTTTTTACAAATGTACATTGAACAATGAAAGAAAGGGCCAGTATCTGAATTTAAAAAAAATCTAAATAATACTTGATTTTCTTTAATTAAATGTAAAATTAACTATTTTGAGTTATTTTGAAGCCAAATGAGAGATATTCTGCTTGCCCCCCTATCGGATTTGTCTTGCCTACCCGTCGGCAAATTCCTGCCACCACTTCTGGAAAATAATTTGATGTATATAGACTTTTGCAGTTCAAATTAACTGTATAAAAAATAAAACATTCATTTTCAGGATCAAAATGTGCACTCGAGTAAACACGAAAGATTTCATTACAGTTCACCATGAAATGGGTCACGTCGAATATAGTATGCATTATGCTTATTTGCCTTCAGCTTTTCGAGGAGCGGCAAATCCAGGTAAGAAATCCTTCCCCTGAACCAACTTAGTAATTCTTGAAGTTTTGGGGGACATAAATATCTAAGACTCATAGTTAGAGAAAAATATTACCTTTAATTAAAGAATCAAATTACGCCAGAAAAAAGTCACGTAGAAAAAAATCACGCACTGTAAGGAAATATCTGTTGTTGTGATTAATGGCACTTGCCGTGGACAAGCTTCCACTGACACGATCAACATATTTTAAGCCTAAGAAATGCGTCTCTTCGTTTTACAAGTAACGCTATCTAGGGCCAAGAGTACAACTTAGCTGCACACACTTCACAACCCTTTTTAGCGGGCGGACTACATTCATGCAAATTCAATCATTCGTCTCACATCGTAATTTAGACCTGGAATAGAGAACGATCACCTCTGACCCAGTACCCCCCCCCCAGTGGTATTACTCTGGACATGGAGGGTTTTGCGACCACGAACAGATTTAACGAGCGCCAATCGTCACACACTCGGGGAAATATCTAAACATCTGATATTGTGCACAAATTTTGAATAATTCATTATTTAGTTAATTTGAAATCTTTGATTCATCAGGACGTATTGTTTATAGTAGCAACGTGACTTTGCAAACTTAACATTTCTTTAAAATAGCGCATTGTCCTTAACAGAATTTAATCGAACTCAAAAAATTCCAAGACATTTTCGTTCAATTTGTTTTATCTATACTATAAATGTAAAAGTTTGGATGGATAGATAAATGATGTTAGTCAATCAAGCCAGAACGGCTGAAAGAAATTAGATGAAGTTTAGCATAGAAATAAATTATAGTCTAGAATAAGACACAGGTTACTGTTTATTTCGGTTAATTGAGTGGTTAATTTTTTATTAATTAAAAACTAACTTTCCCGCCAAAAATCTAAATAGTAAGACTTCAACTTGTTTTCCCTCGTGCTACTAAGGTTAAGCTTAATATGTTTTCGATTGATTATTTCAAACGAATCTGTTTATTTTCTTAGTTTTGAGGCATCTAACATTAGGATAAACTTAACATTGTTAATTAATCGATTTTTCGGATTCATTTTCAGTACTTTTGAATTAAAATAAAACAGAATAAGGGAAATTAAAATTTTCTAATTTGTATTGCATTACCCCAACTAGTGTAGGAAATTCCTCCATGTGCAATGTATTGTAATTGCTGATAACTGTGTTTTCATATTAATTAAAAGTTTGAAAATCATGTGTATAATACTGTAGTACCTATCTTAATCTCGATGGGTAAATAACTGGACTAGACTTAATTTTAAAGAAATATGGACTTGATTTGTTGTTTTGCTTCGTCGTTGATGCTTCACTCTACGCCCTCTCCAGACGAATGAAGTTCTCACTGTCTCCTCGCTTTAGCTGCCAACTCACTACCACACGACTGGCTACTCCACACGACTCGATGCTGCTTCCACAGTAGACAACAGGACACGGGGTACAGCAGTGCAGCACTCGCTTGAACTCTACACTCTACACTTGTTGTTTGTCTTCTACACTTGTCTTCTATTCCAGCTTCAGTTCTTCTGGAATTCAATTCACACGCACACAGCTTGAAACTTCCGACCTTTTATAGCTACTGGGAGGCGGACAGAGAATCCTCTAGGCTAATCAGGCTACGTCTTGATTTCTATTGGAAGGTGCATGAAAATTCTTGAAATTTCCAGCATTATACAGTTTGCCGCCAAACGATCGCCACGTTTATTGCCAAGCCTTGACATTATTAAAGTGGCGCCCGCTTAGCATGCCACAGGACTGATCGTAAATCAGTCTTTCCTACAATGGTACTATTCATGCTAGGAAGCAAAATTGCAGGTTTGTAACAATACAAAATTAGCAGTAAATGACAGATTTGTTTCATTTTCTTTCAGGTTTTCATGAAGCAATAGGAGATACTATAGCTTTGTCAGTAGCAACTCCAAAACATTTGAAAGAAGTAGGTCTTCTCGAAACCGTATCTGATGATGAAGGTAAATATTAAGAATGTTAGAATTGAAGCAGAATTAAATAATATAAATTTTTTTAATACTTCATTTTTAGGCAGATTGCTAATTGTATACTCATCATTGTAATAGCTTTATTTAAAAATTCTAGGATAATTAATTTATTATTTTAATAAATTTATAAAGAAATAAATGAAATGAAATCTGCTGTGCATATTTCATTGTATCATGTCAGAACATCATATCTTGAACGCTCAAGCACCCTGTGCTCGTTAAATTATATTTTTATTTATTTCAATTGTTTCATTGAATGAGTCACTTTAACATTGCAAATGACCAAAGAAAAACTTGTCTCGCATTGATTGTTTAGAAAAATATCACATTTCCTATTTATTTCATTTCATATAACCACTCGCACCAAATAGCATTTTATTAGTTTTTATTTGCTGTTGTCATTAACTTTATTTATTTTAATCAGAATTTTTGTTAATGCAATTGCAACACGTTATTAAAAGCTCATTTTTTTAAGTGCTCGCGCAAATAATAAATTTTTTATTCTTCGCCTACGAATTTTTGTTGATTATTTTTCCCTACGGATTTTTGTTGCCGTCAAAAACATCATCCTAAAAACAACATCATGTTCTAATATGATAATAAGTATTTAAAGATTTTTATTAATATTATTATTATTTAATTATATTATTTATTATATTATTATATTTTATTTTTATTAATATTTTATATTTCAATTTTTACTCAGGGTCAGTAAACATTCCTCTAATAATTATTTATTTATTTATAAAGGATCATCCTGATATACATGTATATTTTTTCCGGAATTATTAACTTTTATAAATTAAAAGAAAGCATTCATATTTTGCAGAAAGTGATATCAACTCCCTAATGCAGACAGCTTTGGGAAAGATTGCTTTCTTGCCGTTTGGATATCTCATCGACGCCTGGAGGTGGAAAGTGTTTGACGGCAGCATCAAGAGAGACGAACTCAATTCGAAGTGGTGGGAATTGAGGTGGGACATGCTTTCTAAAAATTTTATTTATAAAGGAATATAAATGGTTTACCCATAATATGTTTAGATATTAAGATCAACTATAAAATTAAACAGATATTTCTTAGGAAACAAATATTTAAATAAAAAAATAAGTAGTTTTTCTTGTCCCTTTTAGATTAAAATACCAAGGACTTTGCCCTCCAGTCAAAAGAACCAACGATGATTTGGATGCTGCAGCTAAATTCCATGTAATTGCTGATGTTCCGTATATAAAGTATGAGAAATTTATTCTTATTAAAAATGTAAAGAATGAAAATTTTCTTCTTATAAGTACTTTGAAGCTTAATAAAAATGTATTTTTGAAATATGCAAAATTTAATATTTTATTTATTATTATTAAATTTCATTTACATTAAAGGTTTAATTAAAATTAATCGAATTCTGAATATTTTTCAAAAAGTATTTAAAAGTTATTTTGTTGTCAAAGCTTCCAATTAAACAGGGTTTCAAAGCTTTGATGTATTAGAAAATAAACGAAAATGGATTGTGGTGAAATCTCATTTTTACTGACATATAAGTTCCAAGTAATTGTTTTTATTTAACTAGAAGTCATTACATAACAAAATGTCTATACAGAGAGATTTTTTTGAAGTTTTGTTTGTTTGTTTATATCTTCTTGTTATAATTCAACACAATCATGGAATTTGGAAATTGTCTTTAAGAAGCAAATCTGCTATAAAATTCTCGAGCTCGGTACACAGCTGAATTCAACAATCACTTCAACTCTACTCAACATCTACGCTTCTTTGGACTGATCCAATTAATTCACTATTGACTCATTATACTACTCTAATCCTCTCGACGATTCTTCCCCCGGTTGTCTTCATCTTAAACTGCCTGCCTTTTCTAATTCTCTGAGCCGGGCAGAGAAGGTTCTGGAACAATCAAACATATCTGAGGTTCTATTGGCCATGTGATTAAAATTCTAAAAAATCAATATTATTTTATTTGTAGTCAAAACCGCCAAATTCGTCACCAAGTTTGTCGCCAAACTCTGAAATCCCTGCTTCGGCATCCGATCAGATCTGACAGAGCTTACCATTAATTGGTCTTTTCAGTGATTGAAATAACGTGTTGGGAAGCAACGTTACAGATTTGTAACAGTTTGAAATTCTGAAATATAAGTTTATATCATTCTCATGTTTCTGAATCACTATATTACTCTAATCCTTGCAGGTATTTTGTCAGCCATGTTATCCAGTTCCAGTTCCATAAAGCGCTGTGCGATGCAGCGGGTCACAAAGGCCCTTTGCATAAGTGCGATATTTACAAGAATAAGAAAGCAGGGAAGTTGTTTGGGTACGTATTGTTATGAATTCTGTGTAAATTAGATGTAAATATTGTTAATACTTATGAATCGTAGAGTAGATATTTGTAATTAATTTAATCGTATAAAATTAATTGTGACAGAATCTCACGTCAGCAAGAAAAGACCGTTCTAACTGGAATTACAACAGAAGATCACCATATTTGACTATTTTGGTGATGTAAATATTTCGGTGACGTAATGAGGCCACCAATGTTTTTTACTATACGCTAAAATGTGTAGTAGAAATAAAGATTTGTTTTTATAGAATGCTAGAGAATTTTGCAGACTTAATTGGAACGAGCGCGCCATTTCTAAGTTTACCCCGCCCACTTTAGTAAGTTTAGTTTATTTAATGCTCGCTTTAAAGGCAGGGAGGTAGTTGAGTTCGGAAAATGAGCTACGTTTGGTTGGCTATTAACCGAAATTAGAGGATTAAATAGAGTTAATTCGCTGTTAATTTGTAGCTTGTGCTGTGAATATTTGATGCGCGTTTTCATTGACAATAAAATTTGTATCTTCTTACCGCTCTTGTGTGAGAATTATTATTCGCAACAGTATATTCTCTTTAAAATTCTGCTCGATTTTGTATTGATTCTTTTTATTTGACTTATTTTTATAATTCTTGTATGTAAAAATCAAAATTTTATTTTTTTAAAAAAGAAGGCCCATGCTAAGGGAATTTTTAAAAAATAAAATTAGCTTTAAATTTCTGAGAATTAAATAAATCTCGTTTCATAAAATTATTTATTTCAATTTTATAAAGATGAAACAAAATCCTGGTCCCACGAGAGATTCTTCAGTGTTTTAAAATTAAATCATTCGCCTTAAGGATTAATATTTTTTTCATAGGCATTTAAAGAAAATACAATTAGCTCAACAATCATCCTTATTTTTTGATTAAATTTAAAAATAAGAAAGAACGACTAAGCATCTCACGTATTGATTCGTAATGGGAATTAAATAAACAAACGTTTCGTTCTAGCTTATTATTGCTAAATTAAATTAAATTTTTAACAGAAAACAAATATAAGCGATAGCAAAATGTTATTTTTTCTTAGGATAAAGCTGCATTTAAAAATCCAAGAATGAAGTAAGCTTTAATAAATTTTAATAATTCTTTAAAAAAATTAATTGCATGAAAACTTTTTATTCTAAAAAACATGTTAATAAGCCCTTTTTTTAGTAAAAAAATAATAATATAATATTATGTTTTTAAATCTATACTACTATTATAAATGTGAAAGTTTGGATGGATGGATGGATTATGGGGTTCAATTACACCAGAACGGCTGAAGGAAATTGAATGAAATTTAGCACAGAAATAGATTATAGTCTACAGAAGAACATAGTCTAATTTTTATTCCGGTTAGTTGAGGGGTTGATTTTTTATTAGTTAAAAACTAAATTTTCCACCAAAAAATTTTAAAAAAATCTGAAAACATCTGCCTGAGCTTTTGAATTGTTTGTTTTTATTTTTGTATTTCCAGTATTCTTTTAATATTATCTTATCTAATGGAATTCTTTGTGATTTATTGTAGGATTTCCCCACAGAGAGCCTTTTTCATCAGAACAAAAATTTCCGCTTTTCATTTTAATATTATCTTACTATTCTAAAGGAAGGTTTATTAATTTTTTTTCTTACGCTGTTCTTGTGTTAATATAATTCGATATTTCCTGTTCATTTTTTTATCTTGCTGGACAAATTCCTTTTGCCTATTTTCATCATTTCCGATTATATTTTTAAAAGTACCTTAATAGTTTCAAGAAAGCTTTTAAGTAGTTTATTTTTCTTTCACGCTAATGATGTTAGACGTAACACGTTTTCGACCGGTTGTTTCAAACGATTCTGTTTATTTTCGTAGTGTATGATAAATTTAAAATTAAACATTGTCAATTAATAGATCTTCCGATTCCTTCAGAAGTGCTTTTGAATAAAAATAAAACAGATTAATTGAAACTAAAATTTTCTAATCTGCATTGCATTACCCCAAATGGTGCTTAAAATTCACGTCTTAGTGTTGCTCCAATTGACGTTGAAAATTTATGTATGCATACGGTTTTGATATTTTACATCGTGATTAGACTGTCAGTTCTCACATATACACATCAAAATTTCACTCGTACGAAGTCGCGGGTAAGAGCTGGTTATTTAATATTTTGATTCATATTTCTGACGTAATGCTATATTTCATAAATTCTGAATAACCCTGTAAAATGCTTTGAAATTTAGCCATTTAAGAGTATAATAAACACTGATCCCTGTGTTTATTTCTAGTGATATGCTGAACCTTGGTGCATCCGTCCATTGGAACGAAGCCATGAAAGTCATAACTCAGGGACTAACGAGCAAAATGGATGCCAAATCCTTGGTCGAATACTTCGCTCCTCTCTTGAAGTGGTTAAAAAATCAAAACAAGAATGAAACTTTGGGGTGGAAAAGCAGCAACCCAATGGTGTGCCCTTAAAACTTTGACTACACACGATAGCCTTGAAGTGGTGAAAAAACTTTAAACTAGGTTATTTAAATGTTCCAACGAAAGTATAAGAAAAGCATCAAAATGTATTTTTTGTGAATGTATAATCGACGATTTAGTGTCATTAAATCTTCAGAAATATCTTTAAATTCGACTATTTGTTTTTTTCCCCCTTTCATTTTCTTCCAAGCATATTTTTATAGTAAAAAGCAATTGCATGTAAAAAGTCACTCTCTTCATATTTAAATGAAACAGTTATTTATTCACAAAATTATTGTAATTTTCATTTAATACTTATAAATATATCTACAAGTGTTCTTATTTTTTGTTTTACTAGAGTATTTTGTTATATTGGGAATTTGTGCAACTAAAACTTATTCAATTACTATGAATTATAATATTTTGTAAGCTCTTCAATTCACTTTTTTGAACTGTAAGGATATTGCTGGTTTTCAGGGGCATCGTTGAAGATTTTAATATTTATTTTTTGGCATACAAAGTATGACACCGGTAACGATAAAAAGTACAATTAAAAGCAAAAATACTTTTTTATATATACAGCATGATTACAACACATTCTGGATTCAAAACTTAGCACACTGCATACGGAACTCCGTGGCCTTTCAGAGACCACACATTTTTGAAACCTCTAGAAGAACGCTTGGCAAGCAATAGGTTGCATATATGAGCATTTCTAATTTCTATTTGGCATAATATTTATTTAAAGTATTCTCAAATATTCTAATATATAAAGTATTCTTAACAAGATTGAAATTTCTTAACCCACGCCTCATTCGCCATAATTATAGATGTATGTCCAATTTTTGCCCGTTCCCATTTAATAAAAATGCTTTTTTATTATGTAGGGCTTACACTCGGGCAATTATAAGACGGCAAGTGGACAGCTCATGCGTAGAAAGGCTAAAACATGCTATTGGTATTGTGGAAATTAATCGTCCCGATGAGACAATTACATACCGCTTTACTGAATTTTTTATTACTGCGCATGCGTTTGTAGAATTTGGCGGGGAAAAGTTGATGACTTAACAGATTAACACCGACAATTTTTTATTTACTTTGCTCTTTCTGATGCGAGATAGTGTTTTTTTTTTTAAATTTAATTTCCCATTTCTTTTCAAATTTAAGTATGTTGACATGTTTTTCATTATTATTTTATTTTATCGTGTTTCCTAGTATAAATATCCATACATCTGTTCCCTCATTTTAATACGATACGATAATTTAACCGGATATGACCTCAAACATTTTCACTCGCGTTTTTCTGGAAATCTATGGATGGTAGAGGTACAATTCTTCGGAGATTTTTTGTGCCTTCCAAACAGCGAATCTGGCTTGAGTGTATCCGGTCTTGCTGGACACCCTATATCAAAATTTTAAAATATAAATGATGCACTCAAGTTAGTTTACAATTTAGTTACTGAACTTATTTAATGTCTGCTATGCTAGAAGCAGTAATTGAGGCACGTGAATTAAATGGAAATGTGCTTACTGTTATACAGCTAAATATTCACACCCTTATATTTAACTGTTGAAAGTGTAGTTGGCAGAACGTGTTTTTTAAAATATGAGACTTAATTTAAATTCTTTAACATTTTGAGAAAACATTAATTAAATCACATTCAAATAATTACATATGATTTATATAATAATAAAACAGTTCATCGGAGCGCGACTTTTTTTTATGTAATAGCCTTTGTGTTGACAATAGCGTTCTAAACTCAATTGTAAAATTTATAACATAAAAGCATATATTGCAAATAAGCAAACATTGGCATTAGTTTTTTTTTTTTTTGTAAAAAATTTGAAAAAATTTATTTGAATAAAACAATTAAATAATTAATAAAATAATAAAAATATTTTTTCTGCTAATTATAACACAAAAATGAAGAAAAAGTAATTTTTATGAATGATTCCATTTTGACCTAAGCAAAATCACTTACTCATGAAATGCACAATTAAACGTATTTAGAATTATCCTTTATCCATCATAAGGGCTTATTTCCAGCAAAAACACTTTTTAGATAATTGGTTATTTTGAAAATGTTAGCTTATTGAATAAAATTGAATTGTTGTCACTTTGTATTTAATGGTTGCACTAAAATATTGAAAACTTTTTGGTAGAAAATGGTTACTAAATTTACTATTACAAAATTTTCTAAACTTCTCCACTCTCACCTACTATAGCATAATAAGTAGTTATACCAAAAGGGTTATTACAAATAAAATTATGTATTCCACATTTTTAAAGTAAAACAACATTCTTGTAACGTTACGTCATTCAGTTTCAGCTTCAAAAAGCATTATACGATACAGCAGACTATGAAGCCCCTTACATAGATGCAACATATGCAATAGCAATAAAGCTGGACAGCTGTTAAGGTATGCTTTGATGTAAAATAAGCCTATGCAAACCAAACATTCTTTCCCCTTTTTTTTTCTTCACATTTTTACTTTAATAAAATATACTTTTCTTATATAAAGGATTGACACTATTTTGTAAAGATAGAATTATACTTAAACAAAACAAAATAAAAACTAGATTTGTATAATTAAATTAACTAGAAATTTATATCAAAATGTTGGCCCGAGATTACTTGCAACCACCCTAGATGCAAACCTTGGAACTTCAGAGATCTTGCATCAAAATAAAGAAATGAAAGTTCAGAACATTGGTCATTCAACATAAAATATCTTCTACATATACTAATAACTTAAACATAAACTTCACAAATATTGATTCACAGAGGCATTTCAAAGTTTGCATTATTGTAATTATTAATATGAAATAACTGAAGAACATTATTAATTAAGTCAAATTTTTTTTACCAAAACAAAGTTTCAATCATCTGCCAAAACTTCCAAGTTTGCCATTAAGAAAGTAGAAATTAGTTTCTGATGCCAGTATACCACTAAATTATAAGAGGTAAGCTTAAATTCTACAATTCTGACTTTCTTTGAACAAGTAAAACATTTCTTGCATGAACATACAGGTATATAGTACTTGCACATGAACTAAATTATCATTAAACTTGCTTAATTCAAAAATTTGTAAATTATAATATTTGGCTTATCAAATTAAGTAATTATATTATTATATATAATTATAATATATATATATATAAAGAAGATTATTTCATGTGTGAAATTTAATAGAATACTTGACATAAATTTGAGTTATTTTTTTTAATGTTTACCTAAAAAAATTAATTTATTTCAGTATTAAATAATATTTATTCATGGTATTTTAATAGCAGGAATTAACTGATATTCCTATTAATTAAGTACAACTATTTTTATCAGCACAAAATGGCTAACTATATTGTACCATCAAAGTATTACATGGATATCAGAATATCAAGTAACACAATGGATATTGTATAAAAAGGATAAAACCGATTTATTCACTTGTAAAATTTTATTTACAATGACATGCTTAAATTGGGTAGCTCTATTCACTGGAGCAAAAATATGAGCATTATTACCCAAGGAAAAACTCATATGATGGACAAACTAATGACTGAACACTTTGCACCATTACTAAAATGGTTGAAAGACCAAAACAAAAATGTAACTGAGCAGAAAGCATATATATTGATAATAGGATAAATGTTATAAAAATATGTATATTCATTGGTTTGGCTTTCTGTATAAGTGTATACATAAAATATTATAATATAATTTTGTAACATATTGTAAAATGTAATGTGCACATACATTCAAATAATGAAACATGTGTTGTGGTAAGTTAATGAGCATGACAAGGGTTTACTGTCTTGGGAAAATGTAGCTATTATTCAGTATATATTTATATTTCATCTTTATGTATAAAATATGATCGGATTCAATATTAAATAAAACATTTATTTATGTACAAAATTTAATTAGTCAACTCAATTAATGCTTCCACAACATTTCCATGATGCTCTCGTAGTTTTAATTCAGCTATATTCCGAGGTATTTCCATTTCTTGCATCTAAAAAAAGAAATATAAAATATTAGCAATATCTAAAAAATAATAATATGAGTATGTATATAAATATTGATAATACCACATAAAAACTAGACAAAACTACCAAAGAAATAGTAATAAGAATCCCTTTGTCAAGTTTCAATAAATGCAAGTTTAAAACTTCAGTTTTAACTTTTACTAGACAAACATGAAAATATACAATAGGTAATAAATTAATAATAAAGAAATTTAAAATTCACAGACTAAGATAGAATCATGCAATTTTAAAATAATAAAAAATATTTTAAATGAATTAAAATTGTTATCAAATTTGGAAATAAAATATAAAGGGAAAAAACTTTGATACAAATGTGAGAATGGAAATGTACATTTTCAATTAGTAATATTCAATGCAATCTTGGTAATAAGAAAAGAGATCTTAAGATGTCTCCATTCTGTAGCATATCACTAGCCTCTCCCAGAATTATTCATAATAATTCTGAATATTGAGGTACATACTGCTAAACATTCTCAACTTGAGGAAAATTATAATATAATAGATTCCATATAAATTTAATAAAATACAGAAACGACAACAGTATATACAAATTGATCGCCAATCTTGGAAAATAAATACCAGATAGAAAGAGGCGAAATTCTGCTGCCTACTACCCTCATAATTACATTCTTAGGCCTTTAGGAATCTAACCGAAAGACTTAAGTGAATCTAAACAAATGACAAACAGAAGGATTTGTATCATTAAATTGTTTCCCAAGTCGAAGGAAGGAATTACAAAAAAATAAAAGGACTCCTCAGAAACATACAATTTCATGGCTATACAACTATAGCTAAGCAATAAGGGATTATACTGTTGAAATTGTTGGATACAGCCTTACTAGCAGCAAGTAACATTTTTGAAACATTTGGAAAGAATTTGTTATTGATAATAATGAAGGTAAATAAGACTATTTTACATTCTGTATAAAAATTTTGCCATAACTATTAGGCAGTATTTTATTTATAGCCTTTGAGTGAGAATTTATATAATAACATTATTTCACTTATGAAAATTTCATAAATGATTTTCTAACATCACAATTTCAATAGGAGAAAAGTGACATTACTTTTTCAAATTATCCAAACATTCACTAAGATTTAATTTATTTAAATAAAAGAATGATAAAAAGTCATAAATTCTAAATTAATTAATTACAATAAACTACTTTTTGCAATCTACACTAGATACAATATGAACAAGTCATACTTACAATTAATTCTACATCATCTTTTTTTATGGTTACTTTGGCAAGCTCTTTTTGTCGTGCTGCTTTTTCTGCAGTTTCTTTTGAATGTTTGTCCCCAATTAAGGACATAGCCTGTAAAATAAATATAATGCATCTTATTATCTCTAATGTGTTTTTATACTTGTTGACATAGATTAATTTTACACAATTTTGAAATGGTACATTATATATTCAAAGAAATATAGAAATTTTAACTAATTAAAATAGCATACTTTTTATATCATCAAACCAAGCTTAATGAACAAATGAAAATTTCAAAAAAATTATTCATTTAATGAGCCCTTTTCCACAGAGTGAATGGCATGAAAACATCATATCATGTACCATATTGGATTGCACCCATCTGTGTAGAGCCTTACATCATCTTTTTATCATTAATGCTGCTGACACAAAGTTTAGAGGAAGAAAATTGTATTTTCGTTGATCCTTCACTGATAATTAATAAGTACCCAATAATTAATATTGGCCTAATGACTCTTAATTAGAATAGAATTTACCAATCACAATAAATTTGCCAGGCTTTTGTACTTTCAGATTACAGCCAAAAGAAATTTTACTGCAGGAACAGTTTAATCTTCTTCTATTGAAATCTTTAAACTGTGACAGCAGTATTTTTTTTTACACCATATGTGATGCTATTTGTTCTTGTCAATTAAATTACAAGTCATGCATATCATATTACATTAGTATATTTTACGAATGGTGATAATATCTAACAGATTACTGCCATTAAAAAAGTGAAATACAAATGGCAGAAATTTAATCCACACATTAATTTCTGTTCATTTCTTGTGATATTCGTGTTTTTTTTACTTTTGTTAACCCGGCACACTAAGGCACAAGCTAAGAATTTATTCAGGAGCATAAGCCGGAAAATAAACCTCCTTCCTTCCTTCCTCCTTTCATTTCACTAACATTGACAATATATGCATTCTTGAATGCCCATAAAATTGTTTTTGTTGTATTTAAGATCAAATTCTACAACAAAAGTCTTAATAATTTAATATATTAACATTTTTATCATTAATTTATTATATTAATAAGTAGAATTAAAGATACGACGTAAAACAATAATCTGAATAAGTCAGTGACACAATTTACAGCAATAATTTAAATTCCAATTGAAAGTAATTTAATTCTGGTTTAAACACACACAAGGAAATTTTTAAAGTAAGCAATGCTGTTCTACCAACCGTATACTGAATTAATTCCTTGTCGATTCATGGTTGTGTCTTAGGCCAAAATTTACAGCAAATAAATAAAATAATCACATACCCCAATAATATCCTGACTACTAATTTCTTTTTCTTCTGCATAGTCGGTAACTTTCTCAAGATCAGCAGCTCCGCTGTCATGTTTGGCAACTTTCTTTTGAGGCTTTTGATCTTCATTAGCAGTATTTTCATCAAATTCATCAGCCATGCTTGTTTTGTTTATGAAACAAACCGAATATGAAAAGATGAAAGAAGAACGTGCTAATAATTCCGGATCAAATAGTAGCGAAAGGATTGTTGAAGCAGTAGTTGTAGTACCAGACTGAGAGAAAGATGGTAACGGATATAAAGAATTCAAAATTATTTATCTTTGATAATAAATAAGTAAATATCTTTTAAAGTATGTAAAATAAACACATTTTTGATTTAGAATGCAATTCTTTAGAAGTTGTACTGATTTTCTCTCTATTTTTTTTCTTTAATTTACATTTCAGAAACAAATGATTTGGAATGGTTGCGATGGCTCAACTCCACAGCGTTTTCAGTTGTGGTTTCAGAAATGTCTAAACATTAAACAATACTATGGATACCAGCCGAAACAGAACTTGTAGCGAAGGAAATGCAGATGATACCGATTCTATAGGTTTGGGATGTGCTCTAGAAGTTTTCAAAGAATACGATGAGATTATCAGTTTGATATCGCAGCTAAAAACAGTTTATAATGATCAATCACAATCAGAAAAAGTTATAGAAAGATTCATATACATTCTGAATCAATATCAAGAACAACCGCACCTCCTAGATCGCTATTTAGATGACTTTCTAAACGAATTATTAAAACTTGCTAGAAATCCAGATAATGAAAAGAGACTGCAGTATCTTGCTTTCAAATTTCTTTACATAATAACTAAAGTACGGGGCTACAAAGTAGTTCTGAGGCATTTGCCACATGAGGTTTGTTTATTATCTTCTTTGATGTATTAATCATCTATGAAATGTTATAATCCAAAATTGTAATTATTTTGTTGAAAATTTTTACTTAACAATGTTTTCAGTCGTAGATTGCATTTATTTATTTATCCGAATGGAAGTATTCGTGTATTTCTGATGTAATATTCGAAATAGTTTTTGACAATTAAAATAATTATGTATTATTTATAAACGTTTAATGCATATGTTCATATACAAGGAAAATATTTTTTTCCTTTATTTTCAAAAAAAATTCTTACAAGGTTTTTAATTATTTATTTATTTAGAATTAGTTGTTTAATCAAAAATTCACCCAAATATTTCCTAAATGCATGTATATATAGTCATAAAAAAGGAAGTTATTGTGCTTTTAAATGTTTTTCAACTTTTCAAAAGCTTCTATACATAAATTTATATGAACTGATGCATATACTATTGAGCTTATCTATGATGACTGTTCTTCAATAAATATCCAAACACTGTATTCTGGATGAGTTAACTATTACACATTGATTGATGTTAAAACAAAAAATGTCCATCATCACAGAAACATTTTCTTTATAAGTTAACATATTTTCAGACTGTATTATATATGTATTTTTTAATTCATTTTTCATGATAGTGTTACTTTTTATTAATCCAATAAAATATTAGTATTGTTTGCTTTTGAAAGAATTGATCTCTTTCATAAATTCACTTTTATCTTATTTTATTTTTTTCTCCTTTGAAATACAGTATTTCTCTTATATTTAAATTTAAACTTTCCCAATAATGCAAAAACTTAAGCTTGTATCATTTAAAAAAACAATTGATGAATTTTAAGATGATAAAATTTAGATGTGGAGATATTTAACATTAAAGATTTGAAGTATTTATAAATGTTGTTCTTTCCTAAGTTTTAAACATTCTCTTACATTATTAAATTCATAAAAAATAAAATTATGGCATAAATATTCCAAGTAAAGTTCTATTGTGCAAAATTCCAACATTTTCTTCTAAGATTAGTTTCTCCCAACTTAGTTTGTATTTCTAGTATCAATTCCTATTCTTGTTTATTAAATATGTAATTACATTCCATAGGTTATAATATAGCAGCATGGATTGTCATGAAATCAGCAATACAGAAATTGCCTTAGGGCAGATTGGTCAATATGTTCATAGCCCGTTCAAATGTGTTCCACTTACTGCACCTCACTGTTACCTGCAGTTAACCTCAAATAGAGCGCATGACATTTCAAAATTTCCTCGATTAGAGTTCATGTGTGATGTTTTTCAATGAGTTCAGGTTTAGCTTGTAGTCATATTCTTGCCGAAATTTCATATAGAAAGCACGGGTACCTGTTGCCACCAAAAGGACATCACTGAATGACACCATTATGGTGGTATAGTATTGCTCATTTGGTGAAGAATTATTCTGGGTCCCAGAACTGACCTAGGTATTTATGTATTAGACCATCGGTCTTCATTGCCATATTTGCAGGTTGCCAAAGAGTTTCTAAACCGCATATTATAGTAAAAAACTGCCATTATTTAAAAAAATTGTTCAAATCTTAACTGTTGTCCATCATTTTGTTGGTTTCATTGGCATCGATGGTTTATCGCCAAATTTGAATCCATCGCCAATGAGTTATTAAATTGTTTTCATTGATGGTCTAATATGTAAGTACCCTGACCTGCACATCAAATTGGAACCGTGACAGACCACATCTATCAAGACATCATTCTGGAACAACATTAAGTTTGTTTTGTGGTGCCATGGGTGCAAAATTCATGTTTATGGATAGCAATACCTGTCCTTACCATGCAATTGTTGTAAAGGAATGTTTTCAATTGAAAGATATCACCCATATGGATTCCAACATTCTTACTTGACATGAAGGCAGTCGAGCATGTGTGGGACATACTTGGCATATGAATTGCAGCCTATCAACCACCTCCTACATGTTTACCTGAATTTCAGAGAGCACTACTTGATGAGTGGTGTAATATTCCCACGATCAGATTGATAATTGGATATTCAGCATGCCTAGGCATTGTACATACTGTATTGCATCATCTGGGAGACACATAATGTATCAACTATCATATCAACCAAATAATAATGGTTTTTATAAAAGTTTTTTTTTTGTAATTTTTTCTAGAGAACCAAAAATAAAATTATTAATGTTATTAAAGATATAACATCTTTTTTTTCTCTTTACCTTTTGTTTAATAGATAGGCTTTACAAATAAGTCACGTTTGTTTTACTTCCAACTCTTTTTTTTTCCTGAACGTGCATTATCCTTAATTTTTAGACATCAGTGTCTCTTTAAAAAATTAGGTACTTTTCCATTAGCTGGGTGACAGCAAAAAATTGCCAAAGAAATTTGGTGGAATTCTACATTATTTTGCGATTTTATCTACTACCCCCCCCCCCCCCCCCGCTAATGGAAAAGTACCAAAAAGTTACTTACCATTGGTTAATCACAAAAGATTGTATTTTGATAGATTCTTTCTTCCATATTACTTGGTTAATTTCTGTCTGTTATATATTTAATATACAAGTATCTGATTATATCTGTATTTTCATGCTTGTATGACAATCTAGTAACTCATAATACAATAATATATTTTATAAATGGTTTGCCAAAACAATTACCTTTTAAAACCTGGATAATTTACTTCCCTTTAATAATGAACTTTTTTCTTTAAGGAAGAATTTTAATCATTTTCTAAATATACAATGTTTTTGGTTTTTAAAAATTATCATTATTAAATCTAGTAGCAGCTGTATTTTATAATGTAATTTCAAGCCTATTAGATGCTGTTTTATTCAATTTATTATTTTTAGTGTAATTTTTAAACCGAAATAAAAATTTCAGGAATTTAGTTCAAGTTGCATTTTAATATTATAATATGAAAGGGATATCTGTGTAAGTTACTTTCTTTAAAGGAAATGTACTTTTATAGGTGAGCGATGTGGAACCTGTTCTTTCTTTGCTGAATGAACAGGATCCACATGATGCTGCAACATGGGAAGCTCGATATGTGTTATTGCTGTGGATGTCTATAATTGTAATGATACCTTTTCACATGACTCGTTTAGATGACACAAGTGAGAGTGGTTCAGAAAAAAAGCCCATTATGGAAAGGTGTGCTTTTCAAACTTTTAACATTTTATTTTGCATGTTTTTATTGTAGTATTTATTTTAAAAAACTAAAATAAAAAATTTATTTATTTTTTAATTAAATGATTATTAGTAATTTTTCATTTTGTGCTATTCTGTAAAAAAAAGCTCCAGTCATTATCATGCTTATATATAGCCAATTTCCTGTTGACAACAGACATATTACTAAAAGTTAGAGATTACAATTTTGCCTGAAGTATCTCTTTTAAATTTTAACTATTATTCAAAGCTTAAGATTGTATGTTATGTTTTTAAAGGTATTTTGCATTTAAATTTTAATCAAAATGGCTTTGTACAATATGTTCATATATAATATTTTATTTAGATTTTATTGTAGAATATGTTATTGCATAGATCATTAATAATGTTTAAAATATATTTTATTGTTTGTTTCTTTATTTAAAGTATTTTTTAAAAGTTTAGATTTACTGCATTGTTATCAACAATAATCTTTTATAAATGACTTTAAAAAATTTGTCAACTTATTGTCTCTTACTGTCATTTTCAACAAATCATATTTCTAAACTTTTAATGTTCAGAAGGGTAATAAGAAAGATGTAAACATCAAGTTATGTGGGCAACAATTATTCCACCTTCTACTTATGGACTGGAAAAGATAAATTTTGCTGCATTTGATATTTGTCTGAAATATATAAATAGACCTACAAGTTGATCAAATAGATTAGTTAGTTTCTTACAGAGGATGAAAAATATATAATCAAATTATAATAAAATTTTCATTTTATCAATAAGATTTTATAAGATTTCTTTACCTAGCTTTCGAAGCTAATAAATTGAAATGTGTGACAATATTCTAATTAACCCCTTCATAATTAGGATCTTTTTTATTTTGAGTATAGCATTAATAATAATTAGTTATAATATTATTAGAATCAGTACAACAAGGTTTCATATTCTGTATTATCATTTCACATGGCCTTGCATTTATTTATAGGACTGATGTTTAAAGGTGTATTCAACAGTAAAGAATAAGAATTATAAAATGCAATGTTTTTGTTAATTAATTACATTTCCTACTTTTTAATTATCCTACTTTTTAAAAAATATTCTGATCGAGAACTTTTAATCAAGATATAAAAGGATATTCACTGGTTGTATAGGAACTTAAACCATGTTTTTGTTTATTTGTTTTTAAATGATGTTTTTGAAGGCTTTAGAACTTTGAATATTTAACAAACAAATATGTCTGCCAATATCAGCTAAATTATTATTGAATTTTTTGTGAGCGAAATTTAAAAACAGCTAACTGATTTTTTAAAATATCAGGAAATAGCTAAGAAAGATGAAAGATGAATATTATGACTTATATATATTACCATGAATGTCCAAAATTGGAGAATGTTGACACTGATTGATAAATGTCAACATATATCAAAAATTTGAGAAAAGACTGAATATTTTATTATATTCTGTATTCGGACTATCACCAGTGTGTGTCGACTGTCATGGACTACTCTGGTAGAGGTTGAAACAAGATGCCACAGGGCAAATACAAGTCTTTGATGTTGACCGTGGACAAACAGATGCTCAAAATGTGTTGGAATAGAAGACTTTGGCTTTTATAAATTAGAAAACAAAAATGGTACTCTCAAGTGGCTTTATACCCATAATCAATTTTCTAATTGTATAGAAAAGTTACTTTCCATGAATGAAAAACTGAATATTAACTCTTTTTTGCCTTATTAACTGCAAAATGTGCTCTTTACTTAAATGTCTAAAATAATAAGCTATAAAATACTGCAAAGTTGAAAATTAACAATGAAAATGTTTATATCTATCATTTACATTTTTATGGTTTAAATAAATACATTTTATTATTCTTCAATTTTATTTTTTCAATATGAGTAAGCTTTTTGTGAAATTATCCCCCTATTAAAATGCAGTTCTATACTCTTTAATGAAAATTAAATACAAGACAGTTAATGCACCAAATACTTGAAAATCAAACTTGGCTTCTTCATATCCCACACCTCTCTGCTTCCCTATTTTGCTTGTAATTTCTCTGAGTTCATTATTTTCAAATCAGCTATCTATCAGCATCAAAAGAAATACCTTCAAGATATATATGATGTATTTCTTTTTCATCTAGACTCAGGATTTCTTTTATCCTTATCATTATTCTTTTCATTTTCTATCTAGATTTAAATTATATTTTCTTTATATAAAATGAACAAATTATGTTGGCTTCATATAATTGAAATTAATTTAGTCACCTTTAGATATGTGTTTTGTTTTTTAATAAAGAAATAGTTGACTAAATATGATTTTTAAAATAAAACTAAAATAATTTTTAATTTATCTCTGTCAAAAATATTTATTATAAAATATAATAAGTTATTCTTTGTTTTAGAAAATGATTAAATAATGAAATTAACTTTATTATTATTATTATGAAGTTCTCCTTTTTAAATGTAGTTTAATACTCCCATTATTATGTTCAAAATTTGTATTATAGTTATTTTATCTTTTGAATTTACATAAAGTAATACAAATATGTTTGTTTCTAATTTTGAAAACTTTTATTTTTTAGAATTATAAACTTAATTAAAATGTATCTGAGTGTCAGTGATAAAGCAAGGGATGCTGCTGCCTTTTTAGCTGCTCATTTTATTACAAGACCGGATGTTAAAGATGTGTATCTCAAAGAATATTTAGATTGGTGCATAAAAGTAAGAATTTTAATCTCTCATTTACATTTATTATTAAAATCAATTGTTGAATTTTGATATATGATCCATGATTAATTGTGTGTGATTCTTTTTCAACAATAATCTGATTATTCATGAAATTACTTTTTACAATAGGTAATTGATTTAAACAATATTATAATATCAATTATTCTGAATCGAATAATTGTATCATTTTAATTGGTTGATTCACTATGCATATTAATGTGTGTTCCAAATAGTGCCTGCATAAATGAGGTCAAATTGTTGACTTTTTTAGGTCATTTGAAGCTGTACTCTATAATAATAAAATCACAGTTTGAACCAACAAAAATTAAGAGTAATTGGTACATAAATTTGTGGAAGGCAGAGTATCTTATTCCTTAAATATGCATTAAATGTATCATTGCGGTGTGACTTCATATTTATTATAAGTATATAAATTTAAGTTTTTCAGCTAACTCTAATTTTTTCATTTTTTTTTATTTAGATGTTAGTATCAAGTGATAATGAAATAAGCTTGCAAGCTGGTATACTATCATCATTAGCCTTACTTTTTAAACATGGGAAAAGGGACGATATGAAAAGTTATGGTGCTCCAGTTCTTCGTAAAATTCTTGAGTGTGGATTCAAGGACAGCTCAAGTTCAGTTGTACGAAAAATGGCATTAAAATTGATTCAGAGAATTGGTAATTATATAATCATTATTCTTTTCATTTTCTATCTAGATTTAAATTATATTTTCTTTATATAAAATGAACAAATTATGTTGGCTTCATATAATTGAAATTAATTTAGTCACCTTTAGATATGTGTTTTGTTTTTTAATAAAGAAATATTTGACTAAATATGATTTATCTGCCTTAGTATAATTTATGCAATATAATAATTATGCAATTAATATGCAAATATGGTATAATTTATGCAATAATTGTCTTGGTTGTTTATTAAATAAATGTTTTTAAAAAAATGATAGAATTGATGCAACTTGCTTATCTATTTAACAAATCTCATGTTATCTATTTAACCCAATAAATATTTAAGAAGTTGTAATATGTTAGCCTTATCAATTATGTTAAAAGTATATTTAGAAAATGTGCCAAAAATTATTGCTGAAATTTCTTGGAGTTAAGAATTATGGAATATTTATATCATTTATTGTAGACAACTTTTAAAAAGATTTGAATTACTGAAGGCTGAATTTTATCACAAAACTTATTTTTAGTAATGCTTATTTTTATTAACATTTTTTTAAACAATATACTGACTACAAAGTTAATTGTGTTCAATTCCAAATAGTGTTCAGACTGAAATGAAAAGAATCTTTATGAAGTCAAAGAATAAATTATTACTCTTAAAGTGAATAAAATAAGTTTCATAAATTTGATTTTTTTATCTACATAATTTAATTAGAGTAATGCATCTTTAAAAATGTTTATTGTTATTAATTTCATATTCTATGTGAAATTTATTATTGGATATTGTTAAGATTAAATCTCTCTCTCTCTCTCTCTCTCTCTCTCTCTCTCTCTCTCTTCTGTATTCTATTTTTGTTATTTGTGAAAAATGTATCTAATTTACATAAAATTTACTTTCCCAATTAGCTGTCATACACTTTTATCATGAGATAGAATTTCTTTTTAGAAATGATATTTTTTATATAATATAGATTTTATTTTGAAGCAGTAAAAGATGTTAACCATTGTTTCTGCAGGATTGAGTTTTTTGAGAATGAAAGTTGCTAGTTGGCGCTACAACCGAGGAAAACGGTCATTAGCTGACAACCTGGCTTATGGAGACGTTGGAAAACAAATGTCAACTGAGAAGGAATCTTCAGATGATGAAGATTATGATATACCAGATGAAACTGAAGATATTATAGAACAGCTTTTAGTGGGTTTAAGAGACAAAGACACGATAATTCGGTAATTGCCAAAGGAATTCAGTTCTTTTTTTAGTTAGATATTCAAAAATTAAAATATTGTAAAATCTGTTTGATATATATTTTGTTTGTAAATTGATGTTTTCTGGGTGTTTGAATTTCTTTCTTTTCTTGCTGTATACATGATCGATGCTTGCTTGGTTTAATCTTATTGTTTTGTAGCTAAGAATTAAAAGTTATAATCTGAACGCTGATATATAAATTTTGGCAAATAAAATGCAATGTTATTTATTTGCTACTTTTTTTATATACTGTATCAATATTTATAAAATGTAATATCAGGAATACAGAAATATATAAATGCTTTTTAAAAAAATTGGTTTTTAATATTTGTTTTTTTTATTTGTTTAAAATAGTAATTCTAAATATTAATAATAATATTTTTGTATCCTAATTACAATTATAGCACAGAAATGTATTCATGTAAATGAAATGTATTGGTTTCAAAGTGCTTAAGGTAATGCTTTTTTTTCATATCATTTTTAATTACAGTTCTTGATAGAAATATTAATTACCAAAGTAATCTACAAAAGCTGTAACATGTTTCAAATTAGATTTAATATATTTCCAAAACTTAAATATGAGTTTACCATGTGTATTTTCATATTATTCTAATTATAGCTGGTCGGCTGCAAAAGGTATTGGAAGAATAACTAGTAGATTACCCAAGGAATTAGCTGATGATGTTGTAACTTCAGTTCTTGAGTTGTTTAGTCTTAGAGAAAGCGATTCTGCATGGCATGGTGGTTGTTTAGCATTGGCTGAACTTGGTGAGAAAATGAACTTTTTGGTTTATTATTATTTGACAAAATTTCTTTTTTATTTGGAATTTTCTTTTTAAGGGATTTTAATATTTAATTTCAAAGTAACAGATTGTGATAAAAATATTTTTAAAGCTAATTTTATATGTGCATGCATGTTCAAAATTTGTAAAAGTGTAAAGTTGTCAGTAAAATATTTTATTAAAAGTGTAATTATGTCATTAAAATATTTATTTTTATTCTTGCCTAATATGTTTAAGCCTTTTTTTCACAATATTATTATAGTGTAGCTATCCTGATGTCAAGTCCAATGATTATTTTGTTTATTTTCTATTTGGTAATTGTTTTTTAACTATTATCTGTAATATTGTTTCAATATAATTCAATTGTTTGAATACTTTGGAAAGGCTACAGCTTACTTGTAATCTTTAATCCATATCAATTTATTGAGTTATATATGTTCTCTAAAAATACAACTTTAGCAGTTCAGTTGGATATTATGAAGAATTTATTATGTATCCATTTACTCTATTTTAAGTGGGAAGGATTAATAGTAGTTAATTGTTGAAATAAAAAATCACTTTTTCACAGATTGTACATTCTTCTGTTCATTATTTCAATAAAATCTATATCTTTTCTATTATTAATTAGTTTAAACTGTTAATAAACTAACAGTCTAATGCTTTTTTTTCTTGTTGTTCTTCTTAGAAAAAAAATGCTGATTCTGTTTTACTTATTTTAAAGGTAGAAGAGGCCTTATACTTCCACAGCATTTAGATCGAGTTGTGAGTGTTGTTTTGAAGGCATTGATTTATGATGAGCAAAGAGGGAATTTCTCAGTTGGGGCTCATATTAGAGATGCAGCTTGTTATGTATGTTGGTCATTTGCCAGGGCATATGATCCTGCTGTTCTTCAACCATATGTAAATAGCATTGCTGGAGCATTATTAGTTGCAACTGTATTTGACAGGTGTGTTGTTTGAATTACTATCATTTGAATAAAAACATTTTCTCTTGTAAATTTAACATCCAGCCTGACATATGGTAACTTAAATTGTTTGTTGAAAGAAATGAATTATATTAAAATTCTTTTGATGTATTGAATTTCCTAAAAGGATTTTTTTTGTTATTTATCTGACTAATCTTAAAATTTAAAGGTTTTCTCTATCTATTAATCTTTCCCCAAACTATCCAAGTTTATTAAATGTCAACTTTATTTATCTCTAGAGAAATCACTTGTCGTCGAGCTGCATCTGCTGCATTCCAGGAAAATGTTGGCCGCCAAGGCACTTTTCCTCATGGTATTGAGATTCTAACAGAGACCGACTACTATGCTGTGGGTTCCCGTCAAAACTCATTCCTCAATTTAAGGTAAGATTCATAAGATTTGGATAGCCTTAATTATATGTATAATAATATTTTTACATATTTGTATGAAATTTTTTGTGACTACTTGGTAATTGTTCTTTTTCTAATAAATAAATCTTGTATACTGACAGAAGAATAAAATCTACTTTTATTATTCTTTGCTTTGCTTACTTATATATACCCAAAAAATTTTTTCTTAAATCAACATGTGTCAAAGAAATCGCTATAAAATTCTCATAGTAAAATCACTAAAGGAAAAAAATCTGCCATTTTTTCTCTTGTGTGTGTGTGCGTGTGCATTTATGTTATTCATTTTGAGGCTGTTGGGTAAGTTTTAAATATGAAGGTCTTCATAAATTCAAATATTTTTATTAAAGCCTTTCTTTATGAAAAAATCTTGATGTGAACTATTCTTTATTGTAAAATATTTCAAATGTTTATTATTATTATACTGTTTTTAAAACTTCTTTCTACCTTTTTTTTTTTTTCAAATTACTTTTTTTTTTTACAATTTTCTATAATCCAACGAAAACAATATTAATTTTCCTACTGTTTTAATTATTTTTTTTCCAATTCAACTAAATTATTCAAGCATGTTGTTACTAATTCTGGTTTAGATCTAATCATTTTGGTTTGATGTGAAAATAAAATATAAAGAGAATTAGAATATTTTTTTTTAATTTTGTAAAGGAAAAGATAATATTTATGAGATCTGTCATTGCAATTGTTTTTTTTTCAATATAGTATATTAATCTATTAAATTTATATCTTTTTTTAATGGAAATAAAAATTATATTGTAAATTTAAACATTATTCTCTTATAAACTATAAAAAAGTGATTTAAAGAAATAACTTTCATTTCATATACATACATATAAGAAAATTATCATATGTTCTTTATAGATTAAAAACAATTACTAAACCAATTTATGTTTTTTTTATTATTCTTGTCCCGAGAATGTTTAAAGTTAATAAAATCCTTGATTTGACCAATGAAAACTAGGAGCTTAATAATATAATATCAATGCAGTAATCAACAATCTTTTACATTTTCATTAAAGGCACACAAAAAATTCGGAATGAACATAAACTGCATAATGAACTTCAATATATATTTAAAAGAATACCAAATGAAATCACCAAAAATATTTTATATCCAAGAGTATTTCAATAAATTTGATTACAACAGTAATTACAAATTGTATAATCTGAATCATAAAAATAATAGTATATATATAAAATTAATTTTAAGTAAATACTTCAATAGAATTTCAATTTTCTATTATGATCATTTAATCTAAAAATATTTTCAAGTCTACCAGTAACAAAAGATTGCTAACGTTATCTGGTTGTAAATAATGTGTACTTTAAATTCATTTATTTATTTTATTTATTTATTTTGCTGTTTTTATTTTTATTATTCATTTTTATTATCTATTTCATCTTCTTTTTTTTTTCAGTGTTCATATTGCTCAATTTTCAGAATATACACTTCCTCTTATCAATCATCTATTGGAACATAAAGTGAATCATTGGGACCCAGCAGTTAGAGAACTAGCATCTAAAGCTCTGCATAATTTGACTAGCTTAGCTCCTGAATTCATGGCAAAAACTGCAATTCCTGAACTTCTAGCTAAAGCAGTTGGAATAGATTTAAATGCTCGTCATGGCTCAATATTTTCTATAGGTGAAATTATGCTTGCCTTGTCAAATCAAAAGAGTAACACAGAGTCAATTAAAGATATTTTAGGTATGCATTTTTTTAAAATTATTCTGTTATATGCAGTTTAGTTATATTACAGTTTCCATTTATTACTTATATTTCTATAATTAGTATTTTTTGGTATTAACATACCTTTCAATATTCTGTATAAGCATTCGAAGTCTTTGAGCTTTACATTCAATTATTTGGAAATGAATTGATTTTTTATTTCTTGTTAAAATATATTTTACTCTAGTAAATATTATAGCAGAGATATTTCTTTTCAAATAAAATATCATAATTTTGTTTTTATTTAATATGAATTTTTCTTGTCACTTTTAATTCTAATTAAAACAATTTAATCCACTCATATTTTAAGGTGCTGAAAACATGGATAAAATAAGATCCTTAATATTTGTGTTGGATCAAAGAGGGTTGTTTCGTGGCCTTGGTGGTATCTTAATGAGAAATGCTGTTTGTTTACTTATTGAAAAGTCATCAATGGCTGCCTTACCTTTTCATAAAGATGAAAAATTAATTGGTGAGTCTATATTATATCAATCCTTTTTCTATTTAAAAAATATTAGACTTTTTATATGTACAAAATCTAAAATTTCTCGTCTGCAAGTTTGAAATTTTGAATTAAGGAATTTACATGTAATATTCTGTCATAATCTGACAGAAGTAATGATAGAATTTTACTGTAAAAATTATCTATACATAAAACCTTTGGTTTGGAATCATGTTTTTTGTCCAATTTAATTATTGACTTTATGTTTTAAATATTGATTATTAATTATTTATAAATAATAAAATTCTATTAGTGACTAGAATTCTTATTTATAAGATTAATTTTTAGAAATGTATTCAACAAGCTATGATCAGAGTTTAAACAAAAGAACTTGATTAAAGAAAATATTATGTTTCTATGTCTCTTTTTGTCTTTTTTCTAATAGATATTAGTTATTGTATCTAAAATACTTTATGAGAAAAAATTTTTGTAGAAAAATGGCAAGAAATGCTGGACAGTTGTCTTCAACATGCAGATGCTGCTGTTAGATTATCAGCAGTATCAGCTTTACCTCATTTTCTTAATCAGTTCTACCCACCTGATAGCCCCCAATGTTCTGTGCTTTTGAAACGTTACTTAGAACAACTAAATTCAAATCATATGGAAACTAGATGTGGCTTTGCACTTGCTGTTGGTATGTATTATATTTAATATTTAATTACTTTTTATGTTAAACTATCGAAATTTTGGAAATAATTGATTCTTTTACTATTTTAAGTCAGCCTAAACACATATGAGAAGTTTGATATAGAGTATGCATGAATGATTAGAAATGATATCCATGTGCATTGATAAACTATTATTTATTTATATATATATTCTGAAATATTTTTATTTGGACTGTTTTGTGTTTAATTTTGTAATGAAACTTTAAAGAAATTGGTGTTTACAATTGTAAAAGCAATTTGTCATTAAAAAAAAAATTCCAAAATAATTTATAAATATGCTGTAAAAGATTTTAAAATTTCTTTTATCTATTTTCTAGGTATTACTAAATATTTTACCTTATCTGAAAGAAATTCCATAAGCATGACAATTTCTTTCATTCTGGAAATTATATAATCTTATAATAAAGAAACTGCCTTCACCATGAATTAAATGATCAAAGGTTCTTTTTTTCAATATTACAGTAAATGAGGATTTTCCAAGATTTTATCATATACTATTCTTTATTTTTGTTTTGGTATGTCATTAAAGTATTGTTCCAAAAATCGTTTTTTAAGCAATTGTAATGGCTTGAGTGCAAAAATATATTATCGGTGCTATTGTTTGAAGTGAAATCTACCTGTCTCCAAATATAATTATATCTTACCTTTCATCTGAGATATTTCTTCTTTGGTTTTAGTACTATTGAAATTGAATTACTCTCATGAAATTTAATTTATGTCCATATTAGACATCAGATACTAACAAACTTTCTTGTACATTCAGCTTCAGGGCTTTTTGATAGTACTGAGTTTTTTTACTGCTTTAATTCTTCTGCTTCCAACTGACTACTCTTAAATTCAAAATTTCTCTAAAATAAAGAAAATGTTGTATTTTATATTTTTGTGTTTAATAAAACGTGTTACATCATTACTTTTTTATTAAATGTTAATTATATGTCTTATTTTAGGAGCTTTTCCAAAATTTATATTAAATGGTTCAATAGCACACACTATTGAAAGTTTAAGTAAATGTGCTGAACTGACAGAAGAGTTTTCGAGTTGGGCTGAAGCACGTAGAGATGCTATTAAAGCTCTGTCACAGATAGCTGTTACTGTTGGGATATATTCTGCTGGAAATGAAAATGACAGCATCTGCCAATCTAATTTAAATGCCTTATTTAATAGTTTCCTTTCTGGCACTAATGACTATACTTTAGACAGCCGAGGTGAAATTGGTGCTATTGTACGAGAAGCAGCTATGGTGGCTATTCAGGTGAGTAAAGTTTTTCACGTAGATGTTTTATTTTTTCCAAGCAATTGGATATTCAGAAAGTTGTCAATAACCAAGTCTAATACGATTTTTTATTCTTCTTCATTAATTTAACCCTATTGAAATTTTAAAATAAAGTCAGAATTTTCTTAAGTTCTATGTTTTATATTTAAGAACTTTATGTTTAAGGAAAGTATTCAGATTACTTAATTTTTCCACTGTTGGAATAAACAATGTCTTCTTTCATTTATCACCCATATCATCTAAAAATATTTTATAAACCAAACTTTTTGCTATTGTTTTTAATATATTGAAGAGTTTGCTAGTGCACATTGTATATATATATATATATATATATATATATATATATATATATATATATATATATATATATATATATATATATATCTTTGTACAATGTACACAAATGTCATAAATATTCCAAAATATTTCTTTTCTTTTTTTTTTAACTGGAAGACAGTTGGAAAACTTTCTCTTTAAGTAATTAGGCATTAAAAAAAACTTTTTAAAAAAATGGCCAGTTGTAAAGCTGATTTTTCTTTGAGTTTGAATATAAAAGTATTGGAGCTGATAAATCTGAAATGAAAAAACTTTGAAAACTATAATAAAGGAATATTTTAATTATAAGATATGTAGTAAGAAAAGAATAACATTTTTTATTTGCTAATATATTTTTGAATAGCTAAGATGAAATATTACATTTCTATTGAATTTTTAACCTCACAGAAATTTTTCATTTATCCATTGCAGCATCACATTCTGTAATCATGAATAATTTGAATTGGCCTTTTTGTTTATCTATAATTACTGAAAAATTAAAATTTGAATTTATATATATATATAACGTTTGAGGTGCAGAAATCACTTTTTATACACATTGTCAAATGTAGATTAATCACTGTACAAACATTCAAATTGCTATATTAAATGTTTTTAGAGTTTCTTTTCTCTAAATAATGACACTTCAAAATATAATTAGAACTGCTCTGGAAAGATCTTGCTAAAAGCTTTATTTTTCAGAGGAAAGAATTTAAGAAATAAGCATCAATCAAAGTTTAATTGATTTTGAAAATAGGCTTGACCATTGCCATCTTCTGAGACTATAATCTCACAAAAATATTTTCTGTGTTATCTTAATGCTCAAAAAATTCCTTTTTAATAATATCATTTTCTTCTCTGATCAAAATGTATTCATTTTTAATGCATTTTTGAGTTGGATAAACAATTTGATCATCTTAATTTTAATGTAATGAAATTCAAACCAAGCAAACAGGACATTTAATTAGTTGCTTTTACCAATATTAAAGTTAAGATTTTAAGAAAGTTAAGATCATTTGAACATTATTTCCATAAATAGGATTTTTCACAAGTCAGTAATCTCATTAAACAAATTGGTCACCATAGGTGTTTCATTTTTGTAAAGCTCATTCTTTTTTTTAATGTTTAAAATATATATAAAAATGTATAATGATATTGAAAATCAATTGATAAAACATTGAGAAAATTTAAACATTTCATTTTAGGAAACAGTTCATCTTGTTATGAAGAAAGAACCCCAAATGTTGTCTGAAGATTTAGTAACTAATATTTTTTGTGTCATTTTGCAACAGTGTACAGAAAAAATTGATCGAACACGATCTGTTGCTGGAAGTGTTTTTGAAAGTCTATTAATGAGGTACTTTCCTAAAAAAATTTTGTTTTAAGTAAAACTTTCAAATATTATACATTGATGTGTAAAATCTAAATTAATATATGCTCTTTAAATATTAAAAAATGCATTACAAATTTGTTATTATACAAAATAAGTTTAATTTTTTTGCATTTTGTTTCTAGCATTCTGTATAAAAGGATTGTCTTAAGCCAACTTGCTATCATTTTTACAAATATTTATGCACATTTACTTTTCATAACAGAACAATTACTTGTATTAATTAATCAGTACTTAGATATAATTGTTTTAGAGTGAATAATTATATTTTTATTTTAATTAAGGTTTTTTTAATGAATAATTCTGTTATTTCTCTCAACTTTTCCTGGAATAATATGTTATGTTTTTAAAAAATTATATCTCTATTATACCAATTTTCTATTCAATGTAGATAGCTTTAGTATCAGTGCAATTAATATTAGCATATAAATTAATAGCAATAATAGTCATTATTATTACTATTACATTTTTAAAAAAATTTTATAGCTTCTATTTCATTTTCTTAAATATATTATTAAAGAAAATAATTTTCTTTATATATATATATATATATATAAAGAAATATTTTCCAATACTTTTTGGTTAATGGAATAGTAATATTTGTATTCCTTTTACCATCATAAATTGGTATTTTCCTTCTGTCAGTATAAATTCATCTGGTTCTCAAAATTAGAGAGTTTGAATAAGAACTTTTCAATTATAGAATTTCTTTTAATAATATTTGTTAAATTGGTGTATTGATGTTCTGATCTTTTAAGTCAATGTTAATTCATCTACTTCTCAGCTTCGGGATTTTGAATAATAAATTTGGTTACCCTGGAGAGAGAGTCATAAATCTGTGAAATATATATTCTGAATAAATACACTTCCAACATCTGTAACTGAGCTCTTCACAATACCTACAAATCATACATAAGATGTATGATTTGTAAAATGCCTATTAAAGAAGCTTTATGCTATATAAATAAATTCAAGAACAATCACCATCTCTTGTTTTACTTCAAGCCCTTTATTTGACCATAATATATTTTTGACATTTGTACATAGAAAATGTATATTTTGTTTATTTTCTAACATATTTCATATGCATAATTTGATGTGTAGGGTAATTTTTACAAAATATTTTTAAATTTCTAATTGGGATAAATATTTAAGCTGAGTATGTGTCATAAATTTTTTGATATCTTTTTTGAATTCTTGTTCGCTGAATCAATAAAAAAATTAAAGAATATGTATTAAATTTGAAAGCAAAACTAATGTTAACTAATTAAAAAATTAAAATTTTAACAAAAAGCACTTTAAGATAT
>JAOUZG010019159.1:9339559-9407931 GCA_026289955.1 Argiope argentata | reverse complement strand
TATATAAATTCATTGCTTTGATCAACAGATACAGATTCTAAATTAAGGTTTATATCCATAACTGAGAATTATGTGCCAATTTTTGTTGGATTAAGAATAAAATCTTTAATGTATTTAAAAATAAATCTACAATTTTCATGGTTTTTATGTTGGATTAAAAATTGCCCATTATAAATATCTTTGGTAAATTTATATTAGATAATATACTTTTTTAAATCAACATTTCTTCCTTATAAAATGTTGCTCAAATTGAACACATACTGTTCATCTCTGAAAATTTCAATACAGCATGAATGAAGTGGGTCATATTGATTCAGTTTCTAAAGAGTTGGTTAAATGTTAAAAAGAGTGGGAGCCCTTAGAATAAATGTGAGTGGAAATGTTTGTAAAAGTAAACAGATGATTACACAACTAATTATCTATGACAAAAATATATTTTATTTCTATTTATGTTATAAAATTTACTTGATTATCATGTATTTTATTTTTCTTACAGTGATCCAAAAGTGCCTCATATACCATACCATAATGAACTTATAGAGATATTTAATTCAGAAATCTGTGATGAAATCAATTGGGCTTCCCCAGGAGATACTTTTCATTTATTTGTTAAAATTCTTAATTTTTCATGTTATCGTCGAAGTCTCTTGTTAGGTTTTGTTGTTAGTGTCGGTGGATTGACAGAATCATTGGTAAGTAATTGAATTTAATTGATTATTATATTTTATTCCAAGTTTTCTTTGTCTTACTGTGCTTTTTTTTAATTATGTCTTTGCTCGAATTTAAGTTTTAAAACAAATCTTCCATGGAATTCTATTCATATTTTTATCATCTTTTTTCCATAGGTGATTCTCACATTATTTAAAAAATATATTTATTCATTAAAATTTATGATGTGACAGCTTTAATACAAAATGCATCACATTTCTGTCTCTTGAATTTTATTTATCTGAATCAGATGATAAATTTAATCAATTTTGTAATTTATTATCTTTACGATATAGTAATATAATAAACTGATTCTTTTAAAACATTTGGTTAGAAAACTTTGATTTGTCTCCTTATTTTAATATTTTAAAAAAATCCAAGAGAATGTCAGAATTTACTCTGTGACCTATTTTCATATATGACAGCTTGTAAAAATTTGCAGTTGGTTGGTGATCCAAAATAGTTATGGAGAGAGGCACTATTCCATTTTGGAGCATTTTGCTAGTGATATGACCAAATTTCATTATTTTCATTTTTGGGAGATGGAATGTATAAAGTTATGAATTTTCATGATTTTGTGTATATATTATAAAGTTTCTTGTTGCTGAATGGAGTAAAATTTTCTATTTTCAAAAGCTCTTAAAGAATCATTGGAAAAAACACAAAAAAAGCTACAAAAATCAATGACATTCTTGAAATCTTATTAATAATTGATCTTTGAGCTTGTTAATGCATGGAAGTATTTTTTATCTTCATTTTATAATGTTAAATAATTTGAAAAAAATTGTAATTTAAAATTAAATTACAAATATGTAATTTAATTAATATATTAAATTACATATTTGTAATATTATTAATTATAATTAAATTACAAATATGAAATTACAATTTCAATCAGCATAGATAATAATATTTCTATTTTATTTGCTTTGCATGCATACAAAGTGGTCAAAATTAAAAACCCCATACCCTGAAGTCTCTGTACAGCACACTACTCAGTGTAAAGATTCCAATATTGTTGGAACATTTCCAATATTTTTAAGACTTGGGGGAACGGATTATGCTGAAAACATATTAGTTCCAATAATGCCAACAGATAGCACTGTACAACAGAAAACATGCTGAAAAGACACAAAATACACATTTGTAACGCTTTTTATTCTGACATACCATTCATTTAATTGCGAGAACCTTATCGATGAAATGGAAACTGCTCAATGTAATTTCTTTCTTCCAGATGTAAAATTTGCATTCTGTGGATAGCTTGTTTAACTGTGGATTGTAATTGGTCTGTTAAGATTATTCTCACATGCTGAATAATACTATCTTTTAAACCTGCCATGGTTGCCTGATGTTCTTGATAGATAAGATGTTTTTTAAGTATCCCTAAGACAAAATTCACGGGCATTAAGATGTGTTGAATAAGAAAAATATAGTTAAATTGCTGTTGTTGCATGAGTAATTACTCTATCATTAGTAAAATGTGGCTGTACAAATTACAGTATACAGAAAGGAAGATATGGAGGTACTTCATCCTGCATAAAAGTAGTTGAATCATCTGTTGCATTTGGGAGACAACAAAATGTTCGAACTTGTTTTATTATCTCCTAGTCCTATACCTAATTTCTCAAGTCAACAAAACTCTTGGTGAAGTGCTTCTGCAATATTTCCTTTGTTTGTATGAGACTTCACAACCAAAGCACAAAACCATCACTGATAAGAAGGCCTTTTTCCCAGCTTTATCCCTTTTATGCCTAAAAGAGTAGCAGTAAACTAAGGGTTTATGCAAATTTTTGTGCTTACAGTGCAAAAATGCATGTCAGCAATAGAAATTAGAAAGGAAAAAATTCCGTGCTCCACTTGTGTGTGTGTGTGTGTGCGCGCGTGCATCTTTTTAGCATATTTTCTACTGTATAGTGCCATCTATTGTTGTTTCTAGAAACTACCCCCCCCCTCCTTCCTCATAAACCATTTCCTAAATTCAACAACTTCAGAGCCTTTACTCTAAGTAGTTCGCTGTGTGAAAAGCTCAAAGTAGGAGTGTTTTAATTTTGGCCACCTTGTATTTAAAACTAAACAATTATCTTTTTTTTTATCATTCAATGATTGTTTTAGTTTGCTCATTCAGCTATTTTCTTTTGTCCCATTAGCTTCAAAGTTGTTGTTTGTTTGTTTTTTAAGCTGATTTAAAAGTTATTAAGGAATTTGAATTAAAATCATATAAAATGTGAAAAAAATATATAAAAGCATGATATCCTTTTCAGGAATTTTAGTAAAAATAGAAACATTAATTTTGTATCATAAAATAAATTATATCAGACATAGAATTTTATTCACTTGAAAATTCAATTTAGAAAAAAATGCAAAGGAATTCTGATATAAATTAGTTTTATTATTTATAGTAAAAATTTTAATAGTGGGCAAGTGAATCATTTTTAACAGAATAAATAGACTAAATTTTTTTAATCTTTATTTCTGTTTATCAAAGCTTTAACATAATAAAAGAAAGAGCAGTAAATATATGGATTATATAAATAATTTCTCTGACCAATGGAATTTATCTTGCAAATTTATCAAAATAATTCTTTAAATTATTAAACATTTGGCAATGATAAATGATTGGACTGTGAGCAATCTTTAGAAATGACAGAAATAAAATACTTTTGCTATTTTAGAACTTACATTCTGTAAATATACTTTTAAGCATTCTTCAGAAATGTGAGTAAAATTCAAAATAATTAATAAGTAAAATAAATAAATAATTTATATAATATTGATATTTTCTCTGAATCTCATTATTAATCATATTCAACAAGAAATCCAAAGGCTAAATGGGATTCATCTATTGAAAAATGTCTGTTGATTTGATGTCTCATTAAAACTGCCCAAAGTAATTTTGGTATACAAATTAATTATTAAACATGTTTGTTCATTAATTATTTAATATGTTGAATTGATAGTATAGTAATCTATTTTTATTTATATTTGATTATTTTAGGTTAAATATTCCAGTTCAGCTCTTGTCTCATATCTCTTAGCAAATCAGTCCAATGTCGAACTCATGAAAGCCATTGCATGTGTTCTCCTTTCCATCCTCAAAGAAAATTGTCAAAACGATCGCATCGTAATACCTTTCTTCAAAATGATGAACTACTTACTACTCTCAGACATAGTATTCCTCAATGGAGATGAGCAAACTGCTTTTTATAATGAATTAGTCAATTTAACTTGGTCGTGTTCATTCAAATCTAGAGATCCTCAAAAAATAATAGCTGCCATTGACTTATTTTGCAATCTGCTTCAAGTTTCCAAACAATGCCAGACACAGTCACTTAACAGACTTGTTATATTCCTCTGTCATCGATTTCCAAGAATAAGAAAAGTTGCTGCAAACAAGCTTTATGAAGCATTCATTACTTATGATGTATTAGAAGATGAAGAAGTGATGGATGAGGTAACAAACTTGTTATGTGAAACAGATTGGAATGAGCCATTAGATATCCTTCGTCCAATTAGGAATAACCTGTGTGAAAAACTTGGACTTGAACCTCCAAAATTGAAAGCAAAATGAAATTGGGGGCTTAACCTAATATATTTTTAATAAAATTAAAACATTCTGCTGTTGCTTCCTTAACTTACAAAACTTGGCAGCCTGCTTCATTTTATGGAAATGACTGCTCACTATTTTGTAATGTAACTTGATGTAAATTGTTTAATTGCATGAAAGCTTTTGTTCATTACTACAGTACTATTTTTATATTAATTTGGATTTCCGCAATTAAAAATGTTGAGCTTGAATTTCTTTCGTTTTTAATAAAACATATATATATTGTTAATATGACTGAAAGATATTAATTTTAAAAACAATTATTTTATATCCATAAAAAACTATAATCAAATTTTAAATTTGGTTTTAAAATTCAACTAATATATAAAAATAAAACTGAAAAACAATAGTTTTTTTCCCACTATGTTTTCATTGAGCACACATAGTGTTAAACAAAAACTTTTAACATACCCAAAAAAATTTCATTAATTGAATTTAAAGTAACCAAACAGGGAAAGAAATATTTAATCATGATTTATTTTACAAAATTGTTACTGAATAATGATTTTTTTTAAAATTTGCTGTGAATTTCTCTTGATTTTTTCAAAATCTTACTGTTTTCTTTTAAGATCTGATAGAGATTGAAATTTGTCATTGAAAATATTTTCCTTCATATTCTATGTTTCAGGCTCATATTTAAAATAATTTTTTAAAGTTATAACTTATAGAATAAGTTATCTTTCTCTAATTCATCTTTCATAGTCTCTAAAAAATAATTTGTAATTTCTTCTTAAAAATTTAATGTTCAAAAGTTTTTCTTATTTAATAAAAATAAAATAAATATTCAAAATATTTTAATGCTAGTATATTTACTTTCTTTTGCACAATATTTGCTTCACATTGCTTTTGACAGTTAAAGTGAAAGGTCTAACCTCTCCTATAAATATTTGTTATATTATAAATAGCACAAATTTGGCAATGTTTTAATGAAAGTTTTGTAACAGTTTATTTTAAAAAAATACTTAATAAAAAATATATGAAAATTTAATCTGAAATAAAGACAGGCATTTCAGCTACTATAGCATCAAAAAAAAAATTTTTTTTTTCATAAAAATTTCATGACTTAACCAGAATTTTACTATTTCATCTGTGACTGCCACAAAGCATTTCCTATTAATAACTTCACTGATTAAATATGTTATGTTTTCACATGATATTGTTCGTTTTTTTTTTAAATGTTACATCTGAATAATTGGGGAGAAATTCATGTTAAATATTTAATTTAAATGTTGATTTAATTATAAAAAGATTATGTTGATTTTGCAGAACTAATTTGAAATCTAACTTTGTGTTATTTTTAAATTTTTGTATATTTTAAATTTTTTGTTTAATAACAAATTTATTTCTTCTATTAGAAATTGTTTTGTCAAAACTAAACATACACATATATACATAATATCTCAAATAAGCTGAACATTGTAATGAAGAAAAAGCATGTTTGAGTTCATTTGTACAGTGTGGCGATTAATCCATAAATGTTGTAGAGTTGCAGCATTTCCCGAAACTATTTTTTAAATTGCTTTTTCTTTTTAATTTCTTTTTTTTTCTATAAGAAATCTATGTTCTTTGCTTACTTTTCACGGAGAGTAGGAGAATTGACAAAAAAGAAAAAGAGAGCAATAAAAATGTGAAAATAAATCAAGAAGCAAGAGAAATAAAGTCAGAGCTGATCTATGAGTAGCTCATAAAAGCCACTGCATTGAAGATCAAAAACAGTTCTTTGTCCATTTGGGTATTATAGCTTCAGTCAGACCAGCTCCAACTTGGAGCATGACAAACTGGCATTTTCTTTTCTTTGTTTTAGTTTGCTTGTTGGCCACATATGTGAGTTTGAATTTTGATTCAAGCTTCTAAACAAATCTTTTCCCTTCTTCATTTGTTGGAAGTCCTTCTTCAAAAAAAAAAAAAAAAAAATGTGGATAATTTTCTAAAATGTTATTCTAATGTGACTTTCTATAAGAAGATATTGATTATTATTTCATAAAAAAAAACAATTGTTATTGCACACCCTATTTCATATTCTTGTTTGGATGAGTATTATTAAGTAAAGTTGACAAAAATGAAAGTCTGTATGGAGGAAGACAGTGATATTTTTGTCTGCAGAATCTTCACTTTATCATTCAGATAATATTCCATTGAGAAAATTATAAGCCACTAGCTTTTACCCGCGACTTCGTACGCGCGGAAATTTTGATGTGTATATTTGGGAACTGACTGTCTAATCATAATGTAAAATGTCAGCAAACCGTATTCATGAGACATGGATTTTAAACATGAGTTGGGGTAACGAATGCAGATTAGAAATTTTTAATTTCAATTAATCTGGTTTATTTTTGTTCAAAAGTACTTCTGAAAGAATCGAAAGATCTATTACTTAACAATAATTAATTTTAAATGTATCAAACACTACGAAAATAAACTGAATAGTTTGAAATAATCGGCTGTTATATCTAACCGCATCAGCGTGGGGGGGGGGGTATTACTTAAAACTATGAGGGGTTTTTTCCCGTTTGCCGGGCGCAAATGAACAATTTTTCTTTCTTTTTTAAACTTCCTGTTTTCTATAAATGAATACCAACTAACTTCACGTATTTCTTTCTAAACAAATCATAGTTTATTACTTCCTGCTATCTTACTCAGTGTGGGGGAAGGAAATGGAGATTTTTGGCGGGAAAGTAAGAAAAATGTTTTAACTATTTTCCTCACTTTTTTTTTTCATTTTTTTTCTCTCCATAACAACCATCCTCGTGTCTTAACGAAAATATTTTTTAAAAAAAATTAGCCAAATCGATTAATCCGTTCTCTAGTTTTGCGCTTAGCAACTCATTTCACGATATATAGATATATATATCATATACTAGGTATTTAATATTTTTAAAATGCAGTGAACTTCAAATTTGGTTTATAATTAAAAATCTAGAGCTATTTTATGGGTAATCAGCCTTTCAGAATTGCAATCACTTGATAGATATTTTTTTGCAGCATTACTAACTTCTAGGCTAATGAGTAACCACTGGTTTAAAAGTGCATAATGCCACAAAAAAAGAAAAAAAAATCATTTTTAATTTAGAGAGCCCAAGCATCATCATCGATTAAGTCGTATATATACAAAGTGTTCCAGAATTATCGGGAGAAACTTTAAAAGTGAGGTAGGGCACATCAAAAGGATTCAGATTTGCATAGCTACCCCCGGGCGGAACCATCGTTGGATAGTAGTATGATAGGTACAAGAAACAAAGGTATACAAGATTAAGGTCATGAAATACCCATTGGTCAAAGATGTTACATGTGCTGTGGTGAATATGTGGAAATGTCATTAAAGATGCTCAAAATTTCCAACATTGCTATCGATGCATGCGTTACACCGTCGGTCCATGAATTGGCGGATTTGCTCAAATACGTGTGGGTTTTGCTGGATAGCCGCAGCAGCATAGACGATTCTTGCAATCAGATCTTCATAATCCACAGGTTTTGAGTACACAGCACTTTTCATAGCACCCCCAAAGAAAAAAAATCCATGTAGGTTAATTCAGGTGAGTGTGATGGCCAGGGAAGGTCCACCTCGCCTATTCCATAAATGACCAAATACCCGATTCGAAATGTTCGCGAACACATCAACCATAATGGGGAAGTGCTCCGTTATGTAGAAACCACTTATGATGTCTGCCATGTTGTGCAAAGTCAAATAAGCATTATAGCACTTCTTGCAAAAGATGAGATAATGTGGAAATGTTAAAAGTGCCGGCAACAAGTAGGATCCGACTTAGAGATCGCCAACTACACCACCCCTAATATGCAGTGTAAAAAGGGGTGTTAATCAGCTCGTAGTCTCGTGCCATGGGGATTTTCGGCAATTCACCACACCATCTCGAGCAAATTATGTCTCATTCATAATCAAAACATAGTATGGGAAATTCACCTCTTGGCGATCTTAGTCGAGTCGACCACAAAACGCACAGGCGTAAAATGATTTGTGGTGAGGATTGATGATACTTTTTGAAGATATTAGGAATGTAAGCCTTCGCATTGCAAAACCCGATGAAGACTACTCAAGAGATCTTCTAACGGCAGCTGCGACAGATCGTACTCGGATTCTTTCGAACGGTATCCAATCCATTTTATTCCATGCTGGGAGTTCGAGTCATTCGTGCACTTTACTTTGCGTATTACTTTGTGAGGATCCATATTCTCACAAATTTTAATGCAAACTAGTAAATATCTGTATGTACCTTTCGCGATACAATTCTGCTGCTGGTGCATTTCCTTCTGCTAATCTATAAATCAAGTGAAAGCGTGCTATCTCGGTGTTCATAAAACTTTCCATACAACTCTGAGGGCGATAATAGCTCAAATGACTGGCAATGTAGGATTGTTTCCTCCAATGCTTTTGTAAACAACGCCACCCAGCGCCGAAAGAAGACGTTTCCGACCAGAGGTGCTAGGCCAAATCTAAATTTTTGTGACGTCCCCTACCTTACCTTATAAAATATTTCCCAATTCTGGATTACCCTACATAAACCATTTCACCGATATATTTTTATATAAGAATATGAAATATTTTACACCGTAAAAATTTTCAGCTTCAAAAGTTAAGAATAATATGAACGTTTTATCTAAACATGATTCATCATCCTTTATAGTCGTGTCTTTCAACAGAAAGGATTTGAAGTGACTTATAGCTTTCTCCAGATCTCACTCGAGTATTCACCAAGTTTGTCTCATCTGCCTGCTCAGAAGTCCATTGCTACCTGGACCTTGCTTTTTTGTTCATGGACAGTTAAGAGGAATATGACTATTGGTATGCAAAACTTGATTATGAAGACACTATTCACTTTCATAATCCTTCATCAGCTATTAACAGCATTTGCATCAAAATAATAAGTATTGGTTTGGATGTAGAAGTTTTCCTTTTTTAAGGGTGGAGGAATAAATAAGATATATAAAGAAAGGATTATAACTCATGACAGATTTTCCTAGAAACTGAAAATGGGGATTGAAACTATTGTCAGTTCTTGAATCACACTTCTAAGAGATGGTTTTAGTCATATAAGTTTGTGTTAAACCCATTTTTATCATCATTCTAATGAATCGTGTAAAAAATTTCTTCCTGACCCTACCAATATTTTCATAGAAAAAGGGGGTGGGGTATAGAAACAACAGTTAAATGCAAAAAATTTCAACTCTAAAGTTTTACAAAATATTTACAGCTCCCTTAAACCTCTTTAGATGCTTAGCTTAAAAAGAATAGATGGTAAAATAGTGCATAAATATTTATTCAACTCATCTATAATCTAATTTTGAGAGTCCAAAGCGGATTTTACCCAACTTTTAGAAAATGTTGCAATGAATTTTTCTTTGGTTCATAAGATATTTTAAATGAGGGAGTCATAAAAAATAATTTTTCAAAATGTATGCCTGCTCAAAAAGCTACACCAATTTTCTTCTGCATATATAACTTTTTGAACCCTTAATCCAAAAGAGAGTGTGGTAATATTCATTAAATTCTTTAGAAAGTTCTTAATTTATAATCTATATAAAAACATTTATTCTGACGATTACTACAGATGCTCATTAAATATTTTCTAGTATTGTAGAATAAAAATTAACATTATTCTATAACTCTCCGTTTGGCTACTAACAGACTTCAGCAACATATATCCATACAACCGAATTCCCTAAATCATCTTGTAGCCAATTTTATTTTTAAAAAGGTGGATTTCAAGCAAATTATTATTTCTCATTTGTAGCATTAAAATATTCATATAAGTTAATCTTGGGCAAAATGGACATGTACATCATCTTGCTGAAATAATATACAAGCACTGACAGTAGTTCAAAGTAATTCTGCCAAAATCTTTTAAGAAAAAAAGAGACAATTTTATAAGTAGAAAACTGTCTAAAATAAGTTTGAGCCAGATAATAAAGAAGAATAGACGTTAATTTTAATATGTTCTAGCTAAGCATCCAAAACACGATCTTATTCACAAATATCTTTCTTAAACATTTGTATAACAGACCTAAATAGAATATTTACACATTAGGAATAATAAAGTGTCATTCATGATTATGGGAGTGCAGGATTTATCAAATCCCGATATTCTCACTCTTTACCAGCAATTTTTTCCCCCAAAAAGAGCAAGATAGGGCCTATCTCCTCCCCCCCCAGCCATATCTTATTCAAAATTAGAAAATTTTCTGAATACGTACAGTATTATAAAGCAGCTCGGTAATGTAAACTTCTTTTAGGTAAGCAACACTTTGAAATATATAGTAAGCTTTTATATTTGATATGAATAAAAATATTCTTAAGATAAAATGGAATTTTAGAATTATTATTTACAATTAAAAAGAAAACAGTGAATCAGCAGCATTAAGGGAATGAAACCCTAATAGTGAATACCATCTTATAAAAATATATATAGTTTTTAATCTATCAATATTCATTGGCAAAATTATGCTATAAAAAATACATTTAACTGATATAATTTCTTACTTTTACAAGAGGGCATTAATAATTTAAATGATAATAATTTTCTTTACTCATGTTTTTTTAAGTTATTATAAAGCCACGCTTTATGCTCTATGAGATTTATTAAAAGTTTTTAAAAAGTTGTAGTAAAGAAATTTGCAATTGAAGAAAAAAAAATTACTAACCCATATACATTTGAAAGAAAAATACTGTATAAATGGAAACTTTAAATTACTAATAGACATAGGATTATATGCTTACAAAAAAAAAAAAAAAAAACATCTACTTGTACTAGTCATTTAATTTTATTCTGCACCTTGTAATAATTGAAAATGTTAATGCACAATTATTCTTCATATCAATGCAAATCGATAAATAAATTTTTAAGTGAAACTTCAAAGTTGAATTAATTTCTTATAATAATGTTCAGACAATGAGAGAATTCAGAGAACCCGACATGCAAGAGAAATAACACAGACAAAAATTAATATGAATACCATTATATTTATTCAATTTACACCACTGTTGCATGATTGGCCTAAGAAATGCATTTCACACTCGTATAATTAAATCCAGCTGAACTGCTGATAAAATGACTATACATTTTTCACACAATGTGATATTTAGAGAAGAAAGTAAACTAGCTCTGTCAGTAATGTACAATATAAATATTTTAACATTCTTGCCAGAAATTGTCAACTTCTCATGTTCCTACTATAGTATAATACATTAAACACATTTAACTACAGTTCTATAAAACGAGAAGTCATACTTAGTCAGAAAAGTAATTTCAACAAATTTAGTATGTATGAACATTTTTGTGAAAAATGAGTGCACTAAAAAACACGTAAGAAGGCATAGTATTTACATATCTACCAGCAACTCTGGGCCAGCCATGTTTCCACTGGCAAAAAAAATAAAATATTTTGATTTGATTCCGTAAGATGCAGTGTAAGAATATCAGTCAAATAAGATTACCTATGCAAGTTGCACTTATTTCAGTTCCTAACATATTTCTTAGTCTCTGGGTTTAGCAGCATGACCCATACACATAGGTGACACAATATTGAAGCACACAATGATTTCCAAGGTTGAACAACCAATAATCTATCGACTATGAAAAGCAGGCGCTAAGGAAATTTTTTGTTTAATTTCAGGTTTATATATTAGTTATTTTCACAAATTTTTTCAACACACCTAATACTCAAAACACTGATGAACTTAATTTTTACAAATCTGCTCTTTATCATGAAAATAAATTAACTTAATTCATTTCCATTCAGCACAAAACATTATTTACAAAATCTATTTATATTAAAATAACGGAAATAACCTTCAGTAAATATATTAATATGGTAGCACAATATTACGAGTTATTTTGGTATGAGACCAGTTACTTAAAACTGATTACACAAAGTCAATTACATAGTTAAAAATCAAAATTGCCAGAAAAACAAGAAGCCCAAAGAACATTTTAAATACAAGTATTCACAAGTTTAAAAAAAATTAACAGCAAGTAACTCACAGTCAATGACAATAGCACCCAACTGTGAAATTTCAAAAATAATGTGCATTCAAACAAAATCAACATGCTTAGATATTATAATTCATATACCATTTAATGAACGCTTTTGAATTAACTACAATGAATTCTAAGAGTAAAACTACACGAGTTAAAGCCACAGTGAGTAAAATGTATTTTCCATAAAGTAATAAATTGTTCCATTTTAAAAATTCCTAAAAATTGAAACCATTCAATTTTTTATTAATATCAAACTGAGAACAAAATTTACATAATTTCAATGTAATAGAATTAAAAACTGCATTTACAGTCACCATCAGTCTTAAAACAAAAAAATGACAAAAAGAAATACAATTAGAATGTCAAAACAAAAAAAGAACAAACCAAACAACAAAATATCAAAAGGATTATTTAAGCATTTTCAGTAATTTCCCAAGTCAAAACTTTTGAACTAAAATCTGCAATAAATTTTAATAATTAATTACATAATGGTTTTTGTTAATATATTATACAACTCAAAAAGTTATTTAAAAAATAGAATAAGAAATACTGCAATACAGCAAATGGCTAGGTAAAATTGTATTCTTGTTAATTTATGATCATGTTTATAAAATAAAGTGGTTAAATTGATTTGATTACTAAAAGTAAAATTAATAAAAAAATTGAGAGTTAAGTTAATATTAAGATACTGAAAAGCAAAGTAACAAAAATTATTTTGAATTAATAAAAACCACCACTCATTAAAAGAAACAAATTCAAAACTTAAGCTTTATTTTCCTCATAACATGAAACATAACAAAAAGAATCGAACTTGATGACTAACAATTTGTGAAAAACGAAATCTACAACCATATGAACATAATTTTAAAAGTTAGGAGAAAAATAAGACTTAGTTCAGCAGTTAGATAGAAAAATGCTTCATTAGTAATTTTGAAAATTAATCATACTAACTATTAATTTCTTAAAGAATTTGGGTTGCATTAAAATATTTTTCCTAAATGAATAATATTTTTAAAAAATCATGACCTCTGATAGTACGTTTTCATTTCAGAAATTTACAAAGTCAAATACTGAACTCATTTTAAAATTTGAGAAAAAAACATATATTTCAAAAAATTGTCAATACACAATAAATGAGATACATTCAACTTAAGGCAGAATATTTTTTTTTTCCAATTTTAACAATGATGTTTAGTGCTTGCTTTTATAAAAAAATCTAAATTCCAGTTTTAAAGAGTTAAATTAAAATGCTTCAGAATGGCTATCTCAGCTGCTGATGAATGTTTACATTTTGGCTGCAACAAAATCTCTCTTCAGAAATGTCACAAGCAAAAATGTGAAAAAGACGGACACAAAAACAATGTCCCGCATGTTCTAAGGCCATTTAAAACTTTCCAAATTGTAGATGCAAGAGCTTCTTTTCATTTTAGCACTATTTTCAATTATTCAGAGTTGCTACCTCGGTCCAAGTCTTCCGCATCATTCATGAGATGAGAAAATTTATTTGCAGATGTATAAACCTGAAAAAAAAAAAAAAAAAAAAAAAGGAAAAAATTACTAAAATATAAAATTTTGTCATGGAATTTAAATTTGCTATTATAATATAACTTTACAAAGTATTTTTTTTACATGAAACAACCATGTTACGAATCTCTAAATTACGAATTAAATAAACACATCAATCATTATTTTCATTCAAAACATTTATAATAATTTAATTATTATATTTAAAATAAGGTCAATTTTATTAAATGTGCAAGAGTATTTATAAATTGTGAAAAACATAAATGCTATTTTTAATGCTCATTTATTTAATAAGATTTGCCGATTACAAAAATATTGATTGTTTCAAGCATACAAAATTTCTGTATTATGATTTTATACTTCATTCTTAATTATTATTATCAATACTATTGCTATTTTTTTTCTCCCCTACCCTTAAAGCAAATTCTGTACTTTATACTTAATCACAAATGCATAGGATATTGTTAAGAATGTTTCATAGTAATCCTTAATAACAAATCAATGTTTCTTTATTGCATATTAAAATAAACTTACAGGAGGCTTTGGCTCTTCATATGTTGTACCATGTATCCTGTCTCTGGAATTGTCTCGGTATGAATGATTATGCCTAACACTTCTAAAGCCTCCTTTTGCAGGCTCTGAGTAAGAGCTTTTATCATTACTAGATCGTGGTGCAGCATCATCAGAGTTATCACTTCTTGCATTGTAGTTACTATTGTAATTTTCTAAACAGAAAGAGATTTAAAAATTATTTAATTTACCTATAAAACAAATTTTATAAAAATAAAGACATACATGCATATAAATATTTACACAGACTTATACGTACACACACACTCACAAACATATATATACACACACACATCAACATAAATATTTACATACACACACATATACACATTATGTCAACAAAGTAACAGTTAATATGCATATTTTTCATGTTTTTAGTTTTTGATCAAACTACAGTTTTTTTTACGGGAGGGGACAAAAAAATTATATCAAGATCTTATATTTTGTTTTTTTCCAGTATGTGAAAACTTAGGGTTGGAATTGAAAATTTATATGTCTTTCCACAATTCAATGTGCATTTTATGATTTGTATTTCAACATAGATCTGAAGCCTCGCAATAAATTTGCATATTCTTCAATGAAATAGCTATTTACTATTGAGATTAAAAAATACTTTTAATGATTACTATTCTATCACAGAATTTAAACCATTCCGAAACTTATAAAATCAAACAAAATAATGCTCAATCATTTTAAACTGGAACAGAAATTATAATTTCATAAAAATATTTAAAAGTAATAGCCAATCCATTACAATTACGAAGCTTTTTCAGGAAATTCCATCCATTTTTAAAATTATTTCACCAAATGAATATATATATCACTGAAGAATTCAAATCCAGAAAACTGAAGATAGAACAACAACAAACATGCTTAAAATGAAATGAATATTCACTATTTTTAAAACCTTTTCTACTATTTGAAGGAGGGTTAGCTTTCACATTTTCTCTATCACTTCCAGTACTGCTATTACTTCCACATCTTTGTCTTGTCCTGGGAAGTGTATTGTATGGTTGTTCTCTTTCACGTTCCACCTAGAATAATTTATAAAAAAGGTATTAAAACTGAAATGATGAAAATATAACATTTTTAATAAATTTTCTTACACTAATGAATTTAAATATAAAAACAAAAGGGGGGAATTGCAATCTGTGATTAGGGGATAATCAAAGATTATATCACACTGCTTAATCTTTGAGATGCACAGAACAATTCTGAAATAGCTTAAACATGCAGTTTTTAAATTTAAAAAAATGAAAATTGGAATTGAAGGACGGACCCCAAACACATTTTGGATGTTTGAGATCAATACTATTAACGTGATGAAACATACCTGCTGTCTCGGTAGAGGTGGTTTGTACTGCGGCACTGCATCTTCATCTTCCCTTGCTGATCCTGGTGGTCCAGAATCTGAAGATCGCCTGGATCGGTTACTCATTCCAGAACCAGAGCTGAATTTCCTAACTCTATCACCGTCCCTGCAAAGAAAATCAAATGTAGCTTTAAAATGTATATACAAGAAAATAATAAATAAATATGCGTTTATTACATTTCACACACCTTTACGACAAAAAATTCACGAAAATAAAGTAATCTATCTTTTCACTTTAATACAAATTGCTTCAATTATTAAGGTTAACAAAGGAGGTAATAAAAGTTTGTAATACCTCTCTTTAGGAACAACAACTTCTTTTTCTCTAGCCAGTCTTTCTTCAATCTCACGTTCTCTGGCTGCAGTATCAACTGGTTTTGCTCCACCAAATATTGAGCTCTTTGTAATTGCTTCGGAAGGTGGCGGTACCGGTTCAATTGGTTTAGTGCGAGGAGCCAATTGTAGCTTCCTTCGTTCCTTGGGAGCACCTAAAGAGAAAAGAAAAAAAAAAGAAAAAGAGTTAAGTTTTGAGATATTTATGCAATGTAATTTCATATTAACTATTTTTTTTTCAGTTCCACTACTTGTAACAATGTTGACTACTTTGTAAAATGCACTTCATAAAAGCGTAACAGAATACTGACAACCAAACATAAGAAATGAAAATAGACTGGTTACTAAAAGTATTACTGATTGCCAATAAAACTTAAAGGGCAAGACTGTAAAAGGTGAAACTTTTTCTTCTTCTAATGCCTGTCTCCAGTCTTAAAAAGAAAAAAACTACAAGAAATCTGCTTATCTTTATTAAAAGTAGAAACAGATACAACCTGCATCAAAAAATATTTTTATTTTACAGCAAACCTACAAAATATCATTTAGATACTTTTAGAAAATTATCCCAAAATAACATAATTAAGATTTTTTTTAAATACATACCAGAATCATTTGATGGCCTATCATACTGCCTATCTACACTATCTCTGGGAGGGATGTCCCTTTCTGAAGAGTCTCGGAATCTGGAATCTCTATCGTCTCTTCGACCATAATTATCACGGAAACCATCACGGCGATCGTTCCTGCCACCTCCACCACGACTCATACCTAAATCAGAAAGCCCCAAAATTTATCCTTTAACACATCATTTAACTTATTTAAAAAGTTTCTAAAAAATCATTTAGAAGAAAACAAGAAAACTTTTTTTTATATTAAACTAAATCCTATCACTTTGAAAATACAAAAGATGTATTCTGTACAGTAAACCCTTTAAATTATGAACATATTACACTCCTTTCTATTTAATTTTAATTTCCATTAAACTTATGCTTAAATATTCTAAAATTACTCACAGCTTTAATATTAATATGAACAGGCACAAAATTCTAATCCATCAATAACAATTGCTACAAAGCTATTTGCTGATCTTTACAGACTGTACTTAATTAGAAATCATCTGCCATGTTTAAGAAAAATTAAGCAACAGAAAAATTTATTATTAAAAATATTAAAACATCAATAAAAGATTAAGAATAGCAAAATTATGCTAATCAAATGTTTGCTTTCACTCAGCATATCAAATATATTATATGAATTATAATTTTGATTCAAAATGAAAGTCTGACTTACCTCTATCAGAAAAACCATAACCTCTATCATTCCGCCTTTCAAATCCTCTGTCATCATTTCTGCCATAATCACGTTCATTCCTGCTTCCAAAATCATTTCTGTCAAAGCGATCACCATTTCTTTCAAACCGATCATTTCTATCGAAACGATCATTATTTCTCTCAAAAGGCCTCTCGTAATTTGATCGATTCCTATATGAATCTCTGTCTCCATAACCACCCCTGGACTGAAAGCTATCATTTCTGGAATCATCTCTAGAAAACTGATCTCGTTTATCAGATCTCCAATCACCCATAGTTCTGTCAACACCGCCATCACGTCGGTCATTTCTATCACCTTCTGATAAAAGAAAGAAAAAAGATATATCAGCATCAATAATAAACCTTCCTATCCTAACATTAATTAAAAACAAAGCAACATTTAATGTTATACATACCATGTTCTCCAGCCACACTAACTTTAATAGCCCTGTTTTTCAAGGTCTAAAAAAAAGAAAAAAGAAAAAAAAAGAATCGTCAAATTACAAAACATTTTTGATCTTTCATTTTAAAAATATTACTTTCTCATATTAACCCTTTAATGCGCGAAAATTTAAATTTTCCGAATTTTTAAAAAGGATGTAATTAATTTGTATCTATAGGGTCTATGGTGAGCAAAAATACCTTTAAAAAAATTTATATCCGATTACAACCCACTGTGGGTGGCGGTTTCGGAGTGAAACCACTGCGCACCTACGACATTTTTTTTTGTTAAATAATGAAACTTTTGACTTTGTTTTGAAACACAATTGTTCATTATTCATTTATGGAAACACAAGAAAATTAAATATTATCAATGAAAATTATCTATACAACCTTACAACACGAAAAAAAGTTATAAAATTTAAAAGTTAAAATTTTCAGTTAAAATTTTTTAATTAACCTTTTAAAAACTAAGAAAATTATATTATATTAGTGAATAGTTTTAACATCACCAGAATATGACTGCTAGCTAATACAAAAAGAACGCATCTGAGCTAGAAGAATTTCAACCTCCCTATTCCTATAAACGAAGTTATAATTGAAGTAATCAATATAAACAAATTCCTCACTTACAAAACACACAGCTAAACCCCAATAAATTATCCCGCTCTTGATTTACTGAGAAGGAGAGGCAAAAGAAAGAAGAAACATCTGTTTCTTCAAGTGGTTTTTGATAGAGAGAAACCACCTTACCTCTACAAGTCCTAGACTTGCGGTGGTATTTCTCCGAAACCACCTAAGAAAAAGTCAAATTTGGTGAACTTTTCTTTTGCCATTTGATTTGAAAAAAATTGGTATGTTATAGATGCCTACATACAACATATAAATAGGCCCATTTAGATTTTTTGTTGTTGTCTACTTGATGAAAAAAAATTGAATAGAAAATACGCAAAAACAGCAATCATAAACGATGCATTTTTCTGATGGTAAGAATTAATTTAAGTAATGTGCTGACATCTACAGGCAATAATTAAAGATGAAATAATCTTTTGCAACCATCGGTTTCATTCTGGAACCACTGCGCGTTTAGAAATAAATTTTTGAAAATGGTGGTTTCGCAGTGAAATCACCGCGCGTTAAAGGGTTAATAGTGAATAAGGAACAATATGCAAGCTAAATATTGGGAAAAGCTTGCATCGAGATAAAATAAGATTAGTGTTACTAAAGAATAAAAATATCTCTACAAATTAATGCCATTCTATTTGGATATCCTAAGCACCTTCGGGAAATTCAAATGATAAACCATGTCTTCTTCAATATCATTTGAGATGTTCCTATCATAAATAATCAAATGTAGAGCTCTAAAAAACATTACTTCTGGATTATATTTAAACTAGGTATTATGTCATCTTCAATACTATATATTGAAAATTTAATTCTTATAATTAATCTATCAATATCCACTATTCTATAATTAAAAAAAATAATTTGTTACAACCTTTATAAATATTTGTTTGTTACATTATATAAATCTGTTGATGGGCTTTTTTTTTACTAAAATAAAGCTGCTTCTTAATAATGGATTTAAATTTATTCCTTTAAATGCTATATTAATTCATAATTTATTAAAATGTACATATGATATTAAATATTTATATTAAAGATATTTCATTAATCAAAATGCAACAATTAACACAAAATTAATAAATTATTTTTTTAATAAACTACTTTTCAAAATCTATAAATAAACAATACACATAAAGATAAAATTAATCTTAGTTATTTCATTACTTTAATTAAAAGAAATAAAAAATATGAATTTTTACCTCGCCAGTTAAAGACAGTGCCTGCATTAGATCATTTTGATTATTAAACTCAGCATAGCCAAACCCTCTTATCCGTCCTCGATCACCATTCTCTCGAGGAAGACGAATATTTTTAACCTATTAAAACAAATAATTAAGGTTAAAATCTCTCGATACAGCACATCAATAAATTATATAGATTTTTTTAATATATATATTCAAGAAAAAAAATTTATCATTCAAATAAAAAAAATTTACATTATATTTAGAAATCAATTATTGCTTTGAAGAACAAAAACAACTAAAAGAAAACAATTCTTAACAAAGAGAGCCTCTCTTCAACTACAATTATAGTTCATATTCTTCGAATTAACTCCAAAATATAAAGATGATATTTTAAAGAAATATAATGACAAGGTGATATGAATTCAGTTTTAATTTAATTTATACTACAGCAACTTATTCTTATTTCATATATGCATAATGTAAATAAGACCAGAGTTGAATTCCAGCTCTCAACAAACTTATCCAAGACAAGATTATTTTTTTATTACATTAAATACCATCTTTTCGAAAAAAACATTAATATACAAATATATAATAAATGTTACAATAAGATATGACCAGTTTCCAAGCAAATTAATGGGCTAGCAAGAAAAGGATCGTGGGATATCTTAAGATCAGAAAATATGACTAAGTAGATGAAATTCTCCCCACAAAATTCTATTCTGATGTATTCTTGACTCCAAGGCATCAGTAATTCTGTACCTTCCAAACATTGCAAAGGGACCTTGACATTTTTTCAGTAGCCCACATAATTTTCAATCCATTAAACATAATTAAAGTTGTTTATGAACTGAACAGGACTAATAGTCACATTTTCAAATCTATCCAATTTCCCCTTGCTTGTGATTTCTACTAAAATCTAGTAGCTGATATCTACTAGATTTTTTATCCTACAATTGTCAATTCAATCCTTTTTAGCATTTGTTTGTATGAGGAAAGCCAAGAATATTAGAAAGTTGATATATTAAAAGCCTTATGCTTCATTAAAAGATCAAAATAATTTCTCCTAAATAACCTGTCGATATATATAACACCTCCTTGCAAAATTTTATCTAAACAAAAAATTTATAAGTAACATTTTCCAAGAAGAATTCCATGAACAGATATTTATATGTGTCCACAGAGAAAAAGCCAAAGGTAGTATTTGAAACAATCCATTTTTTTTTAATGCAATGGGATGATTTTTTAAGGGAAGATTTCAGTGCCTTTTGTTCTCAAATTGAACACACAACACAATATCTTCCAGTACAAAGATAACATAGGAAGTTACTGCATAAGTAAATAGGTTTCTCAAAGACATTTTGAAATTTTTGGCTTTTAACAGTTCCAATACTGATGTTAGGACTTTCCTTACTGTGAATCACTTCAACATTAGTCATGTTGTAGCCAATTTTTATGGTTCTCACAATCTGGTTTTATTTAAGGGACTCCCATATTCACTAATTTTGGAAAAATGTATCTATTTATGTTTATTATGACAACACATTAAATTTAGTTAGTCTCCCAGATTCACTAATTTTGAAAAATAGAAAAAGGTTCTATTTATGTTTATGACAACATATTAAATTGAGTAAATTTCCTATTTCTCATCATAAGCATATAAATTAACAAAAATTCGTTTTAAGTAGACAGACAACTTTAGAAGAGATTTAAAAAATATATATATACAAATGGTACAAAATGTTAAATAGCCAGTATAGTTCAATTCATTAGATAATTTTTTAAACTTAGACTTCAATGATTAATTTGTATGCATTTCCTATACTTTGGTGCTACAACTGGTATTTGTTAGCTTTAACGACAAAAATAAAGTAGCAAGAAAAATGCCACCAATTTGGCAATTTCAATCATTAAAACTGTGTAAGCATGTGATTCGTATTTAAAAACTTTTTAACGATTAATAATGCACTTGAGCACATTTTTATTGTTCTCGTGCTTTTTGGTTGCCATTAAAACTGAATAGTACCCAACACTAATATTAATACTGGTCCAGAATTAGTATTTTAAAAGATGCTCCAAATAAATAAAAAGTTTTAAAAATATATTGGAAATCATAAAATATTATATTTTTATATTTATGCATAAATTAACATAAAAAGAATTTAAGAATACCTCAAGTCTTCTAAAGAAACTTGTTATGTCATCTTCTGATACATCATAAGGCAGATTTCCTAGAAAAGCTGTAAATGGAGGAGAAGTAGGAATTTTTGACATATCAACATCTGGCCCACGTGCTGCTTTAGGTGCTGTAGGTAGAACAACTTTTTCTTCTTTTTTATAATCTAAAGTGTATCGATCTGTAAAAATATAAGGAACAGTGTTCATCAGTTAGAAAAATATTCAACTAATTCCATTTCAAGAAATATTTAAAATTTGGTGATGAAAAGAATATCAGACTTCTAAATCCATAACTGAAACTCACTGATAGCAAATTAATCTTGCACAATAATAATAAAAGAAATTCTGCAAGATATATTAAACAAAGGATGAAATAAATAACACTTGAACTGTAGTTCACTAGCATAATTGAGCATCAAATAACCAATCATATTATAACAAACATCTATTTATAAATATTATAATTTTAAAGTATAAATTACTTAGAGCCTAAGGAATATTACATAAAATCTTAGTCAATTTAATATGACATTTTAAAAACAGAAAAGGTTATCAACAAGGAATTTAAAAAATTTGCATAATGAAAGACCTTAAATTTAAAAGAAGAAAAACTTCATAGAGAAAATCAAGAGAAATTCAATGATTTTGTGAAATTCACTAAAACTGAATATAGATGAAAAATAAATGAAACCTTTTAACATGGATAACATATTCAAACGTTTTACAAAGCTAAATCAATGCTCTATCATAAATATCCTAGCATTAATAACAACAATAAGCTTTAAGTTAACTAATGATGATAAAAAATCAAAACATTCAACTATAATTATTGAAACTGCTTCATTAATTATTTTCATTAATAATTAATCATATTTTTATATTAATAAAAATAAACAATACTCATCAATTAATGTAAATGTTTATGTGACCATTAATTCAAATAAATTCAAAAATAGACTAATCATGAAAGAAGATTCCAAAAAAGCATAAGAAGCAAAGGAATAGAAGATAACCTGGCAGATTACATCACTAGAATAATCATAATCACTTCCTGAATGATTTTTCTTCCTTCCAAGAAATCATAAAGTATGTCCTTTCACCACATATAAATATATATCTTATAAATGACTATAGTTTAAGGTAAAATTAAAAAATAATAATCCAAAAAAATGTTAGGAATTTAAAAACAATAGATAAGATCTTAAACATAGGAAGAAAAACATGCAAAAGGGTACTGTATAAAAAATAAAGACATTTTATTCATAAATTTCTTTTTCGAATTGTTAAAGAAGTCAGTATATCTTTTTACCATCAAGATCCTCATTCTCCATAGTATCAGCCCAATCAAATCGCCGAGGTTGGATAACAGCATATCCTGTAGGAGCATCTTGATCTTCTCCTAAAAATGTATTTAGATCAAGGGTCTTGCCCTTAACTTTTCGCTTCCCTTTTGCTAGAAGGAAAATAAATAAATGATCAGCAAAGTAACTACACATAATTATATATATTTAGATAGATAGATAGACACACACACACACACATTTTTAAAGTGGAAGAAAAAATTATTTCAGTAGAATACTAAATTAGAAATAAATATTAAGTTTAAGTTGCAAATAAAAAGAGAATATTATGGAATAGAAGAAACTAACACACATTTTTACTGAAACAGTTTCTTTATTGAATATATTCTATTCAGAGGTATATTCCAAACAAATTGCACAATTAAATCAATCTACTGTAAGTCCAAGAGCTGAAAATGTTTTTTAAAAAATAACACATCACTCACATGATTAATGGAAAAAAATCATGATTATTATATGGAATAAATTTTTTAAAGTGCCACCAAATAAGAATAATTTTTTAATGTCAACTCTACGCATCTATAAATATATAAATTTTGTTTTCACATAAATTTGTTAAATGTATTAAATTACTCAATAACAGCTATACATTTGCTTTAAATTTATGACCAGAAAATATTTAAGAGATTTAGTCCACAGAAAAATTGAGCTTCTGTTCTATGTAGTTTTCATTACTTTAAAGGTAACTGTAATACAATATAATACAAATATTTTAATTCATTCCATAAATATAGGTACTTTTGTCACAGCTAATCTAAAAATAAACACTGATTAAGCAATTAATAAAAATTAAGAGCATAAATACTGTAAATTTTAAATCATTTTTGTACTTAACTATAATTAAAATTAAATTTTTTATGTGTACTTCAAGAGATAAGCAATACACACAAAGGATGTAGATGACTAAAGAATTTTAATTGATCGAACAATTAGCATTTTAAAAACACTATACCTATTATAAAAGCAAATAATTCAAGTTCATTAACCAGTAATAACTATTAAATTTATGAACAAAGGTTGCAGCTTTAAAAGGAAAGAAATCTGCTTAACTACACACACACACACATATATATATATATAGACATACAAAAACATGCCATTGTTATAAACACATAAAAATGTCATTAAAACCAAAGCAAATATTTAATTTCAATCATTAAAAAAATACAATATATTTTAGATTTATGTGATGCAAATAATGTTTTATAATTTATTGTTTGAAAATAAGTGGAATAAAATAATGTAAAACCAAAAACAACAATCATGCAATTAACTTAAAAAATTGTAAATTGGCAAGCAATTGTAAGAAATACTAGAAATACAATCTAATAACTTGTGCTTTTTACAGTGTTTGAATGCATTCAGTGACAAAAATCATGCAACATACATCTTAAAACTTACTATTTCTTCTGTTTACTATTTTGGCAAATCTATACTTATAATATTCTGTGTGTGCAAGGGGTGGTAGCATTCAACAGGCCAGACTGTCAGAACTATGGCTACCAAATGTATACTTTGGATGTCGAAATGTGCAATTCAGAGCAATTTTTTTTTTTAAAATTTTGAATCAGAATTTCAATTAATTAAAAACTAAATCAAATGTTAGTGTTTTTCCGCTATAATTCCAAAAAATATTACAGGGCAAAAATAATTTAAAAATAATATTGAAGTTCAAAACAATCTTTTCAGTGATAATTTTTTATAACCAACAAATCCACTTTTTACTGAATTTTTAAAACTAATTTAATTATATTTTTCAACAATTTCTTTCATAGAAAATAAAGGCTAAATTTGAGCTGCACTAGCATATTGCATGAAAACAAGAAAAATTAGCTTTTATTTTGCCATCTCATTGACAAAAATTCAGATGAAAAATGTTAAATATCATTAAAAATATAGAAAACTGTATTTTTCAGCACATATCTGTATGAAATGAAATAAATGAGAAATATAATATTTTCTGTAAAATAATTGCATGAAATAGTTTTCTATGATGTTTTATATCTATTTTATTAACTCAATAAATCAACTTTGTTTATGGTAAACATGGTTTAATATATATATATTTTTTTAATTCTGGGAGCAACAGCTTATTTGTAAACCTATAATAATAAAAATGCAGGAGTTAATTTTACTTTAAATGAAGTAAATAATCATATCTTGTGTAACTTAAGTCGGTAATTGCTTTAATAAATACAAATGTTTAGCTTTTATCTAAATCCTCTGCTCTGTAAATTATATTTAACAAAATATTCTTGAGACACTAGTATTTTAAATGAAAAGATTTGCACACCAATCAACTAAATCAATCACTAAAACTGATTCATTTGTGAAGATTTGAACTATTAAATAAAAAAAGGCGATTTTAGACCCTTTTATTGAATATCTTAAAGTTGATAATCCAATCATCGTCCAAAGCTTCTTAAAACTGATTGCCTATATAAGTTTATGAAAATGTTGATGGTTCTAAGCTGTTCTATTCAAAACTTCATACATCAATCTAATTTATTAGTAAAAATTAGAAACGTTCATTTGCTAATTATACAATGTGTCAAAAATATTTCTAATGTCAAAAATATTTCATACAATATGGATTTCTGAGGACCACATAACTGTATAAAAATTAAGACATAATAATAATTAAAGATCGAAACAAAATGAAATATTGTTATACACATTATTTAAATACTTTAGAATGTATCATTCAAAACTGTATTTTATGATGCATCTGAGAAAGTTTTGTTGAATTGAAAATTATTTTGTAGTACACATACGACTTAAATGCCAAAAGACTCGGTCTCCAGTATACTAATTTATTGAAAAAAATAGCTTGGTTTAGGTAAAAAAAATGTTTTTGTATTAAATGCAGTTTAATTATTTCTGTTCCCATTAATTTAAAGTTGAAATTTTATGGGAGTTGATAAAATATTAGAAAGATACATAGTACATTATGGTTTAAGGCAGTTATAATAGTATGAGTGAATAATATGACTATCAAAATGTGAAGTTAAGTTTTAATAAGCATTAAAATGGCAAACTGGTTGATCGCCAAAAGCAGTTAGGGTAATATAAAAGTTAAAATGCTTTTCCACTAAAATCAAAAGTTATCTATCTTCCCCTTTTGTTTCAATGAGCAATAAAAAGAACCAATTATGAAAAAAAATGATTAAAATATTGATTAAGCATTTAAATCTAAAAAGATTTGAGCTTTACACAATAATTTCTTTTGGCTCAGCTTTACTGTACGGTCACCCTTGGCGACTTTTTCAAAAGTTGGCGATAAATAATTTTTTTGGCAACCTTGGGGATAAATAATTTTTTTTTGGCAACCTGCCGAAAACTGGAATTTCCCCAGAAATTGAGTTTCCCCATTTCGAACTTCGGTGATATATGGTGAAGTTGATTTTGTCTTAGCTCCCACGTTCTTTGAATTTTATTGTGATGGCTGCATGGGGAGAATGATGTTATGTGGTATGATGAGCATGTGAATTTAAGGTATTTATATGGATTGGATGAAAGGAAAGAGTTTTTGTATGAAAGCGGGGTTGATTGCGAATAGGCATGAATGTCCGAAATGTAATAAAGATATGAAATTGGTTGCAAGGAAAGATGTTAGTGATGGTTATGAATGGAGGTGTAAATCTAAGGTGAAAGGAGAGGAACATGATGTTAAAAGGAGTGTTCTAATTTTTTGATGCTAATATGCCTTACATTTCTTATTTCCTAACATAACCCATAAAAGCTTTACACTTTTATCTTGTTACAATCCAGAAGTTCGTTATTCCTCTCCGAAACTTTTCAGCCATTTTCTATGCTCTGTATTCATTGGTTCACGCTTCGAAGTCGCCAGAATGGTGACTTTTGGCGAGATTTGAAAAAGTCGCCAAGGGTGACCGTACAGTAAAGTTCTACCTTTCTTTTTTTAGTCAAGCTGTTTTGCGAACAATAAATATTGTAACCATTTGTTAAATAAAATAAGCTTCTTTTAAATAACTTTAAATTTTACTCTTTTATTTGTTTCATCTGATTAATTATGTGCTATAATAGATAATTATTTTAAGTATTAGTATTTTTTTAAAGCATGATACTTAAATGGTTTCACCAAATAATTAATTTTTTAAAAAATATGATGGAATACTAATGAATACAACAATATTTAATGATCATACTTCTTACTAACTTAATTAAGATATTTAGTATATTTCATAAAATTTTAGCACAAAAGGTCAATAATGTTTTACAGTGATATACCAAAAAAAATGATGTTAAAATTTCTTACTATACTTCATAAATCTTCCAGTTTATAAGGAATAATTTAAACAAAGTGAATATTTATTTTTTATAAATAATAATGGGTAAACTTTAAAGAATTAAACATACAGTCCATAAAAAATGATTACAATTTTTAAAATAATATACTATTTCATAATGAAAACCTTAATATATATATGCATGCCAAGTTGTTAACAATTTAATAAATTGAACTTTTAGTTTTGCAATAAATTTAAATTCATAAATTATTTTCTTAAGAATTGAATATAAATAGTTAAAAATCTGGCTTGGCATTTATAAATATATATATAAAAGAAATTGTTTCATTTTTTCTTTCTTACTTTATTAAGAATTACAATACAAAATAAAATTTCAACAGCTACAAAATTAAAAGTTACACAAGCATCCCTGAAAGAAAGGAGCCAAATGAAAATACACCATGTACCAGTAAATTTTACTGTCTGTTTACAACATTAACCAACAAATTTACTTTTGAATTAATGTAAAAAACAATGTTGAAGCAATGAATGAAGTAAATTAGTATACAGCAAAATTGGTTATTTAAATAATAGATATAACTGTGAAGTTTCAAATTCGCTAGCTCAATTAATTCAATCTATAAGATAGCTTAACAGAAAAATTCATTTTTCCTGAATCATAATAGTACAGAAATGCAAATATCATACAGTGTCATATAAAATTAATAAGTAATCGGAGTTATTATTTTCAAAAAAAGTACGTACTCATATTGTTTGAAAATTTTGTCACGGATTTCGATGGAAAAAATGAAAGAAAATCAGAGCAACACGTGCTAAATTAGCTAACAATTTTTAAATGTTGCCCGATGTCACAGAGAACTAAACGGGAGAAAAATGAAGAAAACACAGAAAGTTTTAAAAAATAAATAATTTTGATTTAAAAAAATAATAGAAATATTCTTAAATCATTGGAGCCATATGGTAAGCAATGATTTTGATTGATCAAACGGAACAATCAGATTTTAAAAACAGTCATAAAAAGGCAGTGGGAAAATGATTACAACAGCGTGCACGGCTACGAAGGTCGCACATAGTTGCAGTAAGTCACCTATATTTACTAAACTATCAAATGATTACAGAAAGCGATTAACTATTGAAATAAACACAATAACGTATAAATAATGGAGTATATAGTAATGTTACGCATTGATAGACAACCACATGCTACCAAATCGCGAGGGCAGTTTTTTATCAGTGAGGTAAGATCAGAAGCAAAAGTAAGATTTCAGCATGGAATAAAAGTAAATTTACGCGTTAAATATAGAAGCTTTCTAAAAGTACACTGAAATCACTTTAATAAGTAATGATAAAATAAATTCACTTACTATTGGCGGCCATAATTACATCTATAGTAATCGCGGATTTTTCTCAGGAAAAAAATGCACTATCTTCACGTTGCCACGACACGATGGGACATAAACGAATAGAATTGTCGAAAAAGGCTGCAAAACATGTTGTCGTATAAAATGTGTTATTATCGATATTAAATAATCGATTAATGACAAGGGGTCCATCAAGAAGATCTAAAATCAAATAAAAAATCTCGATCGAATCTCAAAGATATGGTTTGGGAAATCGAACATTTTACAAACATTTATATAATTACTTCTAATTATTCTAAGGATTCATAATTTAATGCCTCGTTATCTTTTTTTCCAACATAAAACAATTTTATTTTTCATGCATTTGAGTTATTACGGTTATTAAAAGTAGGTTGAAATAATAAGGTCAATTTAAAATAAATCTAGAAAGACAAAATTATGCCGCATTCGTTCCATATTCTTTAACATGATTTTGTCAATCATTCAAGAAATTAATTTCAGAGGAAATAAGTGCAGGATAGCTGGTCACAATTCTGATGTGCATAATGGTCATCCAATCTTTTTACAGTACACAAATAGCACACAATATTAGATTTTACCATAAAAAGTTGGAAAAACAGTATCGTTTGATAATGTTTTACAATATTTTATCATTGTAAAATGAAGTACTTTCTTATAACAATAAATTCACCAAATCAATTCGCAATTTTATAAAGAACCTGTTTCAGTTTTAATGCAACTCTTGAATATTATTTTACCTAAATTTACTACGTTCCTGTTTTTCACTAGCCTCGAGATTCGAAATCGAAATGATTTGGTTTTGCGAGTAATGTCTAATCCATATAACCAACAGGAACTTTAATGGCAAATCTCGATTATAGTCGGTGTTTTGTTTGAAAGAGATATATTCTATATTTAATGGATTGTCCTTTCAATTTAATACTTATTTTAAATTTCGTGGTAAAAAGGAGACTTGAAGTCAAAGAGGAAGCGATTTCGCTTCTAATTAGGGTCTCTGGTTAGAATAGATTATACCATTTAGCTTCAAATCTAATAATTTTTTAATACGTGGGAAATTTTTAAAAAACCCTAATTTTTCAAAAATAATTTACTTTTTCTTAGTTTGTAAAGATTAAATATTAAAAAATAGAATAAATTAATTTTTTGGAGAAACTGGGATTGTTCACCAAATTTTTTATATAATTTGTTTTAAAATAATATTTTGGGATGCTATTAATAAAATTTGGATTTAAAAAAGTCTTCAAACAATTACCATCAAGTCTAATTTTTCATTTATACTTTTTAAAAAAATTTTTTGTATATACTTTACATACTTTCAAAATATAATTAAAAAATCCATGTTGTCTGGTCAGGCCCTGACTATGGCAGGGGCATACGGATCAGTTTCCCCGAGCCCCCACATAAGTAGGAGACCCCAAATGAAATAGAAATTTTATTTTACATTTCCTTCTTTGCTGAATGTTCTTCATCACTAAAGTAATGAAGCAAAGGGGGCCCAAAGAATTTTTTGCTCTGGGCCCCAACCAGGCTAAGTCGGGTCCTATGTCTGATGACATAAACTAAACTCTTCAAAAATGATGAATAACTTATTTAAATTTTTTGACGACTTATTATTAACTTCTTAAGTTTAATAACTAATTAAACTTTTTACAATCCATTGCCATGTACCTGATGATGATAGGGGACAAGAAAACTTTAATTAAGTACGTAAGTTTGCTTATTTTTTGTGTTTGTAAGGTTTTCATTACATTCATTTCATGGCTTTCATTTACAAGCGATGTTAAAGCATAATTAGAAAGATTGTATAACTATTCGCTGAAATATTTTTTATTGGGGTATTTTCTTACAAATAAATGACAAATACGGATACTGATACTTTCTATATTTTTTAAGTGAAACAGCAAACTCTTCTTTCGACATAATGGTTATAGTAATGATATGAATGGTAAACTTCTGCATTAACATTTTGAGCTGTCTACAAAGAACCTTTTCATGAGATGTATAACAAATCCTATGTAAAGAACTTTTTTTTGTAATCCTAGTATTTTCTTTTCTATGCCGACAAAAGATTTTCAAAATGTTCAATAGAAAATATCACTTTGAAATAGTAAATAATGGCATATCAATAAAAATAGAAACACTTCTAAACTGATCATCAGAGAGTTCTGGGATTTGTGTTGTGTGTCAAGTTTACTTATGTGTGAATCGTTGTTTTTGTTATGAATGGCACTTACCATGGACAAGAGAGCTGACGGCCGTCAGGAATTTTAAGCCAAATAAACATCTATTTTTTAAGTAGAGCTAACTAGGGCCAAGAGCACGACTCGGCCACACAATCATAACATTCACTTGCACGGTCGCTTTTTACAGAGGGGGGGGGCGCCTTTACACAGATAGTGCCCAGAACACCCATACCTTAGCCGGGAATCCCAGATGACAAGGAAGACGCGATACCTTTGTGACAGGACGCCGGAATATGTGAGATGTTTCTATCACTATCATAACTACTGAAAAATTTAAATATCTTTTTCTCCTGGTAAATATATGTATGCATATTGAAAAAATAATAATTTACCAGTCTACTAAATTTGACCATGGGGTTGCAGCAATTGATGCTAATATCTTAACTTTCGTAGGAGATATTATTGTAAATATACCAGTGATAAATCATATAACATGTTAAAGACAGGAAGATTCGGAAGTTCATATTGCGTAAATGCATATCGCTTGCACAAATGCATATTTTCACTTGCAATACTATGGAGGGAAAAAAATCCCTTTATCTTGCATATCTTCTTACTATTACACGCAAAATTGCATTTAGTGACAGGCTGACACAATTGTGGAAGAAAACAAAATTCATAATTTAGCAGTGCCTTCGAAAATCAATACGACTATCAGTAGGTAATCGACACATAATTCACCGTAAGAAGCTAAAATTATACGATTTACACATTCTGTGTGTAAATGAGTTAGGTTCTCTCTCTCTCTCTCTTTCTTTCTTTCTTTCTTTCTCTCTCTCTCTCTTTGTAGAAATCAAAAGGTGATAGATTCCCAAACCATAGTGAATGTAACCGCAGTTATTTTAAGAGATGTACAAAAAACTGAAAGTAATCTATGCTTTTACCATACCAATTTCAGCTTTAATTCAAGAAAATACCATTCCCCATGTCCTCACAACGCCAGAAAACCCCCATTCAGTGGTGCTATTTGGGACGTAATGGCAACATCCAAGTTAATCCCACCCTATTGGCCGATCTTTTATTTAAATTAAAGTTTTTGTTGATGCGGGAAAAGGCATGTCTATTGCTCTGACAGTTTTATCAAACAGCTTGGGGCGAATGCAAGTCTCAGTTTTTCACATGGGACAAGAATTTCAGCGTTTTGTACTCAGTAGCTTATTCTCGATCAAAACCTCATAGAACCTTATTTTGATCTTCTATAATTAACAGACTTTTATAACTATTGGTTATTTCGTGAAAAATTTAATTTTCTGATTACGAGAATAATGGTGTGCCGGAACTAGGATTTCTCAACAGGGAAAAATCGCTCATATTTCTCGGGTAGCAGTATTAGAAGGATTCATTTTGGAATTACCAGGTTCGATAGCATTTTGTCCAAATTTCCAGAACTAGCCGATCCTTCACATATTCCCAATGAACGAATGTAGACAAATGCTCCTTCACTATATCGAGACCAATGAGTCTCCAGTATTTTCCAAATTGATAATTTATTTTCTCTCTCTAGAACTCTTCATGATTACTTAACATAAATTTGAATTTCTAATGTCGCAAAGAATTGTGAAGCTTTCGAAATCTGCATAGGCAAGTCTGGAACGTATGGATATAAACATAAACTGTGGATGGTGTTATTGTGAGGATTATAGTCGTTTGAAGGCATCACTTTGACAGATTGTTAATTACCCACTTTCCCCATATTCATTATTGCATCCAGGGACTCTACTGAAAACATAAAATATTAAAATTAATACGCGCGTATTAACAAATTCTTATTAATACCATATAAGCAAAGAAACATGCTGTAGTTGATACAGTGAAAAGTTATGAATGATATGTGTACTATGTCTTAGAAGGTCTAGAATTTTGTATACCCAACCTGGACGATGTTCACATTACGTTATCCAATTATGTTGAGAATGAGGATAATTCAAGGCCGGCTATAGATCATCTCAGATATCACGGTTTGAAACCAAATCCAAGTAAACGTGAGGAAATCCTTAGCTGCCCTTCTGGGGTACCATACAACAATTTTGTGCGCCTTCCGAAAAGACTTAAGAGCTACTCAAATTTCCAAAACCGAAACTATTGCAGAGTTCGGGTAAATGCCTTAACCATGATAAATTTTTATTGCCGCTTCATTATAAGTGCTGTCAAAACCCAAACTCTCTTGCACGAGGTACTATGAAAAAGTGGCACACACACACACACACACACTGCTCTAAAGCCATTTCCTTTTATTTCATAAAGGTTCTAGTTTATCTAGATATTGTAGGACTCTTATTCTCATCTAAGAGATACACCTATCTTATCACATTTATGTCAAAATTTCCTTGTTGGCCAGAAGAAGTACTTATGACGGATTTCACAGCTGAAAATGCAGCTCTTACACCTGGCACATATGGTAAATTTTTACTAGTGACCAATTATTGCAATTCAAGTCTTCATTGGCCCAAGACGTATTTGAGCAATTCCATATCACACATCTAACAGTGGATTAGTAGAAAAATTTTCATCAGAGCCTTAGCAGATCCTGAAATATCCTAATTATGTACGATGGGCGGAAACTTATTGGTTTTTGCTCACCGTGGGAAGATGATCTTGGTGATATTTGCTCCGAGGTGTTCATTGAGAGAATATTGTCTTTCTGGGGGAATTTCTATAGATCTCTAACCATACAAACAAATCTTTCAGCTTTTCTCAAGCATTTGTGTAACGTATGATAAGCTCTTTTATTATTCACATCTCTCTTTATACTTGCATCCATGTTGTTGTACTCAACAATGTTGTGAAAGTACCATTGAGACATCCATATAATGAGCTCTATAAAATCAGAAAATCGACTAAACACTTTACCTTTCCGATAAATGGAAAAGACTTTGCAATTAGAATTGAAATCTTAAAGACAAGCATTCACTGTTCAACAAGGTTTATATCTACAATCAACACCATCAGTTAATTATGATGATAATACACTCATTATCTCAAAGAAAATGTTTGAGGGAAATATCATCTCTACTCCCAAATAGAGATATTCGTTCTGGTTGAGTAATGCGTTTAAGTCCTTGCGACTCGTGATGCATTCAATACCACCAATACTTGGGAGGGAAAAATACTGTTGGGAGTTAGCCACAGCGATCGAAAAATTGTATTTTCTCATTAATTGATGATTAAACTGCAAAAATTTTATTTTATTTCGATTCTTATTTATTTCGATTCTTTGTTTAATAGTTTATCTTTATGTTTTTTACTCTATCTACAGCTTTAACAGCTCTTTTTTTAGTTTCACCAGCATCGCTTAAACTCAAAAGCTTAGTGTATTCAGTAGATCCTTCATATAAATATTTTTGTTATAATTAAAACAATTTGTAAAGCAAATTTTCTGAAATAAAAAAAGTTTTTTTTCTACTAAGAACTAATTTTTTGAAAATAAATTTTTGTTTAGTATGGGGATCAATGTTTATCAAACTCCATAACCCTATTAACACTTAGAAATTTCACAATTTTACAAGAAAATATTTCGAAATTATGCACATACTATTGATACGAATTGCAACCAGCTTGATAGAAAACATTAACGAAAACAAAAGGACAGACGGACTATCACAGTAGCAAAGAATTATAGAAATGGCGGGCTTTAGAACTTAATGAAAAATCAATGTTAGGTTGAAAATTTGAATTTTTCACAGCAATATCAAATTGCTTAACTTGAAACAACGAAAATATAAAAATGCATCCGAAGGGTGAATTAAATATTTTAGATCATTAATCACATTTCTACTACTCTAATCGCAAAATGGTGTTATCTGATAAATGAATATTCCAGTAGTCCAGTCTACAGAATAAAAAAAAAATCGTTTTACGAATGATTGACGATATTTTTATGTTAATAATGAAATGAAATGAAATGGGACCTAATACTTTTCTTTCAATAGTTTTTACTATCCAGAAATTAGTTATAAGTTTCAGAGTACATAAACAGAAAAAATATTTAGTTGTAAGCATCACCTATTGATAAAATATGTCAATATTACCATAATGTTGTTACTATAGCAACTGTGGGCTCTATAAGAGTGTGTAAGCCTGCATCAAAATAAAAATTATTTCGACAAAGAATAAATGTCACCATATGAGGATACAAATTAACATTTTAGGGGGGGGGATCATACTCAAGAATATAAATCTTGGCAACTGAAATGCTTTGGTGGTATTTGAGGATCAATAATAATAATTATTAAAAAAAAACTTAATTAGGCAGAAAATTACGAATGGAATTAAACTATCCTCAAGGCTTTGTGACTTTTTATAAGTTTTATGACTTTATTAGAATTGATATTATCAAACTTTAATTAATTAATTTCATAAGAATTAAAATTTAATTTCTTTCACTTAAAGAGAGAGAAACAGAATCTCAGCATATGATCAATAGGCCTCCAACTTAACTACCAATTTAAGATGGACCCTCTAACCGAAAAAAATGCACATATAAACAATAAATATTTTTAAAAAATATTAAAAGGGACGCCAATTTCAACATTTGTTTTTTCCTAAAGTTTTTGGACAATAATTTTTTTAAAAAAAAATAATATAATATACAGCTACTGCTACAGACAGCATTGGTTTTGAACCTATAATCTAGGTTAATAAGATTCTAATCGTGCTAGTGACATTCGAATGCATGCCAAAATGTGTAACAAAAATTTATTACTGAATAGCAAAAGTTGCTGTTACTTATGGCACTTGCCTACGGACAAGCTTCCCGCTGATACAGCAGCAAATTTCAGCCGAAATGACCGCCCCTTGTTTTTTGAAGTAGCACGAACTAGGGCCAAGAGTACGACTTAGCTATACACTCATCAAATTTGCTTGCACAGCCCCATTTTACAGGGGGGGGAGGCGCAGTCACACATCTCACAGAAGAACAACCATTCCCATACCGGGACTCAAACCCGGGTCTCCCAGAACACGAAAAAGACGCGCTACCTCTGTGCCAGAAAGCCGGCAATTTTATTATAGTAGAGCCAAAGTTACTTAGACACACCTACATGTTGAAGATATCAGTTATAATTATAAATACTTATTTTTTTTTTATTCCTTTATCCAAACCATGTAATTTATCTAATACTTTAGATAGTATTTTACAAAATAGAAAGTTTTTTCGTTTGCATTTTTAGAATATTTCTGAGAGAGAATCTCGCTTGATTTTGATTAATTTCTTTAAATAGATCGATTTTTTATTATGAATTTAAGATATTTGATTTTTGAAATTTTTTCTTTTAAAATTTTGTGCGATAAATATCTTATTTCACAACTTTATGAAATTGCCTTTTACTATCTTTCAATGATAACAATTTACATTGAATGTTTCTGTTTTTGAATTTCATAATTATTACTCGATCATAAAATGTTATCTCTAGATTAGTTCAGAATCGAGTGACCTTGAACAATTTTGAAGGAAAGGGAATTTTTTAATCCAAAATCTAAATGCCCATTTGAAAATTCCTAATTTTTGGCATAATCATAAATGAGTTATAAATATCTGAATTACATTGAGTTTTGAAGGATTTTATTTTTAGCATTTCAGACATTGCTTCTCCCTGAGTCTCCTGGCCAGAAAGTAAACATTTTAATCATAACTTTGCTCAGCACGATTATTTACATAACAACAAAAAAAATCTGAAACGAATTTTTTTAAAAATTATTGTTTTTTATTAAATATTTGCAATATTTAGAGGAATATCTTTCCCTTTCACTATCTGTTATCTGGATATATCAGGCAAATTGAACAGGTGATAATGCTGTGGCAGGTATGTGTGTGGGAGAATGGGAAAATGTCCTTGCCAAGACAGAAGGTGAAAGCATCGATTTTCCCCGCAGAGGTACGGAGAGAAATTATATAATTTTCACAAGTGATAATTCCAATTTCGTTTGTTACTTCTTTTGTGCCAAGCTGAACTTTCGGTAATTGCTGTCATAAAATCAAAGTATAGAAATTTATAAAGCTTATTAATATTTCTCCCATTAAATTTTATGTAATCTAAAAAGTGTTTTTTTAATATTTTGCTCAATTTATATAAATACTAGCCGCATTTGGAGACCAGCTGGTTTGCCTAGATTACTTGGTTTCTTAGCTATTTAATTATTAATATGAAATGTTATTTGATCTGATAAAAAAACATGAATTCATTTGAATCATTTTACTGTAAATTCATATACATTCATATATATATATATATATATCCCAGAGGACGATACTTTTAATTAATACAACATTCCAGAACAACGCCATCTATCGAGATTTCGAAAAACTGTCAAAATTAATATTGAGGCAGAGGCCCCATTAACATCCGTAAGAGAAAGACGTCTCCACACGTCAGCGATTCCCGCTCTCAAAGCTACGCGGTAATATGTTTTCAGTCATAATGCTTTTACTACTTCTAACATCCTCCTAGAGGAAAGGATCTAACTTTCGTTTTATTCAATATCTCCATGTTTTAATTCTTTTTAATATTTCCTTGTAAATACTCCCCCTTGTAAATATTTCCCTTTAACTCTAAATAAATTCTTTTTTTAAAGAAGTATCTTCGTTCTTTTTTGCATTATTTTAATCTTGGTTTAGAAACTAAACCGTAAATATTAAAAACACCCTAGACACCATACCACTAAAACCCCACTATCTGAAGAGTCTAATTTTTAGAAGATTTGGTCACACACACACACACACACGCACACACACATACAGGGTTAAGTCAAAAATATTATTAAATTTAAAAAGGAAAGTTAAACTGAATTTAAATTAATATCATTAAAAAATAATGTTTTGAGTTTTGAGTAGTTCGTTTGAAAGATATGAGCCTGAATTTCGGCAGGCAAGATACAGAAATTACTTTTCTCTGTATGGTTAGACCTATTTTTGTGCTCGATAAAGCTTTTCTGTTTCTTGACTTCGTTTATGTTTTCTTTTTTCCTAGTCCCCTCCCCTTTTTTTGACATACAACTCCAACGAACCATTTACAGTTAAATTCCTACAACATTTTGCAGCTCCATTAATTAACTAACAGAAAGTTTAAATTAAGAGCAACTGCAAAAACATTCAATGAAGCATCTGAAATGTTTCCATGACTTTTTGATTGTTGCCTTTCAACAATAATCAATAAGAGCGATTTCTGTGTCACATACGATGGTATTTCATGCACAGCTATTGATGACTACCTTGCAAATAGTATTTTCTGAAATTTTTAAGAGCACCTTGAAATTATTTAGACAAGGCAACAAGGGAATCAAGTATCCAGAATTTTGAGAATAATTAAAATAATGAATACAAATCTAAATGTAATAAAGATTACATGTAAATAAAAATAAGTAATATAAAAATTTTAAATCAATTCCTACTTAAGTCAACAAAGAAAAATTTTATTTTAGTTATTTTTTATAGGCCGATAGACAGTCATTCCTTGATTTCATTCAGCTGAAAATTTATCTGGTTCTATATTGCAGTTGTTGAAATTGTGTACTGAATTTCATGCAGCTCGCTCTCTGCATTTTGTAATTATCGTGCGAAAAGCTGGATAGACAGACTTCCTCTGAACAGATTTTACTCAAAATTTAACAGAAATCTGAAAATTGAGTGTAAAGATCGTATATCGAATTTCAAGCCTGGCTCAATAATTCTAGTTTTTGAGTTATCTTTGTTACAAACAGAAAGACAGATGGACATTTTTTTATAAAATGAGTTTTTTGAACTCAGAGTATTCTGAAACGTGGTCAAAATCTCTAGTATGAATCTTTTGAAGATTGCTATACTTTTTCTATCCTACGTATGTGGGAAAGTAAAAATAGATTCTCTTAACCCTTTCAAGGGCAGTGGGAAATATATTTCCCTCAAAATTTATAAATCTTCGAGAAATTATGAATATTGGCATAAGTTCTAACACATTTTTCGATAAGACAGAAATTAGATGCTTCAATTCTTTATCTCGCACAAAAGACCACATTTTGTTTTGTCACTTAGGTGTCAATTAATCAAATTTAATTTATCTAAGAAGTTCAATGAATCTCTTTACTTAAGCCATTCACAGTTCTACAACTAAAAAAAGGGCATTTTAAAGGGTTAAAAAATGATGCTTCGTAGAACAAATTTCAAGGAGACACTGTAAATCATATGTTTCAAAGACCTGTTTCAACCTCTGTCGTAGGTTTTGTTTGAAAAGATCCTTATATCTTGATGGAAGAAGTTTTGTCCCTATGGTGTTGTCGAACTTCACTCCGAAAGATTCGTGCGCCAATGGTTATAGGCACTTGCCCACGACGATATTTTGTCTCTGTACTCTTTGTGGAAGGAACGTTGCCAAAACTACTGAATAACTTATTGAGCTCCATTCTGTGTACTGTCTGGATATTCAAGGTTTCAAAGTCTTGCTCAAATTAAACAATTTTAAGTTGGAGTGAGAAAGAAAGTTGGGTAAGAACTTTATTAGAGAGTACGTGAGAAAGATTGAGGAGACAACTTCCGATGTTTAAAAATTGCAAATCTCGTTTTCTCCGGGTTTCCCCCCCCCCCCATTCTGTGAGAAGATGATGTTTTTGTTAGATTTTGATGTCTCCAAAATTTACGGCAACAGATATTTTTAACTGCTTTTACCAGTATTTCATTATTATCACTACGTATGCTTCTTTGACAGCGGATGCATTTTCAAAAGGTTGACCTGCTTTTACCAGTATTGTTTATTATTAAGTACTCTTCTTTGACAGCAGATGCGTTTTTAAAAAGTTAAAGAAGAACTACGACATCGTAGCTGTTATTTTACCTAAAAATCGGTGAGTAGCGAAACTTTGCTTGCTAGCTAGGAAAAGTGACAATGCAAGTTTTAAAAAAATTATAAATATATTATATATATACACCTATATATCGAGAGATGGATAAAGAAGTCTCGTCAATGTTTCAAAATGGTATAAATTGGTTAATGGTTTAAATAAATTAAGATAAATAAAGACTTAAAAAGCAATAACGCTTTCACATGATAACTTGAAATTTACAATCAAAGATTTAATTTTAATATTTTTTGTAATTATGATTTGTTTCTATATACCTTAGCTATACTTAAGGTTTGTCAAATTATTTTGAAATCACTCTGTATAATGCAACTATGACAATGGATGTTCAATGTAAAATAAATACATAATAATTTTTGTACTTTATTGCTAATCTCTACTAAGAGATAAAAAAAAATTTTGCTGATAATGATACGACAAAATTTATTTCTCAGCTTTGTCTTTTTCCTTCACTGTAAAATATTCACAATTTTTCAATTTTCGGCACTTGGCATAAGACCACTCCTCCACTGCCGCAGTTGACGGTTCTCCATTTCGTAGATGTCTGATCAAATGCTACGCAGTCTTTATCATCGAAGTAGGAATTGGGTTCTCGCTTGTCCCAGTTGGTGTAGTCCAAAGATGATCCATCGGCCCAAATGAAAGACTCTAAGATGATAAAGAAAAGAATATTATAATTTTGTAAATCTTGATTTGAGTCTGAGTATATAAACTAAAACTAAAACAAAAACAGTGGCCTTCGAGCCGCTTGTGTATTTCTGCAAAAGAAATCACTCCTAATAAAAATTATTGTACCTGAATTACTTCGAAATAAATAACTTTAAAGCATTTAAAAGTGATTTTTCGACAGTTTAACCTTCTTATATTTTAGATTTCGTTATTACGATATTTCTCGTAACCCCCTGTACGAAACATTGTTGCTTCGGTTTTTTTAATCTTTAAAATTTATTCTTATTTGCGTAGTTTATGCATTTTTTTGTTTAATGATAATGAACACACACACACACACAAAAGATGTAATTGATATAATTATAAAGTATAAATCTTATTGTAAAAACATTGAAAGATTATTATTGTAAAATGTGCTTACCAATTTATTTGAATAAAAAAATACAGAAATAAAATATTGATAATATTGAAAAGCTTGTTTTTGAATTATAAAGTTAATATATTTTTTAACAGTAAAATGTTTAAAAAATTTTCTTCTTATGGCACTTGCCATGAATTCTAATCATGGCCTAATCAGCCTAATCAGCATCTCTTGTTTTGTAGTAGCGCCATCGAGGGACCAGTGTACGACTTTTGCTACTCACTCATCACAGTCACTTGCCCAGCCCCATTTTACAGGAGGACACATTCACACACCTTACAGACAGAACTCGGAAGAACAACCATGCACGAACCGGGACTCGAACCTGGGACACTCAAATCACAAAGAAGACGTGCTATCCCTATACCAGAACTCCGGCGGATTTTAGTTATAACCATATTAATGGGCGCACAAAACAATCGTTCATATTTTAATTAAATAAAATAGCGACAAGTGGACAAAATGGCAAAGGAATAAAAAAAGAAAGGAAAATTTGATTGGCGGGATCATTATTACAAAAAAATTAGAAAGAGAAACGAAAGTGAACGAGAATGAAAGACAATTCCGGTTTTAAACTGGTATTTAAAAAACAAAAGTGATTAAAGTCGATGCTCCACTATAATGTCTTTAATGATTAAGTATTTATCAATTTGCTGAAGAGACAGATCGATCGAAATGATATTATCAAAGAAGATTGGGTAACGCATCTATTCGCACGACTTCTGTTGAAAACTGTAAACATTGTTGCGAAAGAATCTCATTACTGATGAGCCAGAGAAGTCCTGCAATGCTGTTAAATTCTTTAAAACGCTAGACAAGTGTTATGTGTAAATATTCATCTCTTATATATGTGTCGATTGATGGACAAATATGATTTTAATACTTCGCTCGCTGAATTATGCCCCCGTATATGTCAGAGTAGTTCTAAATATCAAAAATAAACTCAAGGATCACTTTTTAATGCACCATGTTCTTGTACTCGGATAAGCAAATTTCTTCAAAATCAATTTCATCTAAAATTTAACAGAAATCTATAAATATTATGTAAAGAACACATATCAAAGTTCATACCTTTAGCTCAAAGTGTTTTTGAGTAATCATGTTCGCAGACAAATAAGAAAACCCTCTAAAAACGAGTTTTTCGATCTTCAAGAAGGTCTCAAACGTAAAAATTCGTGAAAATATCAAGGTCGATTTTTTTTTAAAATGATTACAGTATTTGGTACTTTTCTGTTAACTGCGCGCAAACGAAAAATCCCCAAATAAGTTTGGCGGAATTCTACATTATTTGGCGATATTTCGCTTGTACCCGGCTAACGCAAAAGTACCCAATATTTTCTCTTTTTATGTTGCAGGAAAATAATTAATAACTAATTATTGAATAATAACATAATAAATATTAAATTATAAATTTCAGAATTTTCAAAAGTAAAACTAGACTTAATTCTTCTGTTTTCGTTGCCGCCGCTAATCATAACTGTTACAAGTCGAAGCATGCCGGCTTTATGATACAAAGGTAGCGCGTCTACCTCGTGATCTGGTCTTTTCGGGTTCGAGTCCCGGTTCGGGGATGGTTGTTCTTCTGTGTTCAATCAACGAGATGTGTGACTGTGCCCCCCCTGTAAAAAGGGACTGTGCAAGCAAATGTGGTGAGTGTGTAGCTAAGTCGTACTCTTGGCCCTATTTGGCGCTACTTCGAAAACAAGAGGTGCTCCTTTCGGCTTAAATCTGCTGCTGTATCAGCAGGGGGCTTGCCCATGGCAAGTGCCATAAGTAACAACACAAGTCGAAGCATTTTAGTAAAATTAAAAGAAAATTTAAGTTGAAAATTATAAGCAAAGTTAAATTCTTTAATATGGAATTAATTATTTTACAATGTTAAATATTTTTATTTTTGCTGAATATTTTCTTGAACTAATTGCATGTTTTATTTATTCATTTCAATCAGTTAAAATAAAATTAGAGTTCATTACTAAAATAAAGCTTGTTAAGCAGCTAAAACTGTAAAACCTATTACTAGAACAAATATAAATATTTTGTTGCTACAGTAATGGATTTTTCATGCATTTCATTTTCGTATTTTTTAAAGTTATTCTTATTTATTGATGGTTGAAAATAAATTACAGCATATTTTGATCAAATTGATGATGGATCAAACCAGTTTAAGACATAAAGCATTTCCTTCTACGGAAACTCCCGGAAACACATTGAAAGTCGCTTTAAAGATTACGAAAGTATTATCGCTTTTACTTATGGCTTAAATAAAGCTGACTTTATATTCCAAACCAGTTCGAAGTTATTTCAATTTCTGATTTCCAATGAAGAAATAAGGAAGTATGTGTATTTTGTCTATGTACATGCAAAAAATGTTATGCATATACAAATGTGTAAAAAAGAGAAATGCGTCTTTATTAATTTCTTTTGATACTAGAAAAACTGTTTGAATAACCAGATTTTTATCTATCAGAATAATCACCATTTTGTTAAAAAAATTCTATTTTCTTAATCCCAGTTACAGAAATTTATGAAAACGATTATATAAAAAGCTTGATTTTTTCAATAAATAATATTCTAAAATAAAACATATCCTGTTCACTTTCCCTCTGTTAGATAACAAAATTAAATGAACATTGCATTTTATTCGCTCTCCGATTGAAAGATAACGAGTCAGCGGACCAATGGCGTTTCAAGTTTGTTTTATCTGTATTGATTCAAACGTTTAATGAAAATTATTATTACGTCATAGTATTTATATTGACGGTGGAATTGTGATAAAAAGAAAAGTTAAGCTTTAATTAATACCAAATTAAAAAAAGAGTTTAAAACATTATTATTTACTAATTCTTCTTTTAGACAAGCCATTTGTGGTATCACTACTGAATAGCTTTCAGGTTTGTTTACCTTTTTTCGAGTAAGGGGAATTTTTAGCCTCCAAACACATAAATGACATTTTGTATATAAAAATTTTGGCAGCATATTTGCCAATCTATCAATTTTCCAAACAAATCCATCAATGGATTTATCTATGCTTGATGACTCAAAAATAGGTGCTTTTCCGTCAGCTGGGTGGCAGTGAAAAATAGCCAAAGAATGCAGAATTGCGCCAAATTTCTTTGGCGACTTTATGCTGCCGCGCAGTTAACAGAAAAGTACCCAAAAAAATGCAGCAAGCTTTATAAAAGAAATATGGTATGTTATATTTACAATAAAATAACGGTACACATATATTATCCAGTCGATCCACCAACATCGCCCCAACCGCTCCAAATTTCATTTGATAGATAAAAATTATTTAACGGTTTTGAATACGTGACAAACCAATTTTGGCACGTAAGCGATCTATTGGCAATATTTTTTTTAAATTTGGCGAAATTGTTCGATGGGATAACAACGCATGTGCCAAAATAACAAATCCGCATAAAATTTTGAGCCAAGTCGGTCAAAGGGAAGAGGGGCTAGCACTTCGATGCTTATGCTGCTTAATAAGCTGTGAATAAAAGTAGCTTTCTTTTTATTTGCTATCCATAAATATTTTTTGCCTTTTTAGAAGCAGAAACAATCAAAATGCTCTTAACATGAAAAAAAAACCCATAAGAAAATACTAAAAATGTAAGAATGAATTATTTGAAGCTTATTAGCAACATCAGCTGATGGCAGTTTCCGAGAAGGAAGAAAATTTTTTAATGATCCAATTTATCAAATGAAACTAATAAAATTCTTCATGGAATCAAAATCGCAATCGGGGTTGGTAAAATCAAAATTCTAATTTTGAAGATGAGAAATTAGAACGAAAATTATTTAAAGTAACGTACTAAAATTATTTAAACAACAGTTTTGGAAGACTGGCAGATAAAATATTATTCTTAATTTTAAGATTTTCTTTTGAATGGTATTTAGAACTATCCCCAAATTGTTTCAAAGATAATATGTTCTTTATAGAAGCTGAAAATAACAGCACACGCCCCCCCCCGACCCTTTATGATAAAGAGTGAATAGAGATTAAACGGACGTATAAACATATACGGTCTGACATAGAGTGGACGATTAATGTATCCCGTTTGGCATTGCTAAAGTTAATTATTTCTTATAGAAATAATTAACATTTATATAAAAAATCCATTGAATAATCTAATTTGACTTTTCTTGTCATTCTGGGAAAGGCTTCAGCTAGAGTTAAAAATATATAAGAATTAATCAAGATCAGTTTCCAAATCTCAGAACTCCATCCTTTTTCTCCATCTTATCAAAACAGCTTTACCAAGCAATATCGTTGGAAGATTAGAGAAAATTTCGTAAACAAAAAATTAATATTTCAGTTCATCAGGTAACTCTTTTGAAACCTTTCAATGAAATTTAAATTTTCATTTTTACTTTTTCGTATATGAAGTACACAAAGGGAAAATATTTCAAAAGTACAAAAAATTGTCCTCGAGAATTAACAATTCGTCATATTTAAAAAATTGCCTGTGTTTGGAAAACCATTTTTTTTTGGAATGCTTTGTGTTTAACGATTTAAATTTGGCACGTTCCTAAATTGCATCTAGTATTATTCATCTTATTTCAAGAAATAATTATCCCATATTTTATGATGAAATCCATAATAATAAATAAAGTGTTTTGTTTTTGCGATGTAAATTATTGTCCATTGTTAAAACGTAAGAGAATCGCCAGATTTAACAAATCAAAATATTATGTTGCGAATATTCTTGAAATGTGAAAGATGAAAAATCTTCATTACATTCTAAAAAATAAATCCATTTTATAATATACTAAATTAAAAATAATAAGATATAATTTATAATAAATAAATTATATCTCAGATTCGAAAGGAATTGAGGGGCCGGTAGCCTGGTGGTATGGTCCAGGTACCGAAACCAGAGGATTTCAAATCTAAGGCCCAGTTCGTCGTTTTAGTGGGTTTGATGCACATTAAATCTGTCGAGGCCAAACGCTGGTGTAGCGAGGAATATTGGAGAGGGGGTGCCAGCTCAGGTGTCTTCCTCGTCTCCTGAATGATGTTCAAAAATATGATGCCCTAGTGTTGTTTTAAAACGGTTCGTTAATATAACTGAACTGAACCGCAATGAGCAGTTGTTACTACCATCTTACGATTCCCTAGTCGATAACTAAAACAAAGTTGATTAGTGCTGATTAGTATTTGAGAATTTGAATTTGTCGTTTGCAGAAAAGAAAAAAAAATATAAAAATAGCTAAAATAAATTTATTCTATTGAATATTTCATATATATTATTGTTTAGACCATGAATAAGTTGTGCTGGGTAAAATGATCTTCATTCAAAATAGAAAATCAAAAATTTAACTATTTAAAATTTAAAAAAAAACATCAAAAAATCATGTTTATATTTTAATTGCTCAATACCGATCTATATACCAAATTTTATTCATTTAGTTTATTTATTTATTTATTATTATTATTATGAATTTACGCTTCTTATACAGATAGACAGGAATACATACAAACATTATTTTCCGATCTGAAGACGGAACAAACAAAAATAAAAAAATTCTTCGATATTTCGAGATAGAATTATTGGCTTGTATTACACTCTTTATATATTTCAAACATAATAAATTAAAATAAATAAAGTGAGAGACATTTGAACTGAACGATAGTTGAACTGACATTTGAACGGTAGTAACAATTTCCGAAGCCATTTAGTAGCACATCAAAATTCGGAAGAATTATAGAAAAACAAGTTATCTGATTTCAGAGCTCTGTTTAAATGAAAGTCAGAATAATGGCGATTAATGCAATGATGGATTATATCGATTGTAATCGATTATTCTTTGTATTTTTTCTCCTTTCCTTAGAGCGGAAGTAGAAAAAGTTCACGCAAGGCTTGTTTATCGTCAGAAGATTATCTTCGAACCCATCTTTAAAGGAAAATAACTAGATTCTGTAAATATTTATGTCACATAATATTTCTAAAAGAAGGTCATACAGAAATTTTTTCTTACAAAAATTTTTTATCGCTGCAAAAATTTTCCATGAACGTTTTTTGCGTTTACTTTTATATATATCATTCCAATGAAAATAAGTTTCACCATTTATGAATTATAAAAAAAATGTTAATCGACAAGAATTTATTTTAGTTAAAAAATCAATAAATCCACCTTTTGTGCCCATTAGATTAAAACAACCATCATATATTCCGCAATGCATCCTAATCAAAGAATCAACAATAGAATAAAAAAGGTAATTAAATAATAAAGAAATTGATAAATAAATAGAAAAAGAAGATAATAAAAAAATTGATAGAGTAAAGAAAATTAAAATAAAAGAAACTTAAATTTTTATATCTATGATGATGCTATAAACAGAGTTAAAATTTTAAAAATTATAAAATCCTTCTCATAATTCTTTTGTATTTACTCAAAAAAGTTTTTTTTTTGTTTTCATTCTATGAAGATAAAAATTAACTAAAAATTAAAGATAATTATATAGGCAATCAAATTATAGAGAGAAAGAAATAACTTTGTTTTAATTGCCATGTTTAAAAAAAGTGAATTTCGGAAATGTAGCCAATTCATGTTCTTGGTTCGAAAGAAACGTAATCTTACGGGCCGTCTGACTTGTATCTTTACTTTGTTTCAACCTATATTGTGACCTGTAACTCTTTTCTCTACTTGGTATTAAAAACCAATATTAAATTGATAGAGTATATTTTATGTATATATGTCTCACAGAAAGGGGAACTGATTTTATTCAATTCCTATTATTAGTTCAAACTTTCAATAGATATATCAAGTTCAAATTTTCAATCGTTAATAAAATAATTTTTATTCATCCACTCACGTTCGAGTAAATTTTTTAAAGCTCGTTGTGAATGACACTTGATGTTAACACAGTTTTTTTTCAAATATTAATTCGTTAATGAATTTTTAATGCTTTAAATAAAGTTTTAGCAGTTTGTAATGTAAACAGAAATCAACAGGCAGTAGCTCAATCGGTAAAATGCAAGGATTTCGGTATTTTTCACGTGAAGGTGAAGAATGCGAGTTCAACTCTTGCGAAGATCAATGATTTTTTGATAAACTACTTATATTAATTATAATTATTTAATAAAAAGTAACTAAAATAAAACAGATTTTGTATGAAGATTCTATATGAAGATATTCTGTATGAAGATACAAAATCCAATGAATGAGGCTGACAGCCTCTAATCTAAAGAGTAAAGGTTGATGACACAGCATATTTGTCACAATATTCTTCGTCACTTTGCTTAAAAGTACTTAAGAGCAAAATAATTTTTGAATAAATTTTACTTCCATTGTTTATATCAATATTAATGATGGTGAGAAGTCGATTTTCTTTACAAAATTATGATATTTAATTTTTTAAAAATATTTTTAATGCTTTAACAGGTGTTTTCTTTATAAAACCGGTAGAATTTTTATTCTAAGTATATTTTTTGGGAGGTTACATTAATTTTTATATTTGCATTTACATACGTTTTGATGTTATTTTACATCTTTCAATGCTGTTTCATACATTCTAATCATTGGTAGAATTTTCTTACAAAAAACCTGATAGATTAAAATCTATTGCAAATTATTTTTTGTTCAAATTCTGTATAATAATGCCATACTGTGTTCTGTTCTTCCAGAATTAGAGAATAAGTAATCTCTTCATTTAAAAATATTTTATAGTTGTTTAAATGTTTTAAAGTGTGAAAAAAACTAAAAATTTCGCGTTATTTATTAGTGGAATTCCAATATGTAAAGGAAGGATAAAAATATAGATTCGGTTTTTTAAATCAAGAACAAGGTAGTGTAATTCTTAAACTATTCTCAAATTATTTGATAAAACACTAATCTAGAAATCTTTGCTTTAAACTTTTTTATTCGAAAATTAAATTAATTAAAATTAAAAAATAAACCCTTTTTTATACTTAAAATTATTTTATAAGTTTTAATTTTTTAAATGCTTTTCTTTTCAATTTTTTAAAATTCAAATATTCAAATATATAGGTTTTTTCGAACGTTTTTCAAAAAATTCATTCTGAGCGTAGTCACAATTTAGTTTGGAGAGTCGATACAAAGAAATAAAAAATACAAAAGGGAAAAATTATTAACTTTCTTTGAGAAAGTATTGAGGATAAATCCAGACAGAATCCTTTTATAATAATAATGTACGATTTTAAATTTAATGGCTTATTAATATTTCTAAAAAGAAGTTTTATTATTCGCAAGTGCAAATTTATTCACTTGGTTTTATTCAATTTACTGTTATAATAAAAGTCTAATAATTTTCCTTGATAAGTATCTCAAAAACTGCATTATATTCAATACAGTAATAGTTTTTATATTTTAAATATTAGATTAGGATAATCATGAAAACTAAAAAAAATATTTATGCATTTGGGTATTGAATAGTATTGAGTAATATGTCTGTCAAAAATAATTTTTTATGGAAATCTTTAAAAAATTTCTCATAAAATAAATTATTGTCTATAAAATAAATCTAAAATACACTGTCTATAAAATAAAGTTATAAAATATACTGTCTATACAATTAATTTATTTATTAAGATTTGACATAGATCTAGACTTACTTTTATCAAATGCTTTTATGAGTCCTAAGTGAACGTTATAGGATTCTCTCCATAAATAGGCAACCAATGACTTCATTTGATGATCAGAATTCACTTTAATCATCTTCATGCCTGTTTAAAAAAGACAATTTAATTTTTTTTACTTAAATGAACTATAACTCTATGATACTATATGAGAGATATAATAAAAGTACTTTAAATCCTTTGCATGTCGATAACAGAATTGAAAGGAATTTGTAACATAGGAGTTAATTTAAGTTTTGCACATATATATGTATATAATATAACCTCATAATAATTTTGTGTTTGATGCATAGAATCGTGGCCAAAATCAGGAAGAAGACAGGTTGGATTTTTAATATCGTTTTATTTCATCTTGAAAGGCATGAATTATGTACAAACAGAGCGGACACAAACACAGACGAAGTTAAAAAGTCATAAAAAAGGAACGAAATCATTTATGTCTGGTATTATATACCATGAGATACTAAAAATCTGACACGTACCGAATTTTGATAGGAATTCGACGTATCGACCTAAGAGAAACGCAAGGATCCTTTAGAAGTATATATTTACATCAACGATCACTTGTCATGTGGAACCAATGACGCCTTATTTTATCAAAGTTTCATTTTACTTAATTACATAGAAAAAGTGGAATGGGATCAGGAAATAAGAGTGTATTATAGAATGACTTTAATATGGACTGAAATAAGTTAAGAATTAAGAAATTAATTAGAGTTAATTTAGATTTTAAAATATCATTACAAGTATGTCACAGAAATCAATCAAAATGCAGAGCAAAATGCGATACTATATTCTTTTCTAAATCGTTTCAAGCAATGAATAGGTGGTACCTCTATCACCCGCGATACTCATTAGCCTTGCCCCTACTACTAAGCTGCTGGTTGATTAGATTATAAAGCGCATTTCCTTCTGAATCTTGGCTTCCAACTCACGAATAATGCGGGAAAACATTTTCATTCAGTACATAATTTTGACATTTATTGATTGAATAAGGATTTACGCCTGAGTTGTTTGTAAGTATATTTATTTTTGTGAATTAAAATAAAAGCACGATAAGTTATTTTGCATTTTCGGATAACTTTTTTTTGGTTATATAGACATTGATAAGTATGGACATGAACCTTTAGAAACTTCAGGGATCAAATTATTTTTGTTCGTTTATTTAAAACAACAAACACTATTTTTACCTTGTGGCATACTTAGTATAGATTAAGTATAGTATAAGAAGACTGTATAGCATCGTATAAGTATAGTATGATTAAGAATTATTTTATTTTCTTAAGTACAGCCATGTTTTTTAACCCTTGCTCCAAAACGAGAACTTATACACCTTCGTTAATGGGTAACATTATTTTTTCTCAATTCCTACTATTAGTTCACATTCCTCCTAAACATATTTTGTTCAAATTTTCAATCGTTAATAGAATACTTTTTATTCATCCATTCAAGTTCAAATACATTTTTTGAAACTCCTAGTGGATGACGCTTGACATTTATAAAGTTTTTTTTCAAATATTAATCCATTAAATTAAATTAAATTAATTTTTAACACTTTAAATAGAGTTTTACCAGTTTATAATGAAAATTGAAATGAACAGGGAGTAGCTCCGTCTGTAAAATGTGAGGATTTCAGTATTTTTCAAGTGAAGGTGAAAAATGTGAGTTCAAATCTTGCAAAAATCAATCATGTTTTGATGAATTATTTATATTAATTGCAACTATTTAATAAAAAGTAACAAATAAAACTTCCTTTGTTGACCTAAGTAGGAATTGACTTCATTTTTTATATATATTACTTGTTAAATTATATGTTCAGTTATACCGCTCTTTCATGACTAAACTGTTATAGTAACTAACTTTAAACTTATTCACATTCAGTACGTTCGCAGTTCAGAAAATGCTAGATAATACGATTTCCAATGCCGGTGAAGAGTTCTTGGCTGCAGATTCATCAAGTATCTCATTTCATTCTTATCATTAGTAAGTTTCAGTTTTGCGGTATTATCATATCACAAAAGTGATTATTATGCATGCAGTTATCTTTCTGAATAAGAAATTGAGATAAGTAATTTTTCTATAGATAATTTGCTTTTAAGGATTTCAAATTTAATGCAGTGAATGTATCCAGACTATTTTCTTCTAATGAATTTCACAAGTAATTATTTTCCAACTGAATTTTTATTAATTAATATAACCGATAAAAGAAAAGAAAATGCAGAAAAGTTATTCCAGTTTTCAGTAATAAACCAGTTTTTAAAAGTGAAATTACTCGAACCAAATAAATACTCTTCGAACGATTTATTTTCTATTTTAGATTTTATTCTGTTTTTATAGCAATATTATTTCTAACAGAAAAGAAATTGAAAATATATTTTTTACATTACAATTGGAAAAGCTAGTAGTTATTCATTATGATGATCAACAAAAAAATCAATAAGGTTCTTGAGCTTTTTCCTTGGGGATGAATAATATAAAAGTGGATTTAAATCAAGATAGATATAATTTCATTTTTTGCTATTTCATCCTAACGATATTTGTATGCAGGGAGTATTTAATATCTCTCTGACTTGCAAAACTTTCTGTATTATTTCTCATATGAACTTAAAAGGAAACAAATTCTGAGCTTTTCAATCTATTTTTTAAAATTATATGTTTTATGTTTCCTGCTATTGCAAATATTGCTATAGTATACCTCAAATAGTTTTAATACATACAAGAACTAAGCATATACAGCTATTGCAAACATTACCTGTACTATAACAACAAAACGAATAAAGCAACACACACATCTCTCTCTCTCTCTCTCTCTCTCTCTCTCTCTATATATATATATATATATATATATATATATATATATATATATATATATATATATATATATATATATATATATATATATAATATTACACATAATGAGTTTATGTTTGAAGCAAAAGGTTAAATCGGGGCTGAAACCTTGGAGAAGACAGATTGAATTTTTAAATCCTTGTATTCCATCTCGAGAGGAAGTCATTATGTACAAGCAGCGTGGACGCAAACACAGACGAAAGTAAAAATGCGTTAGAAGGGGATGAAATCATTTATCTTATATATCATGAGATTCGCATAAATCTGGTACGTGTTCATTTCTGACTGGTATTCTCACACGTGTTGACTTGGACAAGAGAAACACAAGGATCCTTTAGAAGAATATGTTCACGGCAGCGATTTACTCGGTATGTGGAACTGATGACGCAGTATTTTTACAAATCAATTAATTTAATTAAATAGAAAAAGTGGAATGAGATCAGGAAATAACAGAATATTTCAGAATGAAATTAATATGAGCTGAATTAGGAAAAAAATTAAGAAATTAATTAGGATTAAATTGAATTTAAAAATATTATTACTCTCTCTCTCTCTCTCTCTCACACACACACACGCACATACTCGGTTTCCCTGCCATAAAAAGAGTCAACAATTTCAAGGTTTGTGATATTCATGAAGAACTTGTACCATGCATTGAAAAATTAAACTTACCTCTAGTGAGGCAATATCGTGAAGTTGCATCCCAACTGAGAATGTGACTACGATTCTGGCCAACATGATAACAGAATTTATCGCCAATGTCGATCCAGGAAGATTCGAAGCTGGGGCAGCTGCCGATCACTTCAGGAAATTTGGGAATATCGTCTAGATAAACGAATATTTTAGGTACTTACATGAGATGCTATACTTGATTTTTTATAGCTTTTTTTTCTTTTTAAATAAGTTACTTATTATTGTCAAAATGTATTCCTTTAATGTTAATTGAATTATAAATCTGTAGATTTACTGTTTGGAAATAAAATAAAAACCTTGGAGTTTTTATAAAACTTCTTGAATTCTTGAAGATTCTTGAATACAAAAAAAATATCATTTCATCCTTTTCGGTTCGATTTATTATTTGTAATTAAAGTGTAAAAACTGAAAAAAATATTCCGTAATAATTTTTTTAAATTTATTATAGATTAATTATTTTATTAATGAAATAATTAAATTTATCTTTCATTATTATTATCATGTCAGAATATAATATTATTTCCGGAATGTGGTTTTCTGGCGTCAACAAACATTAGGCGAAAAATAAAGGCGTAAAAATACAGACGTAGGCGAAAAATAAACATTTTAATCCACATACGAAAAATAAAAATTTTATTATCTGCACGAGCATCTCAAAAAATCAGCTTTTGATAACGCATTGCCATTACATTTACAATAGCTCTAATTAAAAAAAATAAGTTAATGACTGTAGCAATTCAGAATGAATAATAATGAACAATGCATTTTGAGCACATGATTATATGAAATGAAATAAATAGGAAATGTGATATTTTTTAAGCATTAAATGTGAAACCAAGTTTCTTGGACCATTTATGGAATTATTATTCATTTAATGAAACAATTAAAATGAATAAAAATGTAATTGAACTTAAACGAGCAAGCGGTGCTTGGCTGTTCAAGAAATGTTCGGAAATGATATATTAAAATATGCATAGCAGATTTTATTTTAATCTTTTTTTTATATTATCGTGTTGCCATTCAAGTTTCAATATACCACTTCAGTACAATGAAGCTGAAATGCATAGAAAAGCACATTACTTCGGCTATATAACAAATGGCATCGCAAGCTTGGTCTTAAAATTAAAATAATAATAATTGTTATTGCCTCGTTGGTGCTCTTTGTTAAAATGTTGCAACCATGCTCTGACTTGGCTTCAGCGATTAAATTTATTGTAACCCTGCTGACATGGGATCAGTAATTGAAAGCATAGAACTGTTTTCATTTTGAATCGTTGCGGGGTCAGTTGAACCTGGATCAAATAAAAAGTTGGAGTTCGAACTGTCGATTTTAAATAAGTTTACGGTCCACTAATTAAAAAATTGAATTGTAATTTCGTACCAATAATAACAATAATTTTGGTTTTAAAAGCTGATTAGCTTTGAAATATAACTAAATTTCAATTTCAAAAAAAGTATTCGATATATTAAATGATATATAATATAACGTTGTTTACAATCATTATAGACTTATAAATGATCATGTATTAAAATTACATTTGGCATGAATCTAAATGCTATGCTGATTTTTAAAATTGCAATTTACAACATTTACACTTTTGTATGGATTAAAAATTTAATTTACCCTCGGCTAACAAGATAAAATAGAATGAGAGATAAAAATCTTACTGACGTATAAAATTTCCATGGAATGGAGTGAATATATTTTATATCGCCATAGCGACAAAACTAACATTTGTTTATGCGCCATTTAATCTAACATTTAATTAACTGTTGTCTCAGTTTGAAACATTGATATGAATTGTTTTTTCATATTGAAAAATTAGCAATGGATTCTGAAATATAATTTGAGCGACGCATTTAATAGTTATGTGTCATTTAAGCTTCAATAACTATTTTATTTTGAAGAAACGAATGCTCTTGAAATAAATCTCAGCAAGTTTGATATAAATTACAAAAGCTTGCTTTCCTTTTTTCAATTCTTACTGTTAGTTCATTTTCTCCATATATAGAGAGAGATGTTCGAATTGTCAACTGTTTATAAGATACTTTTTATTCATCCGCTCATATTCAAATACTTTTTTAAAAACTTGTAGTGAATGATATTTGATGTTAATACATTTTTTCAATATTAATTCATAAATTATTCATTCAATTCCTACTATTAGTTAACTTTCTCTCTCTGTGTGTCTGTATATATGTATGCATATATATCTTGTTCAAATTTTCAATCATTAATTAAATGACCTTTATTCATCCACTCAAGTCCAAATACATTTTTAAAAATTTGTAATGGATGACACTCAATGTTAAAACAGTTTTTACAAAAATTAATTCGTTAATTAAATTTAATTCATTTTCAATACTTAAAATATAGTTTTAGAAGTTTTGTAATGAGAATTGAAATCAACAGGCAGTAGCTCAATCGGTGAAATGGGAGGATTTCAGTATTTTTCAAGTGAAGGGTGAAGAATGCGAGTTAAACTCTTGCGAAAATCAATAAAAAAAATTGATAAATTATTTATGTTAATTGTAATGATTTCATAAAAAGTAACTAATATAAAATTATTTTGTGTTGACCTACGAAGGAATTGATTTTAAAATGTTGTTATATTACTTGTTTTTGAGATAATTTCAATATAGTGGGAAAGGACAATGCATATTTAGGGCGCATTTCTGCGGTTCATTTATATTTAATCCATTAGATGTAATTATTATTTTGTGGATAAGATTCCTAAATACAGTTAATGCACTCAAATGATTACCTTTTTAACGTTAATATCATTTCTTATGGACAGAGAGCAAAATTTTTTAATATGATACAATTAAGAATTTTCAATTAAATTTTCATATTGCATTTTTGTTTTAATCTAATAATTTTCGTACCCTTTGTGATTTCGCAAACAAAAGGCAGCTTTCGTGAACAGGATGTAGCGTTCCATTTTAAATCGGTTCTTACATCCATTGAAACGCATAATTCCGGCTCCTGTGTCAACTGAGGTTGATTATCTGCCCAGTTTGAATAATACAGCGGTTGTCTATCTGTCCATCTCAAATATCTGGTACCCTAAATAAAGATATTGGAGTCAAAATATTAAAGAAACGGCATAAAAATGAATCTATATAACTACATTAACTGGAAATTCAAATACAAACCTGAGCAGTTTTCAAACCATTCCATACTGCACTGAACTTCTTCTCGACGAAGTTGAACAAGAAGGATTGTTCAAAACTGTCAACGATTGATACTAAGTTGCCTCCAAGATTCTGACAAGTTTTTTCTGCGTCTTGATGATTTTTAGGTTCTGAGACGAGTTTGTAACATGAATTTCTATAGCCCACAAAACCGTCATTGCATTTAGAAGGCTTCGGTGGTGGAACTGGGATTTCAGGATCTAGGAAGGAAAAAGGATTTATATAAATTCGTAAAACAATAATCCTAGAATAAGTTTCATGTTTCAGATCTGAAATTAACTTAATTTGTACCAATAAAAATAAATTTTATTATTTTTTTTTCAAATTACAAATTAAATTTATCAGATGCTGTTTTGGTTTGAGGTTTTTGAAGCATCAAAACGTGTGGACTACAAACTGACGATTCATCGCTTTTGAGGAATCTTTTTTTTTCTTTTTTCTTTTAGGGTTATTAGAAAATGATAGAGAAGGTAGTGGCATTTGACGATTTATCGCCAATCATTTAAAAATAGAAATTTAGCTTGTAATTCAAAAGTTTAAGTCAATGGCAATATTATTACATATTTTTGGTTGTGGAAATGCTTTTATCCTGTGAGAACATGATGTTGTATTTGGATGAGATTTTTAAAGCCACAAAATGAATAGGCAAAAAACTGGCGATTTATCGCTTTTTGGGCAACAATTTTACGCTTTTACGGTTATTAAAAAATGGTCGCTACCACCTAAAAGCTACAACTTGTTCCAAATGTCCGTCAAGTACCCGATATCGACGCATATGTATTCTGATAGTTACATTATTGTTTCAACCCTTTTTAAAGCGGTTAATGACTCAAATTAATGAAGACAAACAATGTTTTAAAATAATAATGTTGTCTCATGATAACATTAAATTTGAAATAGCAGATATCAACTTTTTAAAAAAATTTTCATTTAAATTTTTTAAAATATAATATTTATTGTCAAAAGTTCAAAAAGGCTTTTTCCTTTCGCCAATTTTACTAAAGATTATTGGATTTTATTTGTCTAAAAACCATTTAAGAGCAAAGATTTGATTACAATTTGTGCTAATGAAGCCATTTTGAATAATTTTCTGCTATGATAATTAAATCACGATTATATACGTAGTATTTGTACTCCGCTTTTTTTTGTTGCTATTTTTGAACTCAACTCTAAAACACATTTTTTAATTTAAAAAAGTAGTTATGTACATAAATAAGAAACAGGCAACACTTAAATTATTATTGATTAGCATTTACGAAATTCAATCAATCTTTTATTGCTTACTTCCCTTCCTTTTTTTTTTCTTTTGATACATTTGTAATAAGATGATATTCTTTCAGTTGTATCCAACTTATTTCATTAATTTATCAAATACTTTCACTTTTCATGTAAAAACAGGCATTAAGTTCGTTTTTTAAACAAAAAACAACGATTTAAGAACATTTTAATTTAATTAAATTTTTTCAGAGTATTCTTTATTTAGCATAATGTAAACAAGTTCATAATGACAATTTTTCTTTTTTAAATTTTCAATATATGCTGTCTCTAAGAATCCTTTGTGTAAACTAACTTAAATTCAGATATAGTTTCTTCATTTTCCTTTAATTACCTAAAAATAAAGATTTTAAATTTTGTAATGCTACTCTTAATTTGAAATTAAAAGAATAAATAAAATTTTATTTCACTGTTGTTATTAGTAATTTTCCCAAAAAATAATTTAAATTTTTTTAAATTTTTTTCATTATTATTCATTCTTTTATATAAACTTCGTGTTTATGAACCGAAACTTTTTTTCAATCCCAGTCATTACAATCTTAATTAATTAACTCAATTTAAAAAATATTTTCTAAAAAACCCACGCTCAATCCAATTCTATCTTTACATTTAATGAATTGTTCCATTTTCACCAATGTACATTTAAATAACACTTTGTAGTTTAATAGTTATCACGTTTCAACAGCACTTTGAGATTTCTCTATGTCAGCAAAAATCTGGTATAAAACAGTACGCCGTTGAGAATAACAAGATATTACAAAATCACGGCAAACAAAATGCCATGTAATGCACTTTTTAAAATAGATTCAGTATATTTTGCCTGTGAAAAATGCTTTTTCTATCGACATTTAAAATAAAATGAAAAAAATTTCATGAAATTTGGATACAACTGACAGCTTATAAAAAATCAATTACAATTGTTAAACCAAATCTCTTCTCATCTTCAAATGAATTTCGTGACATAACTCAATAAAGGGGAAATCGGCTGTAAATATTTGCATCTTAATTCCTTCTACCGATTATTATGAAATTACTGCGCATTTAAAGTATTCGGGGAAATACATTGGACATTTCTTGCAGTCTTTTTCAATCAATGTTTCGTTACACTAGTGTATCAGGCACACAAAACATACAAACTACACGTATCAAATGTTGAATCAGAGCTTTTGTAATCAATTGAACCTCCTTCACTTTGAATGGGATGATACTATATTTATCTGATACAAGATGTTAGATCGATACGGTTCAGTTTAGATTCTGCCTCGGCGAATCTATTAGCATGCATGTTTTTTTAACCATAAACAATATATTACTATCCCTGGTGCATTTAACAATGCAATTTAACAATGCCAATATTGTAAAATTTCCGCCCACACCTGTATTAACTATATAAACAAAATTCTTCTTTTTCATCTCACACACCTGTCAATCCCTGTCAAAAATATTCAAATATAAGAATCAGTTTCTCGTCCCGACTGAGAAATAAATCAGTTTATGGCTGAATCGGACCAAATTGAATGTTAGCACACATTTGAACCTAATTCAGCAAAACGTCGACATCATGGCACAGACGTCGAGCGTTTTCCCCGTGATTTGGGAGCCCTGGGTTCTAGTGCCGGTTCGGTCATGGTTGTTCTTTATCTGTTCTATTTGTGATATCTTTGAATGCCCCCCCATAAAAAAGGGATGTACAAGCGAATGTGATGTGTGAGGCGTTGTTTTGAATGTGATGTTTTTATGAAATATGTTGTCTGCTTCTATAAGTCCCTTATGATACTTTATGGTGCATGGGGATTTCTAAATGTTTTAAAAAATGCAGCAAAACTGAGTATTAACACAGGCCTATTGTAACGTTTAGATTTAGCCAGCTATAATCCATCCAATAGGACTACGCATGCGCAGAAACTGTTCATTAGGAAGTACCTGTCCCATCGAAACAAGAACTTGCTACTATCCGATCTTTCAGCACACAAGCGCAATCTTTATTTTGCGCATGCGTGATTTCATGGAATCTTTTAAGTGGCTGAGTGTAAATCCATCTTAAAGCGGACAAGAGTTGTTTGCGTAATATGCTTTTTTTTTTTTTTTTTGCCTGGCTGCAACCATGTGGTTTAATAATCCTGGCCACATTTTTCAAATTGCGGGGGAGTGTATTAAAATAAAAAAAATTGTGGTGATTCACCACTAAATAATTCATAACTCATGAGTGGATCACGATTCACGGTTTCGTAATCTTCTATATTCGAAAAAATTCAAAATTTTATCAAGTGGAATAAACCCGCAATAATTGAAGTCACATTTATTTGTGAGTAAAGTATATTTGACGTGTCAGGTTTTCATCAATAAAACAAAAAATAAAAATAGTGATATGAAAAAAAACATTTTAACAACAAATAAACAAATAAAAATGCTTTTAGGGCTAACCCTGGTTTGGAGCATAATATCAAAGGTTTTTACTCCACCCGATATTCCAAATGAGATCACATTGTTGCTTGGGGAGGGAAAATTTCCCATTTCTAACTACGTCTTCTAACTAAACCTTGAACGAACTGAGTACTAGGCGTTGTCCACATAGAATTGCCTGATTCCAGTTAAACAAGTAATTTACAACAACAGATCGAACCAAATGTTCACTTTCCATAAAGTCAAATTCAACTAAAGAAAAAGGCTCAACATTTTATAGCCAAAGGGCAAAAATTCTGCCCACGTACGGATTTAAAAAAAAATCAATAATGTGACTACTAATTTATGATCTTATTTTTTGATTATAGATAATTTAATTTAAAAATCTTAATATTTGTTTAAATGTCGTATCGTATTTTAATAAAGTTTTAAAATGTATTTTTTTATGTTTATAAATAACTAGCAAATAAATATAATAGTAGAATAGATGAAATAGTTTAGAATAGATTTCTTTTAAGAATTGTCTTTTCGTTTCCACTGGAAAAAATCACAGAAATGACATTTCTGTTCCAGGGTTAATGATCTAAAAGATTACACCTTCTTTCATCATCTTGTTGTTGAATGCAAACATATTTTAAGTATTTTATATTTGTTCTATTACGATAAAAAAAAATCACCCAAGCAGAATTATACAATGAAATGGAGATATTCCGCCTGAATTTCCAAAGTATTCTTCCCATTGTCGGAGAGTAATAAAGAATGGCGTAGAGAAATGTTGTCACGTTTCATCTATTTTGAGAATAAAGAAAGGTGCCGATTACATTTTCGGTCAAACAAATCGGAAAGGCACGCCCCTGCTTTTCTTTAAATAGTCACTCGTTTTACGAAGAACTCGTTCCTGAATTACGCTCTTTCTTTCGCCTGACGGAAAAACAAACTGAAGAGAAACAAAGCTACCTAAAATGAAACTATAAAATTTACTTAACTTAAGTGGGAAGATCAACACAGCTTTGATGTATTTAAATAAAAAGGGATGTAACTCCTGCTTAGCAAATGATATGCTTTTAACATTAAATGAGGAATATACTTTTAGAATGAAAGAGCATTTTTAGTTTTAGCTAGGGAATAAAAAAGTTATTTTTTAGTGAATTATAATGAAATAAATAATTTTTTAAATTTTAGCCAATGAATAAAAATGCTATATTTTATTTTAGTGAATTTTTTTCATTAAATGCAATATTTATTTTTTAATTGGAGGGAAATTTTTTTAATATTTAGATAACAAATAATAATATGGATTATTTTTATATTAATGAATGTTTGAAATATGTTATCAAGACTTATAAAAAAGTTTGTTCATGTTTATTTTTGGGAACATAAAAAAATAATATTGTTTGAAATGTTAAACAACACATTTAATTATAATATTTATATAATAAAGAATATTTATTTGAACTTCATGCTGTGTGTGTGTGTGTGTGTGAACATTGATGTCTCACCCGAAATCATAAATAATGATCCATAGCATCTTGAATGGTTAATTATGCGTGTCTATACAGGTATTACAGTTCAATTAGATTAATTTTATCTGTGGAATTTTCCATCAAAGGATATTTAAAATTTCTTAAGATGTCAACATAATATTTATAATTATTTATTTATGTGAGCGCGGTGCTGCATTCCGTAGTTTTCATTGCAATGTCAACTTCAAATGATATAACTACAGTCAAAAGACGGATATTAAGTAATCAATCTAATTCATACCGATCTCCACATGAACTTTTTATGCTGGATGACCATCTTGCAACAGCCTATTTCAATTAGTAATAATTTTTTACGGCACACATTCAGAAATATTTAGATTGTTAAAAAGGTAAAAATATGATGTGCCCTTAGACAAAACACAGGCGGTCATTTCGCTCCTCAGGAGATTTATTATGTTTCCGTAATTCAGATACAGTGGGATTTAAAGAAAGACGGTTATTTTGCTCATCAAAAGGCCTTCCTTCCCTAAATGTGCCCATTATTTCTCTAATATTTGCTCTAACAGAACGTATCCTTCCTCTTTATTATCCTTACTGCGCAGCAATCGTTTTTTTTTTTTTTTTTTTTGGAATTTAATGGGTTTTTACCGAGTTTGGATTTTCTTCTTTTGAGCATAATGAGATTTGAATCGCTGTTTAAAATCAGACGTAAACAAAGAAATGTATCACATATGCATGCCACAGCTCTTGATATTTGCTCATGCGCTGTTTGAGGTTTACGCGCATGCGCGGATAATGTAAAATTAAAATCGCAATTATAAAACTCCTTTTTTTATGTCCATGCGATTTTAATGTACTGAAACCTTCTCCAATAAATTCTCTACAAAATGGTATATATATTTTCAATATCCGTTAACTATTTCTTGAATTGTTGTAGTTCCAACATACAGGCGCTTCTAGGAGACTTCATATCGCAATACAGAATTAAACGAAATGCAATTTTAGTACAAACAAGAGAAAGGTGTCATAAAATCAGAATATATGCAAGATTATATCCTCTCCATGCCTTAATGTGTTCAATCACGTGACTATGCCATCACGTGAGTTGACAACATTGAGTTTCGTTTCAAAATTTAAAAAAATAAATAATGTTTTGTAATGAATGATCACTAGAACTAATAGTAAATCTTCTTATGAAATATTATAAAAATTATATTAAGCAACTCTAAGAGATGATAAAGTTGTCACTTCAATATTTGATCATCTACTTATTACATTTTTTTATCATGAAAAAGACTTTTTTTCCCACTTATATTTATAAATGAACAAAAAGTGCTCTGTTGGTAATGTTAAGCAGTTTCAGGTTAATGACTCTTGTGGAAGAAGAGGAAATAAAAGTTCGGTCGAGATTATTAAAGAACCAGTTGGGAACTTTTACTTTCTTTCTTTTAGAATTAAATAATTGCAAAACCTTATTATTCTTTCTTTTAGAATTAAATCATTACAAAACATTATTGGCTTTTAGATAAAACGAATTTGTAATTTGTTGTTATGAAACCAAAAATATATCATTACAATACAATAAAAAAGAGTTTTGAGTAAAACGTGATTCTACCTGCAGGTCTTTGGCAGATATACCCTTTTTTGTCGATTTCGCAATAATCAGCGACCCACACGCCTTTTGCAACTCCTTCGTAGCTCAAACGCGCGCAATATTTCTGAAAATGATAAAAAAAAAGTCAAATTACTATCAAACACGTGACTTGATAAAATTGGAAAATGCTTAAGAGAAAAATGACATTTTCAGAAGTATCGAAAAAAAAAATACTATGGACGAATTTTTTTCTTATATAATCAGGAGGATATATTTGTTATTCTTATCTAATATAATAAAATTTAATTAAAATTTTTTTATTGAAATATCATGAAATTATCATTACTTTAAAGTAAGGTTAAAAAAATCAACAATTTTTGAATCATAAAAGAAAAAAATAGTTAGATACAAAAAAAATCTAATATTCGGTCGAAAAAAATTAACTAATATTTTTTAGAGTGCACTAAATTAGTTGTTGAAATCAATTCCACATGAAAGAGCCACATATCTTATACTATAATACGAGGAATGGTTGTCAAGTCGAAAATCGCCCCAGAATTAATAAACTCCGGTAAACTTGGGGGTCTGGGAGTTTTGTCCACGAGGAATCGATTGGCGCCGGTTTTGAAGCGCTACGGTTGAGCAGTTCGGAGTTACAGATAGGATATTTTCAAACTTTATTAGTTCGCCATAATGGCTACTTAAATTTTCAAGTGGTAACGTGCTGCCATCTATAGCCAATATGCCATCTATATCAATATTCATATATATATATTTTTCATTTCATGCAGACACGTGATGAAAATTGCATTTTTATATGTTTAATGCGCAATAATAATTTATTTTTTTTTTAATTTCAGTTTTTGTCAATCTGATGGCAACATATTAATAAGATAATTTTTTCCCTTTTACTATTAACACATGCTTGGAGCTTAAGTTTTAATTTTATCTTATACTATATGACTTTTCAAACTTTACCTTTGTATAGAATAGTTCTCTTTCCAAACTCTAACTTTGTTTAGAATAGTTTACAATGGTGCACTTTGACCGGTTATCTTTTCACCAATGGTTTCACAAATTTTCTTATGGCATGTATTGTTTTGATAAATCACAACTGAAAATTTAAATATTCGAGTTAGCTTCGATACCTGTTTTCTCCGAGTGGAGATCGGTCACCTGCTGGTTTAAAAAAAATTCGAATCTCAATAATTTATGTTATTGAATTTGAGATTCGGTTACATGCTGCAAAAATAAATTTAAAAAAAAATCAAATACTAAAAAACAAAAATTTAAATAATGCACAGAAACAGACGAACATATAATTACATATATTCATTAAATATAAATAATAATTTATTTATACACAAAGTATGAGGAAACTAAATTGAAATAACAATAAAATGAAACTTACGATCGCAAATTTCAAGTTGAAACTTGAAATAAGTAAGGTATTGGGATTTATAGCAACAATGACTGTTATCCCCTAAATTTCAAGTTATCAAGTGAGAACACTATTATTTTTAAGTAATTATTTTCCTTAATTAATTTGTCATTAAGTAGTTTAAATCAGTTTGAAAAAGCAATACTGGTAAAAGCAGGTAAAAATATATGCGATTAAAAGATGTTGATGAATATTGCCATTTATGCACATTGTCTATACGATTTTGAGCTTCAGTTATTCGTTGTCTTCATTTATTAAAAATTGAATACAACGAATAAATTATAAGAATATTCAAAAAATAGAATTAAAAAAATTCAGATATTATTTGTAAGAATATTCAAAATATATTCTTATTATCATATTCTCAAATGATAATAAGAATATTTTAAACTAATAATAGAATTCTATGGGACAAATAAAAATAAAAGTTTAATCGATTTATTTTTGATATGCATGTGCGTTGAATCAGAAACTGAACTGAATTAGGGAATACATATAATTGCACTTATTCAAGTGTTTCATAGTAAATCTGAGATCATTTTCGCTATTCAATTTGATAGTCTTTAAATAGGGAGTCTTGCGAATATTCTTAAAACATCGAATCAGTAATTTCTCAGAATTGCAGTCGTAATTAAAAGTATCAATTCTTTTCAAAGTTATCAAAAATTTGATTATTAATTTGATTTCTCTGATTTTTAAAGATGTTATACAGAATTAGTCATGATTCTCTCTCAAAATGATAATTGCCTTGAATCTTAAAAACCTTTTAAAAAAAGGGAAGAAAGAAGGATTTGAATCTCTTTTTCTAAAACATCGCATATAAAAAATTTGAAACTTATCTCCATTTAGCTTGCAATCTTGCATAAGGATTTTTACATCTCATGATTTACAAAATCAATCCAAAACAAGGTAGTTTTTTTCAAAAAAAAAAAATCTGTTTGGAAAATTTTTAATGAAAATTTTAAATGAGGATTCAAAAGAGTTAAATAGAAAAATTCTACTTTTTTTATTTGTCACAAAAGAGCTACTAAAATATTCACATTGATAATTCACAGTATTGCCTGAATTGGTTATACCAAGAAAATGTACTGTACCAATCATATCTTAGTAACCCTTTAATTTTCGAAGATGAATATGAATATATATATATATTATTGTATCCTATATAAGGCAAATAATTTGTATAAGAAAACTGAGCTGCGGTGTTACAGTATTTAAGCGAGAAAGAGCTCAAAATTATAATCATATTGTATCAGAGCTATGCATGGGCGACCAAACAGACTAATTGCGCGCGTACAGTAGCGATCTGCTTGAAAAATTGTTCACTGCATGCAAACAAATGGTCATTTTCTTGTAATAATTGTAATTCAAGATTCAATTTCTTTTAGATGCTATAACAGGAAGAAAAGCACAAAACTCAGACTTGAGATAAACAGATATCAGTTATGAGACAGAATAAGAAAAACAGTGATCATATAACTGAGCTGTTATTTGTTTTCTGTGATTCTAATAAATTCAATTTTACCTGCCTCTAAATTTCTTCGTTATTTTGTATTGTATAGGCATAATTCATTAGATAGTTTTTATTAACTAAGAAAGAGGATTTGTGCTTGCAATCGATAGGAACTGCACATGTTAATGATTCTTTCGGCTCGAAAATTGATCAGATTTAGTATCTTTTTTTTTCAATTCCTTCTATTAGTTCACACTCTTCCTATATACAATCTATTTGAAATTTTCAATCGTTAATAATTTTTTTTATTTATCCACTCAAGTTCAAATACATTTCTTTAAAATTTATAGTGGAAGACTCTTGATGTTAATACAGTTTTTTCAAACATTAATTCATTATTTAAATTAAATTCACTTTTAATATTTTTAATAATGTTTTAGAAGTCTGGAATTAAAATTAAAATCAACAGACAATAAGTGTAACTGAAAAATACTGAACTGATTTCAGTATTTTTTACGTGAAGGTGAAGAATGCGAGTTCAATTCCTGAGAATTCTTGTGAAGATCAATAATTTTTTAATAAATTTTTTCTTTAAATATACTTTTTATCCAAACGATTTTCGAGAGTGAGTTAGCAGTTGTGGCTTAGTGATTATAATGAAGAATTTTTTTTCAAAAAATAAAATTGAAGAAATGTTATGCTTTAGGTTCAATTCCGATTTCTCTCCTTAAAATTTTATTATTTCGCCTTTTTTTTATCTCTTAATTCCATTTTGCCTCTTAATATTGAAGCCATTTTTTGTTTGTAGTTAATATTCATCTTTCTTATGTATATACATATTTATATTAATTGTAATTATTTAATTAAAATTAACTAAAATAAATTTTATCTTTATTGACCCAAGTAAGAACCTATTTAATTTTTTTGTAATTTTTGTTAAACATATTTAAATTAATTTTTTTACATTCTTTATGACCCTTTATTCAATTCAATATGAAATTCATTTTTATGGTTTAATTTAAAATTTTCAAGAAATAATCTAGAAACTTTAATTGGCGCAGCATAAGATGAGAATTTCTCTTTCATTTAAAGTTAAAGACAATTTTTTCCATTCATTTTCGCTGGTTGAAATTAAGTCTACAAATTGGGGGCATTTATTTAATTGCGAATCTATTACCATTTTATGATTTTCAGATTAGATACCGTAAAGTTTAATTAAAAATTTGTAATTCGGTATATAAAATTATACACAAACAGAATCGAATAATCTAAAATGCAATGCTTAATTTTTTTTAAAAAAAATGCAATATTCCAGGGGTTATTTTTTGTACTGCCTCAGAAAAAAGGCTGCATTTCAAAATGTATATTTTAGAGGTGGTTCTTTATGACATGACAAAATTCCTTGCCAATTCAACTGCAAATTACTGTCACTATTAAACTGCCAATTACCTGGCTATCTATAAAATGATTTAATGAAAGGGCAAAAACTCCGATGAGAGAAAGGAATAAGATAAATTTAATTTTTCGAATGAGAGCGGCGGTAAAAAAAATGAAATGAATGAGGAACTAGATTCGCTGCTTAATCAGACACGTGCGTCATTCTGTAATGGGAAAATGATTCAGTTAATCAGGAAAAAAAAAGGCGTTTTAAAGTGGCAACGAATTCAAAATGAAATGAGTTTCTTATGTTCTTGCGACTCGGTCAGAACAGAAATGACAATTTACGATTGAAATTCTAATTAACACAATAAATGAAATGAATAGAATATTTTGATATTTGAGAGGAAATCTAACAGGAATAATGGGTTTCTGCTGATTTAATCTTTTTCGTATCGCAATTTAAAGTAGGATTTCTTTTTTAGTTGGTACAGTGAAAAAGATATTTAAAAATTTATCCTACGTACGAGAAGCTCGTCTGATAATGATTAGAGTTTAACATTCAGATCGACTTATAATTTTTTTTATTAAATAAAGAATCGAAGAAAAATTATCCCAAAAAATATGTACGCAAAATTAAAAAAAAAATTTCAAACGGAATTGAAATTTTGAATTTTAAATCGTCATGCTAAATGAAAACCTTTATTTTCATAATAACATCAAGTGAAAAATGAATTTGTTAAATCGATGCAGACGATTTGCACGAGTTTCGTTTCTAGCAATGGCTGCTCTTTTAAAATGGCAATTTTATTTTTTTTCTGTTTAATGACGTTTTTAATAATTAGATTTTTTAAATGTTTTATGAGGCAGGTATGTGAAATAAGTGATGTTGTAAGATAAATCTTTTTCGATATAATAAAAGATATAATTTGCTCTCTTATCTTTAAAATTTCAAATTACTTAGCGCTTTCTAGATTAATTTTTTTTTT
>JAOUZG010019159.1:9320293-9339159 GCA_026289955.1 Argiope argentata | reverse complement strand
AAATTTTGAAAGTGCGTGTCTGATATTACCCCAATTATCTTCTTTGAGTGCACTGAACCTCCTCAATTAATAATGAACTCTATCCACGCAAAGTCATACGTGTGTTGAACTACGTCTGATATGTTTCCCAACTAGAGTTTAAAATGATCCATTCTGTCACTTATTAAAAAGCAACTATAATCTATGAATGCCAACCTTTCACATTTTGTTTTCAACTAGGTTTAAAGGGGCTCATCAAAATAAATTTCTACACATTTAATTATTTTTTAAACCCTAAAATGAAGATTAAATTATATATTTACAAACAAAGGCGATATTATTTTTAAAATGAGATTGATTGGAATGTGTGGATTTCTACTATGAATATTAGTGAAAAGCGTTCTTTCTTCTTTTTTTTTCGTTTGGAATATCTGCTTTTAGAAATAGTTTTCTATAATTGAATTAATTATTCGATATTTTAGTCTAAAAATATAATGCAATTTCAGAATGAAATATTTTAGAATATTTTTGTTTTAGTTATCATTTTAATTTATAATTTAATTTAGTTATATTAACTTCCCGTTCACGCTGTTTTTCGATGGCAATTTTAAGCTTCAGATTCAATTCACTTGCACATCAAAAATAAATCGTATGAAGTTCTTAACTTTATTATTTGTAAAAAATATTCTTATTTCAATTCAATTTTTTTTATTATTCTTTGTAAATAAATAGAACTATTATTTATATTACATTAAAACATTCTTCCTGTATCTTAAGAATCTACATACAATTTATATCTATAAAAGACTGCATATATTTTTTAGAATTTTCATTGTTTTTTTTTGCATAGTTTTTTAACTTTAGGGGAAGAAATCGAATCCTCTTCAACCTAACAGATTCGCTAGCAACAAGATTTTTTTAGAATCCAATAGAATCAACGAAAATATTCTTCTTTAGATTTTCTCGTAAATTTTGTCGCTGTAATGCGTTTTATGTAAAGCTTCATCTTAAAGAGCTTTACATAGTTTAGTTACATTTACATTTTGTGTGAAGAAATGAGAGTTGATTGAAAACTGATTTCTTTAATTTTGAAAAATGGTCAGATAATGATGGTATTACCTGATTCGGAAAAACCCTTTCCAAATTTCTACACCACACTTGCGAGAGGATCTATAAGATCTATAACCCTGATAGACGTAGTATGTACCAAGCCCACTTAGACAATTCTTCAGTGGAATTGTATTTCAAACATCGAACTCTCCTGTCCTGAAACTGAGACCTAGCAGCCGCAAAAATTTAAAATGAAGAGTAATTGGGGCATTTTATGTTGCCCGACTGGATACAATTTTTTGATGCATTTATACAATTTTGGAGGCAAAATTTCATTTATTACATTTATTGCGTTTTTGAATTCTGACCTTCACAAACATGTATGAATCGAGAGTTGATGAATTGACGTATTTCTTTTAACAAACTGTTACCGAATTTCATTTTGTGCTAAAATTTTGTAAAATAATGTTCACATTTATCAGCCTTTGAAGAATTTTCTCCAAAATTTATACAGATTTTCGGTAAAATACACGTATCAAAAGGCATTCAATAATAGGTTCCATATTTTTATATATTTATGACGTAAACTTCAATACTATATTTTTGATTTAAGTTCAAAACTGTCTGATTTATCGAATAGAAGATTCGACTTTTTTAAGGATAAAAAAACTATGCAAATAACGATGAAAATTATAAGAAATTTCACAATTATCTATAAATATAAATTACATGTAGTTTTTTTAGATATACGAAAACTGTTTTAATTTAATATAAGTAATAATAGTATAAAGAAAACATGCAACTAAAGTAAAATAAAACCCAAAATAATTAAGCTCTAAGTGACAAACTTTGGAGTTCCTATTGTTTATTTTTGATATCCAAATGAGATGAATCGGGGAATGAAAAATTACCCTCCGTGAAAGAAAATTCTATAAAAAATGTAAGCAACGAGAAAAATAAACAAATTAATTCTTTATTTGTTAATGCCACTCACAGTGAAATTGCTGAATGAGCATATTGATCGTTTGGCGTTTATATCGTTTGGCATAAATGAAACAGACTGAAAATTCAATAAACAAAATTGTACATTTTGGAATTTTTTTGTGAATACTTCATATTTTTCCCGAAATGTCTTTGGATTTTTTTTTAATTATTACACATAATTTTTGATTAACGAAGCAATGATGATAATTCTGTCTTCAGATTTTTTAAAAATATTATATCATCAGTATGTTTTCTTAAATTCTTTCATTCAATTCCTACTATTAGCTAACACTCACCCTGTATATATATCTTTTTTTAAATTTTTAATTCTTCATAAAATACTTTTTTATTTATTTAATCAAGTTCAAGCAATTTTTTTTAAAACTTGTAGTGGATGACATCTGGTGTTAATACAGCTTTTAAAAAATTATAATTCATTAATTTTTATTAATTAATTAAAAATTAACTTTCTCTCCCAAAATCTTCATTTCCCTGTCGCCAAATAACTAATGAATTCAGTTATTTTTCCCTGTACGTCAATGAGGTTAGGCTTAACATGTTTCCGACCAATTATTTTAAACGATTTATTTATTTTGAAAAAGTTTAATGCATTTAAAATTAAACAGTGTTAATTAATCAATTTTTTTTCGATTCATTTTGAAGTAGTTTCGAATTAAAATAATACAGAATAAAGAAAATTTGACATTTCTAATCTGTATTGCGTTCCCTAACAGGTGTCAAAAAATTACGAATTTTACGTTGTCACAATAGGCTTTGAATTCTCAAGAGGCCCTGAAAAATTCAACGCTAGTATAATTTTTTGATCAATTATTTATAGTAATTGTAATTGTCTGCCGGGATTATTTGGCTGGTATAGCGTTGGATTCACATCCCTAGGGCTGCGAGTTTAAACACCATATATAGAAAGGAGAATGGATATTGAAAGGCAATTCGTTTTCTATTTTGCCGCTTAATATTGTGATTCTGTCCTATTTATATAAATATTTAGATTAATTGTAATTATTTAATAAAAAGTAACTAAAATAAAAATATTCTTTGTTAACCTAAGTAGGAATTGATTTAAAAAATTGTTTTTTTACTGAGCACCACATTTATGTTGGTCATTCAGCATAATCTACTCAACGACAAAAACAAAATATCCGTTATCGGACTGTTGGTCACATATGGTGTTCAAAAGAATATAAGCTATTGTCCATAATCGATATCGTTACCATTAATCATTCAGTTTCTGAAAATGACCAGGATGGTTTATTTTATTTATTTGTATTTATTCAATAATTTGTTTTAGTGAGGAATGTGGAACATGTTTTATAGATTAGTTAAATAACTGAAAAAAAAATCGTATGAAAGACGACATAATTAATCTTTTTATATTGAAAATATACTTGAAATCTCTATAAACAAATAATATAGGGTTAATAAAAACAAGCATATAAATTAAAATATGATTGAAGGAATAAAATTTTAATTAGAGAAAAAAAAAACTAGTGGCGCTAAGTATACGAAGTCATGATGATAGACATTTTAGAATATGTAGAAAACAATGACGCAAAAAATGAACTATAGAAGAAAATATGGGATATACAGGGTGTCCAAAAAGTTCCCGTACTGATGATTTGTGAATTTATTTTACAAAAACAATAGGGTTAAAAAGAATTATTTTTATGCCAATGATAAAAAGCACTTTTAACATAACTTAGGAAAAAACTTACATATATAATAAATGTTCAAAATGTCCACCCCTTTCTTGGAGACAAAGCTGAACTCGTTTGCGCATGTTTTTCGAAACGCGTTTTAACATGCTAGGAGTGATTTCTTGTATCCTTTGGGTAATTGCGATTTTCAAATCATCTATTGTTTGAGGATCACCTTCATAAATTTAGTCCTTTAAATATCCCCACGGAAAAAAATTCGGGATGGTCAGATCAGGGGATCGAGGTGGCCAAAGAATTTTTGAGATAAGTCAATCGATCACCGAAAAAAGCTTCAAGCATGTCCATGGTTTCATTACTCGTATGGCAAAATTTAATATGCTTGAGAAAAGATCATGGAAAATGATTTTTTAAATTTGGAGTACGGGAACTTTTTGGACACCCGATATTATAAATCAAACAGAATAATGTGAGTTTTGTGTAAGATTATGTAAGAATTTCAGATTATTATTTACTAGTATAATTTGGCGACCAGTTGGTAAGCCGGGAATATTAGTTATTGTTAATTTCATTTAAATCTCTTAAATGTAATTTCGTATCTGATTCTTTCAAACTGTCTAATATCAAAACATCGTCGTTTTAATTATTTTACATATGATCTGTTTATTGTGGAAAATAATACCATGGTAGTCCAGATCACAAGGAAGACGCGCTACCCCTATTCCAGGACGCCGGCAAACAGGGCATATATAAATACACTGTTCATAATATTTATTTCATAAACATAGAAAAATGAAGAAATGCATTCATATAAAGTATTAAAGCTATTCCTCTTACCCATGTACCGGGAGGTGGGTGACCTTGTGCCCAGTAGGTGAAATCCGTTCGGGATTGGTCCATCCATCCGAATACAAGATCATGCCCGATTTCATCCGATTCTATGTGATGCATTCCGATCCACGCCGAAGTGCCGAGGTCGTACAGGTGCTGAGTTAAGAAAGCTGTGTGAAAATAAATGATGGAAGTTTTCAAATTAAAATAAAACCTCAGACATTTAAAATACAAAATTCACCATATCAAAAGATAAATATTCATTGTCGTGATAAATCAAAGTTTATTTATTTGCCAAATTTCATCTTTTGTAATAAAATCACAGGAAAAATATTTCTACTTAAGAATTATTGATTGTTAAAAATTAATATTAAATATTATTAATCATTTTTATTAGATATGGCCATTTATGTGAACAACATCAGTTCTCGACAAAAGTAATGTTTTAGTAATTTCTATGGCTACCTTTTTTTCTTTATGAATGCGAAGACTCTCTCTGAAAAAGAATAATATAAAGCCTTCAGATTCTTTAAAGCAATTTTGATCCATTCTTTTTATATGGCTTCAATTAAACCATTGCGACCGTCATATGGCTTTCGTTGTGGCATCATAAAGAAGAAAATCAAAACATTTTCCATCATACTAAACACCGTAGAGTGAGCAGGGAACTTTGAAACTTGAAAATGTGAGCAAAAAACCATTATTTAATAATCGAAATGTTTTTTTTTTTTTGAAAAAAGGAGTTAAAATTTTGATTTTGTGTTTTATAACATACATTGTCTATAATACATTTGTTATTAAAAAGATAATACTGGGGATGCCACAGGTAATAATTGTGCTTCATATTATGAAAAAAAAGATAAAAAATTAGAGAATTTATTCAATTTTTTTTACATCCTGGTAGTAGTAAGAAAACTTGTTCAGTCCATCCATAATGAATTCTTCTCATGCGTGAAAATTATATTTTTCCATTCAGAAATTCAAAACGTGACTTCTTTTGTGAAAAGAAATTTACTGAATCTTATGATGAAGCTGGAGATACAGTTTGCATCTTATTTTAAGTAGTTTGATCATTTTACATTTCTTAATTTTTTTTCTTTCAAATAAAAGTGTAACGTTAATCCTGTTTCCTTAACTTGCTGACTTTTAAATATGAATGCTTTCTTTCTTGTTAAAGCGAGATGCAGTCAGATTGCATTTTAAATTCAATGATTAAAGTGGTTCTTTGAATTAAGACTAAGAATACTTTTAGATTTTAGTTTAAATAACATTGTGAATTAATTATCGAAAAATACCATAGTCAAATGCAATTGTATGCACGGTTATTCATTACTGAAGTAGTGAAGCAAAGGGGCGGGGGGGGCAAAGATGATTTTGTCCCAAAATCCTATTTGGCTGTCGGGCGTTGTTTGTGGCTGAAAAATATTGCATCTAGACTACATTTGCTAATAGAGAGAAAGCTACGAAACAAGTCCAGGTCTCTTAGAAATTATAAAAATATAATGAACACGACTGTGTTAACATCTCCTCAATATGCATAAACTGATATCATGTCATGCTTATTTTGCAGCCGTTTTCACGTAATAAAGGAGTAATATTGCCCTCATCGTCTGATTATAGTCTAAAATTTCCAGATCCATCCCGAAAAAATTCGCCTATAGTTTTAAACATGGGATGTTATTCTTTATTTTAAAAAAAATCTATCTCTTATACTCACAAAAAACTGAAAATTTATAGATTCGTATATTAGGAAAGAAACATACATCAAATTTAGAATTTGATGCATGGTAATGTGTAGTGTATAATTTTTAAGTGTACTAATTTCAGTTTTTAAAGAAGAAAATCTTAATTAGTATTTTGTAAAATAATATTTGGAAATGGTACAGTTGAACTGAATTTCCAGTATACTATTTTAGCTTTAGAAAGATTATTTGTCATAAGGCCAATAAATTCCTTGGTGAATCTAGCATGATACGAAAAAAACCCGAACTGGTCTATTTTATGTAGTGTTATATACATCGCTCAGTTTTCATTCAGCTATATTTTTTGCAATTTTTTTTAATTATTATGTTTCTAATAGAATCGCATATAATTTTAAATATGAGATGTTCTTTATTTAAAAAAAACTATTTCTTGTTTGTACAAAGACTGAAAGTTTAAAGATGCGTATATTAGGAAAGAAACGTACATCAAATTTAGAATTTGGTGCTTAATAATGCGTAATGTATAATTTTTAAGTATACTTTTTTCAGTTTTTAAGCAGCAAATCTCAACTGGCATTTCTTAAAATTATATTTGGAAGTGATACAATTGAACTGGATAGTCACTATACTATTTAAATTTCAAATAACATTTGTCATGAAGTCGAAAAATTCTTTAGCGAATCTAGCGTGACGTGAAAACAAACCGAACTGGTCTATTTTGTGTGTAGGTATTACTATATCACTACCCACTATGCAATCTGGTTGGCAAGAACTGAATATTTTATTCTCGACTCGAAAGGAACACTTCAACTACTTCTGTTAATCGAAAAATTAAAAAATCCGCAGGCGAAAAATAAAAATCTTATTAACTGAACGAGCATCTCAAAAAAAGATCTTTTAATAACATGTTGCCATTGCATTCACAAAAGCTCAGATTAAGAAAAAATAAGTTAAGGACTACAGCCAATAAAACCGAGAAAAATGTCATTTTGAGCACGCGATTATTTGAAATGAAATAAATAGGAAATGTGATATTTTTTTAAACAATCAATACGGAACAGTTTTTTTTATCTTTTGCAATACTAAAATTAATAATTCAATGTAACGATTAAAATGAATAAAAATATAATTTAAATTTGCACGACTACGTTGTGCTTGGCCGTTCAAGAAATTATGTTCTGACGATACATTGAAATTTGCATAGCAGATTTCATTTTAATCTTTATTGATTCTTCATTATATATAAAATAAATATACTCTTGTTTCTTGTTGAAAATGCCATAGCGTCGTTTCTTCAAGATCTGGACATTTAAAATGGAGGAATCTATCCATCCCCACATGTGTAGTATTATATACATCACTCAGTTTTCCTTCAGCTGTAATTTTTTTTGCGATTTTCTTTTACTATTATTCTGTTTCTAACAGATTCCTGAACCTCGTTCGATCAGGAAAATTTCCCCTTACCTTGTTCTTCCTTGCTGTGAATGGACACTAGGTCATGGTTTTCCCCGAGAGCCCAGCAGGCATTGCGAGCTTGTTTGTACAGCAGCCTTTCGGACTCGGCAGCACCGAAGTATCGGTAACACTTTTCACCTGGTGAGAAAAAATAGAATGCATAAAAACTGGAACATTGAGCGCATTACTTGATAGGAATGGTTTCAGGGAATGACAGTATTCGTTTGGATCGCTTTTAGAGAGATTATTGTTTGAACAGATAGTGTAATTAAAGCTGGTTTGTCATAAACAAGTTTAACCCTCCAGCTGCCCCGATTTCCACGGGGTGACAATTAATCTATTTTTTATTGCATCCTGCGTTTTTCTCAGTTTAGTTTATTTATTTTTATGATTACAGATTTTTATTATCATATTATTATCTTGTAACATACAGAACCAGTTCATTTTGTGTGAAAAATATCTCAATGCCGATCACTATTATATGCGAACGTCACTATTACGTGTGATGTTATTTGCAAACATTTCATCTAAATAGCGATTTAAAAAAATTAAGCAATCAGAGGGCTAATAAAATAAAGTTCATAGATAAAGGGTGTCGTTTCTGAAAGAAAAAATCTGTAATTGTTGTCGTGTTCCACTTTACAACGGAAGAAGGAGTGCAGTAGCTTCTGAGGGTATGGACCCCTGAAAACTCGAGGTCAGAAGTCCGACTTCTAACTCACACACGTCACAAACCCTTTTTATGGAGCGGACCTTATTCATTCATCCACAGACAGTAATTTAGACCGGGAACAGAGCACGATCTCCTCTCACCCAGTACCGTCAGTGGTATTATTCTTGATATGGAGGACTTTGTGACCACGACAGATTTAACGTGCGCCAACTACCACAAACACAGAAAAAAATCTGTTAAAATTTTATTTATATGAAGATGGTAAATTTAAATTGGATTAGATCAAATCTCAAAGAGTAGTATCGATGAATATGAAAAACACATTGTATAAGTATGCGTAATGAATACGTGCTCACGAAAAAGTTTTATTAATCACTTGATCTAAGAATTTTCTTAATATATTAATTAGATATAACATCCTATTGGAATATTCATCATTATTTTAATTGCTGTAGTAATATTATCTCTTGATAAAGAAACTTTTTTTACATTATAAATCACTTAATACTTTCTCTTCATTGCATATTTAAAACTAAAAATTCAGTAATACAGTGCATTTGAAAAGCATATTTTTGTTTAGGGAGGGGGACTATTAATGTTAAAAGATTCAGTGCTCCAGTTGCAAGAAAGAAATAATTTATTAGCAAACTGAACCAAAAGGAGAGACTGAAATTTATCAGATGTTAATAATAAAAAACAAAAGATGTCTGGGAGGCTGTGATTCTTGTTAACTAAAATAAAATTAGTACTCTTTGGTTCCAATTGAAAGCAAAAGCACTGAGTAAAACCTAATATTAAGTAGAAACCAATTTATTATTATTATTATGTGAGAACATAATGTTGTATTGGTTAGGAGATCTTGATGTCTTTGAAATTTACGGCCAAAAAAATATTTTTACCTGCTTTGACTAGTATTGCATTATTAATATCATGTATGCTCCTTTGAAAGCAGATGCGTTTTTAAAAGGTTGACTCGTTTTTAGATATATTGCTTTATTAAATATGCTTCTTTGACAGCAGATGCGTTTTTAAAATTCTGAAAAAGAACTATGACATCATAGCTGTTATTTCATCTTAAAATCGGCCGAGTTCTAAAACTTTGTTTGCCAGCTTAAAAAAAATTGAAAAATAAAAGTTTAAAAAATATTATTATTATATATACATGCCTATATATAGAGAGAAGGTTAGATACCGATAGAGAAGAAGCCAGATTATTTCAAATCGGTTTAAATTGGTTAATGACTTAAATTAATTAATATAAATAATGACTTAAAAATAATAATGTTATCACATGATAACTTAAAATTTACGACCAAAGATTTCATTTTTTTACAGTTGAGTATGGCATATGCTTGCTCTAACTTGTTTAGAACTGCATGAATAATTTTGGAACAAAAAACTCAAAATTAATTGATGACATGGTTACTTTGAATATCTTATAAAAATATAGGACAAAATGCTTTAAAAAAGGCAATTTCGGCTAATTTTAAATTTTACCGAACCAATGATGAAAATCATAGCTCTATATTTTTAGAATACGAATTCTCTATCATTGTCAAAACTAATTAGTCAATTCAGTGCCAAGTATATTGAAAGAAGTAATTAAAAACAAAAGTCAGTCATTAAAAGACTAAAATAGTACTTTCAAGCAACAAAAGTATTTTTGTTAGTTAATCTATAGATGTTCTTTTTTGGACATAAAATCGACTGTGAAAGTATTATAACCTTAATTATAACTAAAAAAAATATTTCTACACCATATACGTTTTCATACCTTGTTGGATTTAAAGACATGAATAGTTTTGCAATATATAGTTTTTTTTTGATGAATAAAATGTTATTCATATTGATGCCGGAATAATTTTTGGATGATTGTATTATATAGAACTGTATTCTGTAACTATATTATTTATAACAATAAGATAATATATTTTTAATTCTTCGGCAGGAAATTCTTATGTTGTTATTTTTTAATGCAATACTTGGTATTAGTGAAAGGTGAAATCTCATTTTTCATTTCGTATTTTTTACACATATTTTTAATTTCGTTCTTCTCAGAGTAATCCTAAACATTTGAGCAATAGAATACTTTATCTATTGCCTCAATGGTAAAAAAATATTTCAATTTTGCAATGCAAAAAAAAAACCCTAAAAAGAATTGTTCTTCCTACATTTAATGGATACATTAATTTTTTAAAGACATTTAAAACTTTTTTTCTTTAAAATGTTATGCTTTTATTTCTGTTTAAAATTTAAAATATTCCATTTTTTCTAAAAATAAATTTTTAATCAAATTTTAAAAAATATATCTGTTTTATTTAAGTATTTACTTTAATATAAAATTGAATGGGAATCTATTTTGTTTATCACTTACAAAAAATAAAAAATAAATTGCTCAATTTTTTTTTTGTAATTTTTGAAAAAAAAGTGTATCGAATATTAAAATTCCTCATCGAAATAAATTTCCTATTTAATAAGCAGTTAATTAAAATCTCTTTAACAAGTAGATTGGCAAGTGACTTATTCGTGATTTACGTCTAATATTTAATTATATGTACTCTAACACATTTACGACAAAAACACAATAAGGGACATTTAATTAATGATCCAAATCACAAGCGTAAATCCCAGCAATGAACCTATTAAGTAATTATGTCTATCCAGACCGTAAAACAAAAGAAAATGTACACAATTCTTTCAAGATAAAAGTCGTATTTCTTTCAAATGTCTCCTTCAATTTAGGCTTAGACCTCTTTCAAAACAAGAACAAAAAAAAGGAAACAAAATTGTTGAAATAATTTAGTCTATTTATTTTAAAGTTGCGTAATTAAAAAAAAGTAAAAAGAATAATAAAATAATGTTTAAATAACGTATTCTCGATATATTGTTTTAGTATTTTTCTATCAAATACGTAGAAAGAGTTCTAGCCAGTAACTAGAACTTGAATTGCAAAATCTTTATCTTCTTGTGAATCAAAAAAATATTTACGAAGTATATTCGAAAATAAATACTGAGTATTATAATAAGCATAACTTTTAATTGCTTCATTATTACACGAAAGATCATTCCAGCAACTATTTCTTTTTATTTGGTTTTTATTATTATTAATACTTAGAATATATTCTAAGAGCTCATAATAAATACTTGAAATACCTACTTAAAATAGAACTTTTTTTATGTGCTTTTTTTTCAAAAGACGATCCTACAAGTGAGGATACCATATGTTATACATTGGTTTATTTTTTTAGTCAAATAGTGCCCACAGAAAAGATACAGGTCTCTAACATTATGCCAGAATTCAAATGGTTGTCTGATAACAATCAGAAGACAGCCATTTTAAGAAAAATCAGAAGAGGGAATTTTATTGATTGACTTCATGTTGAATTCTGAAATTTTAACTGCTTTGAATTGTTGTTACATTTTTATAAAATGAGACAAGGAAAAAAAGACAGGCATTCATGTTTTGCTCAATCCACAATATTATTCTCTGTCTTATTGTTAGAGAAATCTGCAACCTGATGAAGTAATCTAATAGATAGCAAATAAACATATACTATATATATGTATAAGATAAAGTAAAATTATTTATCAATTTCTCGTTCTTTTTTTACAGAAAAGTGTTTGGTATGTATATATCTTAGTGAGCAATCTGACTCTAAGAAAAAATTATGGGTAAACTTAGTCATAGAAGCGCATAAAAATCATCATAAGGCTAAAAAAAAGATGAAGTCTAAGCAACAATTTTTTTCATACCAAGAATTTTCATACACATCTCTTCTAAAATTTAAAGTACCTTTTTGATAGTACCACAGCAGAATTTTTAAATCGTGAACATTTATTATACTGCGTTCACAATACTTTTAAACAAATTTCCTGCCTCAGGTAAAAGCAGAATAACAGATCATAAAATCCATATTTTCAGACATTTCTTAGCAACTTTTTGAATCTTGTATCGATTTTTTGTTAAAACAATGCGCATTTATCTCCTGAGTGGTAAATATTCAGGTTCGGTAAACACCATAATCTAAATCTGTTGATAGACATTTAGCAGACGATTCCTTTTTAGACATCTTATAACTGCTGCTATTTTTTTTAATTTCAATTAAAATATTATTAAAAGGTAAAAACAAACGATTTTTTTCTTTGATAAACATGTTATTATTATTATTTCGTTCATTTTTTGTATCATAATTGATGATCAATTGTAAACCTTTTGGAATGAGGCAATATCTGTAATATATGCTGTTCAGTGAAAAGAATAAACAAGCCGATGGAATTCGAAAACGCGTGGAGTATTATTTTAGTTTTAAGAATTTCAGACTCTCTGAAAGCTATAGTTTGAAGCTTGAGAAAATGGGTAGTTTTATAGAAAGTATGTAAAAATTCAGATTAAACTATTTTTGTATGGATTTACTGATTTTTGAACGGTTTTAGGAAAACTGGGGAATATTAATTTCCTTTGTTGAAAAATATATATAAAATATATACGAATATACGGAACAATTTCTTAAATACAGAACGTACCAAATTGAATCCAATTCTTGGGGCAGTTACCAGTTGTCGGTGGAGGGGTTGTCACAGGTGGTATTGGAGTTGGAATGGCATTCTCAGACCTCTTGCACAATGGCGCATAATGAAGAGAGCAGTCCTCTGGCCTCCAGCCTCCTGCGATAGTAGCATAGAAATATCTCAACTCGGAGCTTCCTGATTTTTATTTTATTTTAAAAGTTTATTACAGCTAATAAAAACTCTTTCAACAGTTAAAAATAATAATTTTTCAAGAAAAAAAAAGAAAAAAAAATATTGAACAATTTTTTTAATTCACAAACAAAAATCGATATGTACATTTTTAAAAAATGAAATTTAATTCGGAGAGTTTTTTCTGTTCAAAAATATTATCTTATTTTAAAATATTGATTAGCTCTCCATTGTCGCCTTCGTAAACACTCGGACCCTTTAGAACATTTTAAACCACTCCTTGTGATCTTATCTCTAATACGGCAACACGGATTTTGAATTTTTCAACGACGACTATAATTTTAACTGGTTTGTCATTCTGTGGCAATCGCACCTCGAGATTTTTGAATAGTTTTATGTTTTAATAAATTAAGAAAGTTTGAAGAACTGAAAAGAATGAACAACATACATTTAAAAGAACGCGTATTTTTTTAAATGAAAACTCAAACCATAAAAATTTTAACTAACCCAGAAGAAAGAAAAAGAAAATATATAGTTTGAAATTAATGTTATTGTGAAAAGTCGTTTGCTTTATTTTAACTCAGATTTTATCATTTGAGATTAGAAAGATAGCTTTAATAAGCTTATTTATTGTAAAACATATTTATGAAAGTAAAACATTGCACAAACTAGAACATTAGAATATTTATATTATATCTCAGCATTTTTGTTTATATTATACCTTAGAAATTTTATTTATATTATAGCATTTTTATTTATATTATACCGTATTATATTATACCAATTTTTTATACTTACCATTTTTATTTATATTATAACGTAGCATTTTAAATTTTAATTTGCATTTTTGAGACTTTCATTATGAAATAAATAAATCGAATAATAGTCATTATTAACAAAAATGGACGTTTTTGAAACCGTAAAATTATCTCATTGGAACGAAAAATATTATGATCGAGAATTTTACGTCTTCTGATATACAATTAAATGATAAAGTAATTATTATTTTTTAAGTTAACGTTTTATTTATTATGTTTATATTTTCTTAACTTTTATTTTTGAGTCATACTAAATGCAGAAGAACTTTTATAATTATTCATATTTATTCTTATGAAAGAAAAATTAGAATAAGTTAAATTATGATTAAAATATAATGAACATTTTATGAGCTCATAATTTTGTTCAGTAATTTATAACTAACCACAAAAAACTCTATACTATATTTTTTATAAATAACCTAAAATACTCTATCCTATATTTTTATAAATAACCTAAAAAAACTCTATACTATATAAAAAGCTGAAATAAATTGTGAGCCATTTGATTTTTGATGGAATTGCATATTTATCTAAAAAAGGAAATAGTATAATCCCTTGATAAATATAATTAGTAGATAATTAAATACAAAATGAAAAATTCTATTAGCATTCATATTAATCCTTTTTTCTCCCATTTTTGAATTCTAAGGGTATTTTCAAGAATTAAAATTATTTGGACTACTCGTTATTTAAAACCAAACTCATTTCCATAAATAAGCAATAATTTAGCTATATCTCACTAATACAGGGATATCAACTTATATTTGATAAATTTCATTATTGTATTAGCTATGAGAAAATTATTTAGTCTTAGAAAAGGTTCACGACTAATTTCATTCCCTATTTTGCTATTTTTTTATTAATTTTAATTTTAAAAAATTCATAAGGCAATTAATATTAAAAGCATGCTGAATTTAACTATTGATGTTAGTAGATATTCAAAAATAACAGTGAAAAATATACAATTAGAAATATAAAAAAAATTAACTCAAGATTTTACCATTGAACTATTAAAAGATTTATAGCAGGAACCCTGCAATCTTTATAGTTCAGTTATTTTAATCCTTTTTGTATAAAATTTGTATGAATATGTCATCATACTCTTTAAAAAATATTCGAAGTTAAGATCGAAACATTTAAAATTAAAAACATCGAATTATTCATTGTCACTTGAAACTTTTTAAAAAATAAAAATAAAAAATACTTCTTTTTAATGGAAATCGGAAACTGGTTAAATTTTAGAGCATACTTACTTTTACTTCGCATCAGAATGAAGCATTTTTCATTCACGTAGTATTCTTTCAGAACTTTTTTACTATAATCAACAGCTGTTCCATCTACCCATTGTTCGTTGTTTTTACCAGCAAGTATGTTCAGTCCGATCCAAAATCTATCGCCAAATCGTCCTTCACCTGCCTAAAATGAAATGAAAATCTTCCTTCATTTGCGATTTGAACAAAATAAAACTACTTTTGCCAAGCTTCACTTTGAATCGATTTCAAAAATGTTTATTACTGTGTTCAGAAGAAATTCATTCTCTGCTTCCGAATGGATGGACGCCAGGTGGCCCCCTTGGGAACGACAGAAGTCTTCAGCATCGAAGAAGGACACTCGATTCTTGTCTCTGTACTGGAACAAGTAACAGTTACCCTGAAATTTTATCCATGAAGTTCCATTGCAGTACTCAAACTGCCTGTACCCATCTGAAAAACAGAAGAGTGTCTTAAAACAATTGATTCTAAAATAATAGATGGTTGTATTAAAATATATATTCTATAAAAGTTATGTAATAACACATGCTAATTATATAATGCATGTATTGTTCTGCAAAACATGTAATGTTATTATCCTCATGTAATATATCATTTGATTGTATACAATACATGGAATGTTATGATCCTCATGTAATACAATGACACATGTAATGTAATCCCCATGTAATAGTAGATGTAATGTAATCCCCATGTAATAGTACATGTAATGTAATACCCATTTAATTATATACAATACATGTAATTTTATGATTCTCATGTAATTATATACAATACATGTAATGTTAAATCCCCATGTTATACATCATGTAATTCTATGCATGCATTTTTATACATACATGTATTGCAATACATCATATAATACGTTACACAATATAGGAATTGGACGTTATACAATATATGAATTGTATAAAAATCATCTATTGATGTATTACTTGCTGAAATACATCGTGTAATGATGTATTTCTTCAAGGGGAAGTGGTCAAAATCATGGAATCTTCTAACCAATATATGCTATATATTTTCAAAGTTGGATATTTCGGTATAAAAAGTCATAAAAGTTCCGATTCCGCGAATCAGAATGCACCAAAACTTGCCAGTAAGTATGCTATTATTAGACAGAAAGAAAGTATCGTGTTTTTATGTCATAGGATTATAATAAGATCGCCTTATCGCCAATTATCTAGATCTAATCGAACTTGCCAAACATGTATTTTTGATGCCAGTCGTTCGCTTTACTTTATTTGCCGAAACGAACGTTTACTCTAATTATTAAGAATGTGGCATTATTTATAGTATATCATTAAAAAAATTAGTAGCCTTTTCGGAAATTATTATAATGAAGCTGTTAAACATTGCCATTCCAAATTATGAAAAATAAAGGACGTAAGTATTCATATTATTTTTTATACATTTGCCTTATTTTTTCTTTCGTTTTTAAATAATTTTTCGGTAATATATTGTATTAAAAGTAATTCTATTATTTCTGATTTATTTATATTAAAAAATTTATTTAGCTTGTTGCAGTAAATTGTGAAATGAATTCATAATATTCAGTTCAGAACTCTGTAATAAATTAAACAAACTAAGAAAATCAGATGTATAGATGCAAAAGATAGACTTGAAGATTTTGGAACAGGAGCATAAAATAAAAATTAGAAAAAACGAAAATTTTTGCAAATTTGGGAGTTAAAATACAGTTAAAAATCAATTTGATATAGATATTATTTCTAAAAAATGTAAGAATGATATGCCTTGGATTTCAGTCTGACTTTTGAGTTTTTCCAATTTACAGTAACTTCTAATGACATAACGTCCCATATAATGTACGAGAGGGTTATAAACTCTTTCCAAGTATACAAAAAATTATTACCAAACCATTGAATATAATACTGCAAAATTTTTACAGTGGAATAATTCTGTAACAAAACAAAACTTTTATTTATTTATTTTTGGTTTTTTAGAAAACAACAAATTCAAAAATAGTGATTTTTTAAACTTTATTGTTAGCAATGGTGTGATTGAAGGAAAGGATTCAATGAATTCTTTGATTTTATGAATTAAAATACACTTACCGGTACCAGTTTAGAGGTTACTTGAAGGACAGAGTGTTCATAAAGCTAAATGAAGATATCGATACTCTTAAAGGTAAGATCAGAGAAGCTGTATCCTGCGTGACATCCGAAATGTTGGAAACTACGTGACAAGAATTTGAATACCATTTTGATATTTTTCAAGCTATTAAGGGTGCTCTCATTGTAATTATTTGACATGAGTAGTTTTATTAAAAATATTATAAACGATTTTGGAATTTATCGATACAATCATACGCCACATTATAATAGATGTTTTACATAAAACCGTGGAAAGATTTTATGATCATCCTGAATAATTGCAGAGCCATTGCATTTGCAAGAAACATTCGAATATCACAGAGAAGGTGCGTAGCAAAGTTTCCATATCATATAGAACACCATAATATCCATCCTTTCTTATTTTTAACATTCCATAATGCAAATATACTACTAAACTACAAAAGGTCTTGATTATGAACCGTCTATCCAGTTAACATAAATGATTGACAGATAGTTACAGTTAATCTAAATAAACTGGACTGTTATGAATATTTTAACCAATGATAACACCATTTAAATAACATCCGATTCAAATTCATCCTCCTAATGAGAGGAAAAACAAACTCAATGGCAAATAACAGCAATAAAAAACACCTTACGTTAGTTTAAGCTAAAACCGGAAAAAACTAAAGAAAAGAATTGATTAACCTATTTCGAAAAGATGATGGATTCCATTTCCGGTTCTCGTCATTCCAGATAAACAACCATGGCGGGAGATAATCGGCGTATAAGCGGCACTTTCAGTTGTAGTTACTTAAACAATAACAAGAAATCAACTCATACAATATTTTGATATATCAGTTATTTCAAAACATTGCAGAGGAATTTACGTTTTCTAATGCTTCTTATTTTCACAGTTAATTACCGCGTTTCAAATAGTTTGCTGAGCAAGTGATTAAAGTTTGTTCGATTTTAGATGACAATTTACCCCCATTTAGGTAAAATTTCAAAAAAATGAATTTGATATTCTTAAAATTTTAGCTATTTCGGAATTTTATGTCTACTTCCAATTAGTTTAGATACCATATTATAACGATATATATTGTCTCATTTCGGTACGTAAGATAATGAGCATAACATATAATGCTAACTTTTTTTATGCAAATACAACTTAAATAAATTACAGTATAGAAGTAATTTTTGCTTGCTATTATGTAGCTTTCCAGAATTAACTTTAATAAAAAATTCTGGAATTAATTTCAATTTTGAAAACCACAGAAAAAAAAAACGTCATTGTGATATAATATATGAAATGATACCTAGTCGTAAATATAAAATTATTAGTCCAATCGTATTGCATTTTGGCACAGGAAAGAAACACACACACACACACACACACACACACACACACACACACAAAGAAAATAAAAGGAAATCTGTTACAGTGAATTTCATGTTATTCTGTAAGAACATTGTTATTTTTCTTAATTTATTTAAGTCATTAACCAGTCGATTTGAAGCAATCACGAGATTCCTCTCTCTCTCTCTCTTTCTCTCTCTCTCTCTGTCTCTCTCTCTCTATCTATCTATCTATCTATCTATCTATCTATCTATCTATCTATCTATCTATCTATCTATCTATCTATCTATCTATCA
>JAOUZG010019159.1:9309163-9319893 GCA_026289955.1 Argiope argentata | reverse complement strand
AGAATAATTATCATGTTAAACTTAACCAAGAATCATTATCATGTTAAGCTAATGATATTAAAAGTAAAGAGTAACATTCGCTAAAAGATTAAACTCACTTGAGACAGGCAGATAAAATGCGGAAATCACAAAAAGTAGACACGTTAGGAGCCCCATCTCTTCAGCAACGGAATCGAAATGAGAAAGAAACAACTGTAAGCAGTCAATTATCTTTCGTAAGTTATCGATGGATAATCGCAGGTGAAGATAAAACATCAACGCATTGACTCTCCCACGCCTCATTTCATGGCATAAAAGTATTGAGCAATCAATTAAAGAGCACGAGGCTTATTTTAAATTCCATCGTACTTTAAATTAATTCAACATAATTAGTTATTTCAATGAAATGAAGTATGTTTGGTCAGAATTCGCTTTCAAACCGCATGTTTCACTTCATAAAACAATTTTTCTGCTTTGCTTTTTAAATTCTTACCATTAGTCCACACTCTCCCTATCTATATCTTATTCAAGTTTTCAATCGATAATAAAATACTTTTTCATTCATCCATTCAAGTTCAAATACATTTTTTTTTAAACTTGTGGTGGACGGCACTTGATGTTCATAAGGTTTTTTTCAAGTATTAATTCATTCCTTAAATTTAATTCATTTTTGATACTTTAAATAGAGTCTTAGCTGTTTGCAATGTAAATTGAAATCAGCAGGCAGTTGCTCAATCGGTAAAATGCGAGGATTTCGGTATTTTTCACGTGAGGGTGAAGAATGCGAGTTCAATTCTTGCGAAAATCAATGATTTTGGGATAAATTATTTATCTTAATTGTAATTATTTAGTAAAAAGTAATTCAATTAAAATTTTTCTTTGTTGACCTAAGTAGGAAATGACTTAAATTTATAATGTTCAACAATGTGAAAATGAAAGATGAAGATTTGACAGAAAATAAAATGCAAAATTTTTGGAGGAGGAGAGAGAGTCGTTTTGAAAAGAAATCAGAGAAGTTACGTGTCATTCGGGTTTCTGAGTTAAGATCCACCAGATGAATATCGGTGGATTCTTTGAGCTACCCCTAGAGTAACCTGATGCGCTAATAGCTGTTTAGCTTTTCTTGTGAGGTAGTGAGGTTGTTTCTCCGAATTAATCGAGGAACTGTTCATAATTAACTGTGTTGTAAATTTTATCAGTCATATTAACCTAGATGAGAACGAGTTGTTCTTCGGTGTACATAAGGTTGTAAATAAAGAAATTGTCTTTAAACGCTATCCTCTTATGTGATCGGTCAGGATTAATTAATAACAACTTGATGCTAAAATTCATAACAATATGAATTTAGAGAACATCATATGACGGAGTGAGAATTACAAATGCGTACCAGTTTCTTCTTTTTTTAAACTACGAATCTAAACGCATAACATATTAAGTATACGAGCAAGTCGAGAACATAACATTCCAGCAAACTATTTTTTCTCTCTCTTCTCAACACGTGCCCTTACCAATGAAACTTCGACTCTAATCATCATATAAGTGAAAGAGGTTTTAATTTCTGATTTCCAAGATTACACGGCCAGACACCACAAAGAGGGAACGGACACAACGGCGGTAGACACTTCACAAACACGTTTTGTGAGGTTTCCACCTTTATGTGCCCATGAATAATGACTCGTTACTCTTTAAATTGCCAGAACTTAAAGTTGCAGACTTCATTCGACTTGTTAATGAATTCTTCGAGTTGCTGTAGTGGAACTAGTTATTTAAAATGCGCATTCAATAAGTTTTTGTTAAATATTTTCAAATAAAATTAATTTCTGAAGGAAATAGCGTCATCTCATTTATATGGATAGTTCTTTAATTTAGTATACCTTAGATTTTTTTTCAGTAGAGTAAGTATTTATTATTTGTGATATCGCTCCCCTCCTTATAATAATGTATAAATATTTACGTATTAGATTGTCCAACTTTATCACCAAATTTGAAGCCGTCACCAATGAGTTGCTAAACCGCCAATTATGGCAATCCGGCAATGGTGCAATCCGTTGATCTTTATCGCTAAATTTAAATCCATCGCCAATGAGTAACTAAACCGTTGGCGAAGACGGTCTGATACGTAAGTACCGATATTTTTTTTTTTCTTTTTCTTTCAAATGAAAATGTGGAGGTATCCGTATTCGGACGGAACTCGCAATGTTCGTGACAGAATAACATTGCTATTAGAATAAAGTAATTACTCGTGTTCTGAGAATGTTATCTGGCTTATGAATCTTCCACCACATACTCTCCTGCCAGCAAGCCGGTGGCGAGACGAGCCATATATTTGCGCCAAGTGTATGGCGAGTGTGTGAGTTAATTTTTTGGTTGTTTCCAATGAGCCTGACGACATTTGCTGTCGATAGAGGACGCCACAATAGCTTTACGAAGGTCACTAATTCTCGGGTCACCATTGTGGATGTACGCGCATGCGACCGAACTCGCCACATTAGGGTTCGTCGCCGAATAACATAGCCATTAGATAAAAGTAAATAAGTAAGCAGACACTAGACAAAAATAAATGTCTAGGGAATGTTTTCTGGTTTATAAAGTTTTCTCAAAAAAAATCATTCGTTTCACCAATTATTTTTTGTAACCAATATTAACAAAAGTAGAGGCGACGCAGTTTATCCAAAGTTATTATTTTCCAATTTTGTCCACCTATTGCATAATATATTTTGCTAATTTTGTATTGTCAGAATAATTTCATGATTATGAGTTCAGTATTGAAAGTCAAAAAAGTTTTGACAACCGCTAAGAATTTTGTTAAATATATTTTGAAGAAACAAGAGCACGATATTTCAAAAATTCCTTTAGATAGACGAATGAAAGTTGGTTTGTATCTTTACATCAGATTTGTAGATTTTTTAATCAAATTTCGAAGGAAAACCTTTCACGGAGAGTGTGTCAATATTGAGTATCTACTATTGAATACAATAAATTAAAAATATAAAGAGCTAGAGAGATAAAATTTGGTACATGGATTTACCATCTAAAGAAAGTATCAAATTTTGAACCCAATAGGTCAAGTGGTTGATTTCTGTCGACCAGTACTTTTGTATGCAAGTAAATGCGATAATACAAAACGCAACGACCGAGGTAAATGAAATTTAGCATAATCTAATGATTAAAATTGCATTTCTGCGTCAAATTTTAATCGATCGAAAACAAAATATGTCCACGATAACTTCCTCGTTTTTCTTCACTATACTAGGATTCACATTAAGCTTATGTGTAGTTCTGACATTAAAAATTTCAATACTTGTAGGTTCACGGTTTTATTCAAAGCCCATGCTTTTTATGCAGTGGCAGAGATGGACAATAAAAACTTTATATTGGCATTATTCGAGAAAATTTTGAGAAGACATCATCCACTGGTTTGAGATAGTTATCAAATTAATGAATAATTAAGAGTTAATGAATGAATGAGTAAAATAGGGATTGGTTGCTAGCGAGTGAGTATTTGAAACATTGGAAAACAGTACAGAACAGCTCATTATTTTCACTACACGATTTTAATAAACAATAAAATGAAAAAACAACAACACTTGGCTGCACATTTTTTTATTCTCCAGGGTATATTTGCCAAATTTTGCAACTGTAACTTTGTTTGCTTGTAGAGCGTCAACATACACAAACATTCAGCTTTGTTATTAGTATAGATTTATAAACTATTTTTTTAATCTACAATAGATCTTATTATATACTGTAATTTAAATTCAAGGTATGTTTATTCAAATCTGAGTTTGGCAAGAGTAAGAGATTATATAATATGTAAAGGTAAAAATCAGCTATTTTTTTAATTAATAAAATATTTTTAAAAAAATATCCTCAATATGCACATTTTCACTCTTTAAGATATGCATAAACCAATTTGTTAGATGTCGATCAAACAATCTGACCAATAGAGAATTAATATGCACACATTAATCGTCATTGTTAGTGTAGATATTATTATCCCTTCTATATTTTTTTATTCATTTATTTTTGATTCTTTACAGATCAAAAATTTTTTTAACCTTTCACATCACTTACTCCAAGCTATTGTAAATTAAAGTTACTAGTGTTATTAACTGTTTCTTAAAAAACATTGAATCTTCTTACGATGCTCTTCAAAATATTTAAACTATTTTCGTATAATAAAAATCAAACCATAAACAATGAATTGAGCTTTATTTCCAAACAACAAGCATCAAAAACAGCACATTTGATTTTTTTTAAGTTACTGAATTGCTAACATAGTGCAGTGACATGGATGGGAGAAAGCTACAGTCAATTCATGCACAACAATAGGAACAATAAAAAAGAATCAGAAAGTATCAAAATATCACATACAGCTTAAGGATGAATTAAATTTTATCAAAAAAGAATTTCTATATTACCATGAAAATTACAATTATGATATTTGTACATATGCAAATTTTGCAGAGTTAATACACATATAAAATTACAAATATTAACCTAAACATTATAAATATTCTTTGACATCAAATACTAAGTTATCTATAAGAGGAGGTTACATTTAAGCGACACATTTTACATATAGTAGAAATATTTTTAAAAAGTAAGCGGGAAATAATGTACAACATAGCAGCAGAAACACTTCACACATCAATTTAACAGGTATCAATATTGACTCATATTTCTTCCAGATTTCAGAACACAAAGACATTTCCCATGGGGTTATGTAATTCAGACAGAAATGATCCACATCAATTATTGGGAAGAAGGTAATGGCAACTTGACACAGCATTCAGTTCCTGGGTATGTGGGGAGATCGAGCTCGTATTTAGCTGCTAAACTGGGAGGTACGAAACGTCCACCGAGCCAATGGTATTTTCCTTTGAAACGCTTGCTGCATTGTTTGGGGGCTGTTAATGATATCAAGAACTCTGGTTTCAATCCTTCATCATCGCCTTTTTCGACATCCCAACCTATAGCAAAAAGTAAAGTCAACTTTTAATAAATTTTATATGTAGGATCTGTAGCGTCATCCTTATAAGCTAGATAATATCCTTCGAGCTGAAGGGTCCCTTTTGCTCGAACGGTATATCGCTCGGCTACTGGCTCAAACGTCGCAGGTTCGTACCGCGACCTTCACTTGCTACATTGGTGACCTTGACAACGCAGCCTTCCGCAAAGTCGTGGCGCCATCTACCAGCCATCAAAGCCGTCGCTAACTCAACGCATCAAAGCCGCCTCTTAAGCCGTTGCTAACTCGACGCACCAAATCGTTCGTCTCCCGTCCGACTCACTGGTAGGGGAGTACTGTAGCGTCAGCCTTATAAGCCAGATAATATCCTTCGAGCTGAAGGGTCCCTTTTGTTCGAACGGTATATCGCTCGGCTACTGGCTCAAACGTCGCAGGTTCGTACCGCGACCTTCACTTGCTACAGATGTATCACGGAACTATTTTTTTTAACTATCATTTGATTCTATAGTTCGATTGTGGGACGTGATTCAAAGCGAGAATTGCAAAAGGTTAGATCATTTCCCAGAGGATGATAATTTTAATTAATACCGTGTCCTAACTGTACTAGAAAATAAATTAAGTAACTGGGAAAAAAGCTGCATCACAGACGATTCGCGTAGTAGCTAATATGTTTATGTTTTAGTTTTTTTTAAACCATGTTTTCAAGCAGAGTATTGTTGAGTATATTTTACAGCTTAAAGATTTTTAATTGTAATAAATCGAGCAAAAGCAATGCGATTTACTAAGCTGAGCGTCCTAAAGACTTTTTACTGTACTGTAAATGTGCTTACTCGATTATTACAATCTTAGCAATTCTGCTTCTTTTTTTTTACAGAAAAAAAAATTCCTTTTTTTATTGAAAACAAAATAAAGAAAGGGAAGTAATCCAGAAGAAATTTAACACGGCTTTATCTGATAAATTGTAGCCTTTATCTAGTTGTCTTATCTGACTTGATAGCTATTGAAGCAAACGGAAAAAGAAAAAAAAGAAAGAAAAGAAAAAGAAACAGTTACATACCGGAAGGAACATCTACACTGCAAACAGGGATGTTCAGGTTCTTCAGTTTCTTCATGCAGTCTTCGAATTCTGGTCGCACTGGAGGTTTGAAACTGAAGCCGAAAAGAGCATCCACAACCAGGTTGTAAGAATCATCAATGAGTTTCGTTTCTGGCAAGAACGATAAAAATGGTATGTCCATCTCTTGGCACTGGATAGTCAGGTTCTCGTACAGAGGTTTATTTGTGCGTTTGGGATAGAAGATTGTTGGCTCGTAACCCTAAAGAAATTTTTAAAAATATAAATTAGCAAGCAAAATAACGGCTTTCAAATGAATCTAATATTTTTTAAAGTAAATATACACTGAAGTGACAAAAGTCATGGAATGACTGTTAATATCGTGTCGGTCCTCCTTTTGCCCGGCGAAGTGCAACAACTCGACGTGTCATGGAGTCCACAAGTCGTTGGAAGCCCTCTGCAGGAATATTGAGCCATGCTGTCTGTATAGACGTCCATGTTTGTGAAAGTGTGGATGGTGCAGGCGTTTGGGCACGAACGGTCCTCTCGATGATGTCCTATCAATACTCGATGGCATTCAGATCGGGCGATCTAGGTGGCCAGATTATGCGCTGAAATTGTCCGGAATGTTCTTCAAACCAATCGCGAACAGTTCTGGCCCGATGACATGACGCATTGTCATCCATAAAAATCCCATCGTTGTGTGGGTACGTGAAGTCCATGAATGGCTGCAAGTGATCTGCAAGCAGCTGAACATAACCATTTCCAGTCAACTGCGCATTTATACTTTTTCGCCGCGATACTACTGCCATCTGTATATTTGCATATGTTAAATTAAAATGTTACATGTTTATGCACTAAAGTTAACTGATTTGATGTCCTGTATCTTGACGTGAAATTTCAATACATGCCACAGATTGCCAATTTTTTTAATCTGTTGTTGTTGTGTTGTGACTAAAGGCATTTGCCTTGGACAAGCCTCCGCTGATACGATCGGCAGATTCTCAGCCTAAGAAATGCATCTCTTTGTTTTTTTACAAGTAGCGCCATCTAAGGCCAAGAGTACGACTTAGCTATACACACGTCACAAACCTTTTTAGGGGGCGGACTTCATTCATACAAATTCATTCATGCATCTCAGATCATAATTTAGATCTCAAGCAGAGAACGATCACATCTGACCCTGTACCCCCAGTGATATTACTCTCTATATGGAGGACTTTGCGACCACGAACAGATCTAACGAGCGCCAGTCGCCATATACTCGGGAAATCTTTCGGCCGGTGAGTTTCGAACTCGTAGCCTAAGGAGTACGAGTTCAAAGCTCTACCAACCAGGCCATCCCGACCCTATTTTTTATCTATAAATAAACAATGGTTTAATTCAATTTTTAAAGAGTAAAGTAAATATTAAGTGTTAAATTTCCAATTTTTACTGCTCATTTTAAAGACGCGAAGGCCTCAGTTTTGCCAAGCTCCGTGGAAGGATCGTATTACCTTTGACCGTCTGATGGAGCAGTAGCCGAGTGGAACTGTGGGAAAGAGTACAAAGGAGACAGTCGGTGGACGAGGAGGCAGTAGTCAGTTCGAGTCGCCAGGATAATGTGTTGACTGTTTAGTTATGAGCTCTATTTTGTACTATTACAGTTGTGCATCGTGTTTTTTTTTCTTTGTGTGTGTGTGTGTGTGTGTGTGTGTGTGCGCGCGCGCGCGCGTGCGTGCGGTGTTATACTATCATGTGTTGTGAAATCCTAGAGAAAAATTAAAAGTTGCCCAAAACTTTTGGTTCATCCTTTTGGCTTCAGTACAGAAAATAAAATGGACACACAAAATTAATTAACTGATTGAGTCTACACTTTAGATGACATGCCGTAGATTTAATACAATTGTACCGGGATTATCTCACTTTTTTAAAATCAATAATAATATATAGTTAATTTTTTTAACTAGATTTAATATTTTTAAAATTCATTTACTAAAGAATACTTTTTATCAATTTTACAAAATATAGAGTCAATCTAATACGGCTATCTTTTATTTGTCAATTTCACAAAGTATAGGGTCAATATAATACGGATAATAAGATAATACTAATAACAAAAAGGAGCAGAAGTAATATCAAAATGTATCATTTATAATTTTTCCTATCTTTTTCTGAATTCAAAATAATATACTAAAAATTGAAATCTGCTATGCATATTTCAATGTATCATGTCAAAACATAATTTCTTGAACGGCCAATCATTGAAAAAGTTTTACTTAATTAAATAATCTAATCTACTTTTTAAAAAGCTTTTTATTAATGTTTGAAGAAAACATCGCAACAAAAAGTGATAGAGTTTGCAAACGTATAGATTAATCAAACAATTTAAACTATTTTAAAAAAAGACTTTTTTTTTCAAGTTCGAAGAAAGCTTTCATAAAGTTAAAAAAGTTGAAAAAATCATCTCAACAAAAAGTGGCAAAATGGAGATTAAAAGGTTTTTATTTCGAAATCGGAACCATTTACCAATATTTTTGAGTCTTCTAAAGCCTAATTTTTGCGAAAGTTGAAATTTAAAATTTCATTTCCAATTCAATTCAAAAAATTTTGTTGACGTCAAGAACCTCATCCCATTGAATCCTCATTGGAGCACCACGTGCTCGTGTAAGTTAAATTATATTTTTATTCAATTTAATTGTACATTATATATATATATATATATAGTATTTAAAATCCACAGCTCTTGCTATTTGCACACGCGCAGTTTGAGCTTTTCGCGCAAGCGTGGGTAAGTTAAAATAGCAATTATGAAACTCCCCTCTTTATTCAGATGTGATTTCCATGTACTAAAACCTTCCCCAATAAAGGCTCTACAAAATGTTATAAATATCTCCAATATCCGTTTACTATTTCTCGAGTGTTTGTGGTTCCAATACACACCTTAAACTAATTTAATTAAATTTTCCAGATCTTTAATTTAAATAAAAAAAAAGACTTCTGCTATGCGTATTTCAATGTATCATGTCAGAACATTATTTCTTGAATGGCCAAACACCACGTGCTCGTGCAAGTTAAATTCTATTTTTATTCATTTTAATGGTTTCATCGAATGAGTCACTTTAGTACTGCAAACGATTTTTATAAAAACTTTGCATCGCATTGATCGTTTATTAAACATATCCCATTTCCTATTTATTTCATTTCATATAATCACGCGCTCAAAATGACATTTTTCTAGGTTTTATTTGCTGTAGTCGACAAATTTTTTTAATTAAGAGTTTTTGTAAATGCAATGGCATCACGTCATTAAAAGTTGATGTGAAGTTGAAAGTGCAGATAATAAAATTTCAATTCCTTACCCACGCATTTTGTTGACGCCAAAAACCTCATCGTGTTCTGACATGATGATGTTTTAAAATAATTAAATATATCATTATTATGTTTTCTTTCTTAACTGCTGACTTCTACGGAGGGGAGGGTATCTAACAACTCTTACGCTCCCCCCCTCCAGTCAGCGGAGTCCTACGAAATTGTCCACACTGCCCAGAGCTGCAAAGCGTCTGGAAGTGACGCTCGGAGAACCTTGCCGCTTCAATTTAAAACGCTGTCACTTTCCATCGAAATAAACCGATTTAAAAGGTGCATTTCCCACGTTTCCAAACATTGCCTTCGATCGAAGGCTAAATATATCAGTGATTGCTAAGCAACGCTTTCTTTCATAATTGAGATCGAACTGTGAAACACGGTCACGGTTTAGGCGAGATGAACCTCGTTTCGTTGCGCAATCTTTCCTCACAAACGGTGCCTGAAATTGTTGATAATCCTAATAATTACCTCTATGGTTGTTAATTAACGTCGAAATGGTATATAATTAATGCAATGATAAAGCATAACAAAGAAATAATCGTTTTTTGAGAAAAGGGACCCCTTTCAAAGGCCCAAAAGACAAAGTGATATTCCTTTTGTCCAGAGAAATAAGTAACATTGATTGTTTTATTATCTTTCCGCCTGTAATTTCTGTAAAGATTTAAGAGGATGAGAAAAATAAGGGAATGCAACTGATGGAAATTTAATAACGAATCGTCATGTGCATAACTAAAAGACAGTTGAGGCAATATTTTGCCTTATTTCAATTGTTTTTCAATCGCCAACCGTAAGGAAGTTATGGAGAAATAAACATTTCGGTCTCTTATTATTTCCTCCAGATGTGTGCATCCATCTATGAATTCAGCTGAGCTTTTCATTCTCACTATAATATATTCCTATCCTGTAACGGATATAATTCCCGTGTATGTAATAATTCCTGTGTATAAAAATTCCTATCTTGTCCTCTGTAATTTTCAAAAAGTCACGACATCAGATCCTATGAAACATATAAATTTCCAATAAAGAATTTACTGATTCCAATTTTTTTATCTACTGGAAGTTTATTATTACCTACTGAACGTTTTAAATTTACTTTTACTATCATTTCCAGCATATTTGTAAAATTTATATAAATTGCAAAGCATTTATATATACATTGTAATTTGAGTGTGTATGAATTCTAAAATTTTTACAAACTGGATAAATATTTAGTTCAGTTATATTAAAGTAACAATAAGGTTAATCTGGGATAGACCCCGTAATTTTGAACCTCTGTCAGATGACGAGGGCAACACCTGAGCTGGCACTACCATACTTTTGCAACACAATAGCAGGAGGATGCTCGCTCCAACAGATTTAGCGTGCACCAGACCGCTT
>JAOUZG010019159.1:9259701-9308763 GCA_026289955.1 Argiope argentata | reverse complement strand
ATATATATATATATATATCGTTTTAAGTCAAACATAAGTTGAATAAACGCATTTAGAAGAATAAATATTTATTTTCATGAATTATAAATTAGGAAATTAATAAGACAGTTTTTGTTCATTTATTTGCCTACAAATGAATTCAGTTTACAGTTCATGCTAGGGCTCATAACATTATCCATTATTTCTCATATACAGAAACAAACAACCAAGATTTTCAGATTAGTGTAGTGATGAAATGCCTTCAAATTGGCGAGAAGAGGAAGATTAAAATAATTTAATAGTGAGTTGATTGTGGTTCCTAATTTCGACATCCGAATGCAAAATATCAAAACGAGACAGCTTAACTGAACATTCTAAAGCTAAGCTCTAACTGCCTTTTAAATTCGCATTACATAGTCGATCTCTTTACTATTATTGTTATTATCTTAGGTCACTAGTGTAAAACAGTTTCACTGAAAAAGGATTAGTCTTAGGTTGCGAGTTCGAAACTCGCCGGCTAAAAGATTCCCCGAGTGTGTGGCGGCTGGCGCTCCTTAAATTTGTCGTCCTCCCTGTCGATATTAATACCACTAGGGATACTGGGTCAGAGGTGATCGTTCTCTGTTCAAGATCTTAATTTCGATCTGAGATCAATGAATGAATATGCATGAATGAAGTCCGCCCCCTAAAAAGGGTTGTGGCGTGTGTGTAGCTAAGTCGTACTTTTGGCGCTAGTAAAAAACAAAGAGAGGCATATTTTCGCCTTAAAATCTGCTGATCGTATCAGCAGGGGCTTGTTCATGGCAAGTGCCATTAGTAACAACAGCAGCAACACATGATTAGTCTTTCAATACATTTGAGTTTCGTATTACAAGAGCTTTTCTTAAAATATTTCGTAATGTTGAAGAATATCAATTAAAAGCGACAATTTTAAGATCTTTCAGATATATGAAACTAATGTGTGCATCCTTCTTCTCACATTCATTGAAAAAAAAATTCAATGTTATTTTCATTATTTTAATCAGTTTTTATTTTCTATGCGGTCAAAAATTCAACAATATAGTTTTGTTACAAGGATATTGAAGCTGTTTACCAATAAAAATCTAAACAGAGCAAAAATAATCCAAGCAAAATCTTTGAAGAAAAACGAAAGGAGTTTCAAATTTGGGATGAAAGAACGTGACTGAAAACGATATATTTTTCTTGTTATCGCACGTTCGCGTGTTAGTAGAAGTTCTGAGCAATAGAACTTTCCCTTTTTGTATAACCCTAGCTGATACCCGTCGCGTTTTGCCAGAGAGGAAATTATTTATGAAATACCGTTTGAAATTTAAAAGAGCTGCCTTGTTTAATTAGGAATGATAAAAAGAATTATATTTATTTCCTTATGGGTAATGAATGCATTAATTAAAAATTAATAATACATAAATAAGAAATACAAACAATATTTATTCCATTTTTTTTACTTTATTATTCAAGTAATTTAAAGAAGAAATTTTTTTTTCCGTTTTAAGCAAAAGCAAATCAATTTCTTGGCTGACCGACTCGTAAGCATCAAACATACAAATGGCCATGTAAAAAATACGGATTTTCTAGGTTAAAAACGGACACTTGAAGTGATTGACCTTGCGTCTTGTTGGTGGTAATCGAGAATGTAAGTCGAATGGCGAAATGCAGTCGTTTGAAATCAAAAGGCATGTCAGTGGGAATAATGGGAATGCGTGAATTGAGCACATCTTCTTTAATATAATTTCCGTTAAGAGTAATGGCTTCGCTTCTTGCCGCATATTTGTCTTTTGATTCTGATGCGCGTGATCAGGTAACATATAATTTTCGATTTTCCCCACATGTAGTTCTTGAGATTCTGAAGAAAGTGAATTTGAAATTTGTAAACGATCTGCTCTATTGCTTGCTTGCTCCTTGTTTGTTTCAATTCCTCGTTGTTTATTCCTAGTTTGTTTCAAAAGCTCGGATTAGCTTATTTCTACACGCTGCGTTGGTAGATCTATTTAGTGACGAATATTTGGTGACGTATTTCTTATCGAAACAATCAAAACGATATACGCTTACATAACCGAAATATCGTTTGTCGATTCACGAAATAAATACAAAAATTACTGTTTGACTAGAAAATTTTCATTATATATAATTTAACTTGATCGGTATCGATAGTTATTATATTTTGTATATGTGAGATAAACTCTGACTAATATGTGTGGTTTGCAGCAGATGAAATATTGTGCATGCTGAATGACGACATCTGAGGGCATTATTTCTCTAACATTCCCTAACCGAACGTTTCTTTCCTCTTCATTTTCCTTATAGCGCAACAAACGAATCCTTTTAGCATCTAATGTATTCCCGCCAAGGTTGTATTTCCTTTTTTGAGGGGCATAATGAGTTTTGAATGGTTGTTTAAAATCAGATGTCAGCAAAGAAATTTATAGCATATGCATACCCCAGCTCTTGTTATTTGCACATGCTTAATTTGCGGTTTTCGCGCATGCGCGGATAAGAGCAAAGTTAAAATAGTAATAATAATTTTTTTTTATTTTGATATGACTACAATGTATTAAAATCTTCAATAAAAGCCTTACGAAATGGTACAAATATCTCCAATATCCGTTAACTATTTCTCGAGTTTTTCTCTTTCAAACATACAGACACTTGCAGAGGACTTCATTTTATGCCATGTATATATATGATAATTGTACCTACGGTGCCTATAACCTTCCCGCAAGTGCAAACAGTAAATTGACCACATTTCATAGCTATAGGTTGAATGGTACGGCAACGTATAAGGTACGAACAAACAAAAATTCATTTTTGTATACTAGACTAGCAACAGCATTCTCGAAATTAAAATATCGGGTGCCCAAAAAGTTCCCGTACTCCAAATTTAAAAAGTCATTGTCCATGATTTTTTTTTCAAGTATATTAAATCTTGCCATACGTGTAATGAAACCATGGACCTGCTTGAAGCTTTTTTCGGCGATCGACTTATCTCAAAAAATCTTTGGCCACCTCGATCCCCTGATCTGAGCATCCCGGATTTTTTTTTTTTTTTGTGTGTGGGGGGATATTTAAAAGACAAAGTTTATGAAGGTGATCCTCAAACAATAGATGATTTGAAAATCGCAATTACCCAAAGGATACAAGAAATCACTCCTAGCATGTTAAAACGCGTTTCGAAAAACATGCGCAAACGAGTTCAGCTTTATCTCCAAGAAAGGGGTGGACATTTTGAAGATTTATTATAAATGCAAATTCGGTATTTTTTTCTTCGTTATGTTAAAAATGCTTTTTATCATTGGCATAAAAATAATTCTTTTTAAACCCGTTGTTTTTGTAAAATAAATTAACAAATCATCAGTAAGGGAACTTTTTGGACACCCGGTAGTTTAATATACAATTTTTAATAGTAAAAAACAAATTTTGTGTAATTTGTTATAAAATACACAATCTCTTTACGATATCAATTACTGTCCTAGAGATTTGGTCGCTTATGATCCCTTGATGACGCAGGGTATATCAATTCTTTCAGGAGCAATTAAAAATTTCCAAAAGATAATAGTAGATAGATATGATCGTCACGGTTACCATGTTTAAAAACAGTCAGCATTAAATTTTAAAAGAATTAATAATAATTGAAGGGGGGAGAAAGAAATTAGGAAGTTAATCTGCTCCGAAGTTATTTCAAAGAACTTCATGCTCTTGAATGCAAACATGTAATGGGGTCCAGATGCGCGCGTGAAAACTTCATTATTAGTTTTGCCGAGGGCGGGTCCTTCGCTGAGGAGATGCCTGCAATTAACGCTTCTTTTCCCACTCGCGCCCTCTTTATTTGCGTTTGAATTAGAAATAATCCAATAGCTCGGAACGACTAGCAAGATTTGACGACGGGATTCGGACAACAAAGAAGACGCGAGGAATTTATGAGTGCATTAGATTGCTTCGGCCCTTGCTGGGACTGGGATTGGTGCCAATTAAACAATAAATTCCACGGTCGTATCGCGACGTTAAAGAGGCACGACATTAAAAGAAGGAAATATTTCAGGGGGTTAAAGCATATGCCGATTTCAATAAAAGACTATCAATAGAACCGAATAGTAATATTCCCTAATAATTACCGTAATTAATTATTAATGTAGATGTTTTTTATTTTTTATTCATACATAAAATAAAGTGAAAGTACTATAATTATTAAAAAATTCGTATTTGAGATTTCGTTCCCTAATTTTCGAATTCGAATCTTTAAATAGCAGATCTCCATGGATATAAAAAAAAAACACCTTTCCAACATTTTGGAATGGAGTCTTCTTATTTATACTAAAGGACTCTCAGTATTAATTTTAATAATATTGTTTGTGCGCGTTCTTTAAAGAGCCAGAATACTTTTCCAAATGTTAATTCTAAATTTAACTACATTTAAAGGTTCGCTTTGCATAAATTTTATACCACTTTTGACAGAAAGTCTGGAGAACCTGATATTTATTATATGACTAATACAAGGCCCGATTTAGTCAAGTTGGGGCCCGGAGCAAAAACTTCCTTGATGCCCCCTCTGCTTTACTACTTTAGTAATAAGAACATTCATTAAAAAGGAAACGTAAGATTAAATTTATATTCGATTGGGGGCCCCCACTTATGTAGGGGCCCGGGGCAACTGCCCCGTATGCCCCTCCCTTAGTCAGGCCCTGGACTAATATGGTTCTAAAGCGATTTGTCAACCTTTATATACATGACAATACTTTTCTATTGATTGCATTTTTAATACTCGATTATAAACTATTATTAACTATATATTTCTGTGTTGGTATACTGCTAGTGTGCCCGCTTTCTGGCACAGAGGTAGCGCGTCTTCCTCGTGTTCTGGGAATCCCGGCTCGGGCATGGTTGTTCTTCTGTGAGATGTGTGACTGTGCCCCCCTGTAAAAAGAAGCTGTGCAAGCGCTGTGATGAGTGTGTAACTAAAGCCGTACTCTTCACCCTAGTTGGTGCTACTTGAAACAAGAGACGCGTACGTTTGGTTTAAAATCAGCTGCTGTATCAGCGGGGCTTATCCATGGCAAGTGCCATAAGTAACAACAACAACAGAACTGCTTGAGTGTGTTAGAATTGGGCAATTCTAAACCTTTATTTTCATGTGCATTTTAATTTGATTTATGGTTAGTGTTCCTAGTGTGTTTTTATTAATGACTCAGTAACGGAATGTATCGCTGTATTAATCAATTGCAAATAAATAAATAATGTCTATAAGTAAACACGACATCTCAAAACTGTTTTGAGTTAAACGAATGAAATGTGGTATATAGGCCATATATGTAGATTTCTATCGAATTGTTAACGAAATCCAATATCAAGAAATCCCCCTGTCTAGCTGGTTGTTCGAGCAAAAAGTAAATTCGACAATTTTAAATGGCCAGGTAGATAAAATTCGATATACATGATTAGTATTTAAAATATAAATCCTTATCAAATTTTGATTTTCGCATGCACGTAAATGCAATGAATTAAATCAATGACGTTCCTAACATTATCTTGCGACTATAACAGCAGTTCCGTGCCGAATTTCGGAAGTCAATCAGCCGGTATCAAGACGTTCAAAATACATATTCAAATACATTGAAATCGCTGGATTTAAGAAAAAGATTTATATTTCAGGACTATCGTTCATCAATACCTTGGGGAGTATTCCAAACTTTACGCAAGGGCCTACAATTTTATGCAGGTGAAGGGAAGGGGCATAAACCGTTATGGGAGAGTATCTAAGAAAATTTCGAGGTGACCATTCCCACTAGTTTTTTATGGCATTTCGAATAATTTAGGCGATTTAAACTTATCGAATTAATTCATCATAAAAATTCCAAGAAAATAAAAAATGGGGCAGAAACCCATACATACATAAAACTATTAAATGCCAACAGATATGTTTTTGTGGGAAGACTGCAGTTGAAACTTTAGGAAATTTTCAATTGAACGCCAACTCTTCTAGTGAGGAAAAAGTAATAAAACTCTTTCACAAAATTCAAATACGGTCACCAATTATGAACGTGTTTACGCAGTCAGTAATTATTTAATTAATGTCAGTAATTTGATGAGAAAGCAGAAAAGCACGCTTCACAAAGATTAAATATAATAACCCAGGAATTTTCACAACAAGAGAATCTCCACCAAAGCAGGTTGTTTGGTTACTTTTCATGGCAGCTAAATGCTAATATAAGAGTCCGAAAACATTTAAAAGAACTTCCATTACGAGAGTAATATAAATAACATAATAATTAGTAGATTTGCTCGAGCAAAATCATACTTGTGGAAATAATAAATTAGACCCAATATTTTTTGCAATCAAACATCTTAATAAAGTATTAATTTATATTTTTTAAGTTTGTTGCGTGGGCTGAGCTTTGATTTACAACCCTTTGGTGTTTTGCGAAGTTGGCAATTTTTCGGTAGCGCTTTGTTTGGGTTTTACATTGCAGTATTTTTTTATGTTACTGTAATACGACCTTTCCTGTTCATTTCCCTTGATTTCTTCCTGCGGTACGTATTCCTTTCGGCTCCTTTCATTATTTTCGACTAAATTTTTTGAGTGCATTCAATTTTTCTGCATACATTGATTTTTTTTCCGTCTGTATTTTCGTTAACATGTTTCAGCGTTCATCGAAACCTTACGTTTGGAAACGCTATTGCTGCTGTTTGCGCCACATTCGGCCATGCCGTTAAAATTTGGCGACACACTTTTTTTTTGGCGAAAATTGTTTCCAACAGAATTATAATGATACGGTTTGATAGCATTTTACATTGTGATCAGACCATCAGTTCTCACACATACACATCAAAATTTCCAAGCCTACGAAGCCGCGGGTAAATATCAGAAAAGATGAAGTGCACAAAAATAATTCAAATAAATATTATAATATTATTATAAAATGTGTCAATTAAATAGAATTTTACTATCTTTGGATGCAGTTAATAAGACATTTTATTACCTTTTATACTAATATCGACAAAAGGATTTGAGAAAAAATTATTCATTTAAAAAAAACAATTTGCGTCTGAAGTTAACTATCCTATTATAACCGATTTTTATATATTTATTATTATTTTTAAATAATTCCTGATTTTGGTCATAAAAATTCGAAAGCAGTTTCTTTAATGAAAAAATAAATGTTAGATTTTTTTTCTACTTTCATTTAAAAATACATTTAAAGAAATCATTTATTATTATTATTATTTACCGATTTTTATATACTTATTATTTTTAAATAATTCCTGATTTTGGTCATAAATATTTGATAAAGTGTAGTTTAAATCAAAAAATATATAATTTAATTTGAATTTAAAATGTTTCAAAACCTATTTTTATGCATAAATATTTCAAAACCCAAAAGTTATTTTGAAAGAATGATGTACAAAGACTTTTAAACTTAAATGTAATTAACTTTTAAAGTTAAATGTATCATTTTTTTTACTTTATTAAAAAAACAAAAATTCTGTGAATCATAGAATTTTAAGTACAACAAAATTTTCAAAATAATCAAGGCGTAAAATTTAAATTTAAATTTAGTTATACTTATATATAACAGTACGATATTTCCGAATGAATTTCATCATTCTGATCCATGGTCAGATGACGAGATCAACATCGCCTCTTTTTCTAACACTAACGGGTGTGGCCCTGAAGGATTGAAAGTACTCCAGTCCCTTTTATAATCCTCCTCCTCCTTTTTTTTTTTTTTCATAGTGAAATCGGATTTCAAACACAGAGCCTACTAAATCCGACGTCAAGACCTTAAATACCAGACACATCGCGACCCCAAAATCAAATAAAAAGAAAGCTAATCTTCAATTCTGTCAGCCGCTTAAAGTAACCTCCTCCCCATCTTTTAAATAAATTAATCAAAAGACATCAGATTTTAAAAGCCATTTGCTACAGAAATTTACTTCCGTACTTGGGTTTTAACAAAAGGCGTTCTTTGCTTTCAAGGAAGGTTTTATTTCAGATTTATGACGTCATGAAATAATGAGATGAGAAATTCTTTTCCCCGTCTTCCCTCGCTAGGATCGATGCACGGAGAAAACATCTGACAGACAACGCGATACGCTTTCACTGACAAGATGCTCTTGCGTCAGCGTCGTGTCCAGGTCACGTGCACCGAAAAATTGTATACATTGAGAAGTTCGATCAATGTGGGAATTTCTTATTTAGATAGCAGAGAAGGGGAAATGGATTTTCATATAGTTTATTAAAAATATGTTTAAAGAAAAAGAGAAAAAAGTTTGATTAATATACATTTGCTATCAAAAGATTCTTTATTCCCTCTACTCATGTAATTAACTAATTGATCAGATAATTCTTCTTTATAATTCTTTCTCGATGGTAATCAACAAATTTAAATTAATTTTAAAAAGAAGTAAATAAACATCTTTTTAATACATGCAATAAGATTTTGATTACAATGTAAACTGCAAAATAATTCAAAATCAGGTACTAAACAAAAACAAGTTAATAAATAATTTTTCTATTAATTTTTCAAAAGCTGCATTTTAAAATTTTTATGCGATTCCTATTGACAAATCTAGTCAGCAAGTTTAAATATTTTGTATGCAACAACATCATTACAAAACCCCGCAAACTCGTATCTTTAAAAGTGAGTGAGTTATACTTAGTTAAAAATTGAATGCAATACATAGGGACCATATGCTAAAATAGAAATAAAAATTATGACATATAATAAAAATATAAAATTTATGATAATATTTACATTAAAATCCTTTTCGTCTAGTAAGGAAGATTATTTATGACATCATCACGTACTCTTGTTTTTCTTTTTCATATTATTTGCAAAAATTAAAATGCAAAATAAAAACATGCAAGTAATTTATCGTCAGATTTATCATAATTTTCCAAAATGATATTTTAACAAATTAACTCACAGACGATTTATTTTCTTTTATTTAACCGTAATTTAGATATTTCATATATTTATGTTAAAATAATTTTCTTAATGAAATGCAGACGATTTTTTTTTCACTTCATTTATTTATTCTCAAAATTATTTCTTTTCAGAACAACTTAATCAAACCTTTCTTGTTGATGTCAAAATAAAGATTGGAAATCATTCAGAGATGTTTAATTTTATATTGTTGAATTTAGAACATAGCAAAACTGGTTGTTTATTCTGATATTTTTAACAAAAGACGATTGGAATTAGCAATGATTTATTTTATGTGTAAATAAAATTATACAGAAACTTTTAAGAAATTCGGACGGCGATATTCGAATTTGTCTGAAATTCCAAGCACATTTGTATTTCAGATCAGACGATTAAAAACCACCGTTTCATTTTATTTGAGAACTGGCTCTGGGAGAAATCAATCGCACACAAAAAACTGACGTTGCATATTTTGCTGCCAATCTGCGGACTAATATTCGAAAATCAAATGAAATAAAGTAATTTGTTTTGAGGACTCCAATAAATATTTAAAAATAACTTTTATAAAATTAAGAAAAAAAAAAAGGTTTTTTCCCTCTAAATTATTATTAACATGGCCTTATTTTGAACTATTTTGCAATTTACATTGTTCATTTATATCTAATGGATAAAGAATTAAATCGCATTTTAATCTTTCTGGAACACCCTGTATACAGTACAATTAATTTTAAATAGAAATAAATAAATTTCAGTTTTAACATACAAGCTATAATTTTGATAATCAATACAAACAAGTGATAATTTTGTGAATAATTATCACTAACCAAATGATTTTTTTTAAAAAAAATCTTGAATGTCTATAGCCTTAATGAATTAGAAAAATGTTGAGTTTTAAGCACAAATTTAAACAAGCAAACAATAGTTTTCCATTGATGGTGATTCAAGAAATACTTAAATAATTAATTTTATCAAAAAAATTCATAATTTAAATTTATTTACATATTTTATGATAATTTACTCTTACCAAACACATATCAAATTTCAATACGCTAATGTTAAGTTTAAAATACAGTATATAATATCTATATTTTATAAGTTAAATTATATTAAATAAGTTAAATTCGAAAACATTTTCAAAAAAAAAAAAATTGCATTCGAAAAGTCAACTATTTTTTGGAAGAAAATGATTGCAAAAGTTTATTCCAATAAAGTAAATAAAGAAATTAAAAAAATGGGATAAAAAAATTAGTTTTTTAGAAGAAACCGTATAAAGTAGTTTATATTAACAAAAAAAGTTCTTCTAGTACAAAATTAAATGCTTTTCTTAAATGCTAATAGTTTTTTATAACTTTTTTTTTCTTTTAGGAAAAAAGTGCATGGAAAAATTTATTCCAATAAAGTAAATTATTATATCAAAAAAATTATTTTTAGAGGTAAACGCATAAAGTAATTTATTTTAATAATTAAATTAAGTGTTTCATAAAAGTTTTGCAAATAAACACAATTACCTTATGTACTTGAAGTCTTCGATCACAAGGGCCCTGTTGAGGGTTTCGTTTAATTCCCGTTTCTTGCGAAAGGAGAACCTCGAAGACTTCTTGGGCGACGGCGTCGACGTCATTTTTAACTATCTCTATCTGACGGGTCTTCACGCAGAGAAAAGCATACAGCTTGAGGCTTCGTAAGATTTCGCAGCCCGAGCACGTTGCTTAGCGACTTAAAAAGCAGAAAGCAAACAAAAGAGTGGCAGGCACGCGACTGCGTCGTAGCCCCCCAACGGTTTCGGGATGGCAAATCAGTCTTCCAAAGCGACCAATTTTCGACGGGAGTGAGCAGATCAGATCTGCGCTTATTAAACGTGAGGCCAAGCACTGTTTGAACACTGCGCATATTTTTGTACACGTTGGGTAGAGAAAAAAAAATGGTCCAAGCATCTTCTATGCACGGAGCAAATTATTTTTAGCATGAATATTTTAAAGTGTAATTTTCTGGAGGTAATGAGCTATTATCATTACATGCCTGAGGACCTTTCCAGGGTTTTCCCTCTAATCTTTTATATAGAAAGAAATACGATATATTCACGGCTAAGAGAAATTAGTGTATAACTTAATCAAGTTTTATTTAGTTATATTAAGCAAAATTAATGTAATGTAACTTAATAATGTATAAGCGAAAGAAATTAAACTTATTGAAAGAATTAATTTTAGAATGAAAATAGTGTGTGTGTGTGTGTGTGTGTGTGTGTGTTTGACCAAATCTTCTAAAAATAATAGACTTTTCAGATTGCAGGGTATTAGTGGCGTGGTGTCTAGGTTTTTTTTAATAATGTGTTAAAGGCGTATGTGTTAAATTCTAATTAATTTCCGAAATTTGTCTTAATTTAACCCACATTAAAACTTCAGTCTAAAATATTCGTTTATTTCCTGATCCCATTCCACTTTTTTAGGTTTAATTAATGAAACAAAAGTTTAGTGAAAATGCTTTAATCAGCGGTTCCCATACTTCGCGCGAAGAGATAAAATATTGCTGATCTAAACAAATACTTCTAAAAGATCCCTGTGTTTCCCTTGTCTAAATCAGCGCGTGTATCAAAATCTCATTGTGTTTAAAACCAGGGATAAATGATTTCTCCCTCTTTTACGCTAATTAGCTCTTGCATTGAGATGTGAGTGGATGGGCTTTGTCCGTGCCTCTTGTAAATAGATCATGCTACCCCAGGAGAAAATAAAGCGAGCTTAATAATTGAAAGTCTATCTTCAAGACAACCGTCTGCTTCAAAATAATAATAATAATAAAATAAAAATTACACGCGCACACACACACACACAGAGAGAGAGAGAGACGCTTCAGTATTGGTATGCCTAAACGTTTCAAGAATTTCGAAATTCTAACTTACATTTTTTCAGCCCAAGAGGCATAATTTACAACAGATAAAAAGTGGTAAGACATAAGTCAGCCTACAACGAAACACAAGAACAGGAGAGATTAAAATGTTTCCCTTTAATGATTTTAGCATGAAATTTTGATAGGGATTTCTTTGACGCGTGTAGTCTTAGGAGAGGGAAAATTAGATATCTTTAAAAGAATCATATGAACATTAGACATTTTTATCCCTTCACTCAGAGCGTGAGAAAATAATAACAATCCATAAGTTTTCTAGAGAGTATGTTGAAAAAAATTAAATAAAAAGTTGAAAAAAGTGAACATTTTAGAATGAAGTTAAGATGGGCTAAATTAAGAGAAAAATTAGGAAATAACTTGAGATTTTAATTAGATTAAGATAAATCATTTATATATCAATAAGCGTAGAATTTTACAACAGTTAGATAAATGTAAAAGAAAGAAAAAAAAAGTTCTTTAAAAAATTCAATATGGAAAGAAGTTAGATTTAATTAGCTTGCACTTAACAGACATCTTAAATCTCTTGAAGACTGGTTCTCGAAATGGAAAATTACTATTAATGCATCTAAAACTGAAGCCATGACCTTCTCTAGGAGTAACTGTTTAAATAAATTCCCCCCTCTCACAATTAAAAATCAAATCATCCCGTGGTCTAAGGAATGTAAATACTTAGGAGTCATATTGGACACAAAATTAACTTGGAAACCCCATTTCATCTATATTACTAAAAAGTTTCGAGACCTAACTCGTAAATTTTTCCCCTTACTCTCTCGAGACTCCAAATTGACCAGGAAAAACAAAATGCTTATTTACACTGCTTATTTGCGTCCAGTAATCACGTATGCTTGCCCAGTGTGGGGCTATGCTCCTAAAACTAATTTTAAGCTAATTGAAATGCTACAAAATAACCTAATTAGAAGAATATGTGAAATGAGATGGTTCATGCAAAATAGATACATGTACAAAGCTCTTGATTACCCTCCCCTAATTAAATTTGTTAAAAAACTCGCCATTAAATTCTTTGATAACCTTTATAATATCAATAATGAAGCAATATTAAGCATCCCCAACTATACCCCAAATAAGAAAATCAGACGACCCAGAAACATCCTTCTGGAATAACAGATTTATTAATTAATCATTTTTTTTTATTTTTTTTTTCCATAGAAATTAAAACTTTAACTTTTTTCGCTCTCTTAACTCTCAATATCTCTTGACAAGGAGCCATAGCCCCACCCCTCCATTAACTTAGCCAATAACTATGCGTCCTGACACACGCCACCTCACCCACCCTGCCAGTATAAGAAGAGCTCCAGGCTCCCCGCCACTTCAGACGATCTTCAAAAATTTTCGTTAAATTTTCGTTCTCATTTTCGTTCCAGTCCTCAGCCATGGAGGAGGACGGACGATCAGTGAGTTCCATATCGAGTAAGGGTTCTGCCAAGCGCTCCTACACCCGTAGTATAACTCACAGCGATTTTGTAATGGATAACATACAACACTGTGATAATCTAGGGTCCCTAGAGAAGGCAATCAAACTCCTCAGGTCTAAAATAGAGGAATCTAGAAAGATCTTAAATACCCATAACACGGAGACCGTCGCCTATATCGACGCAAAAAAGTCATTAGAGTGGAATGAAGTGCGGATCAGGGAGTATCATGACAAAATTAATAACTCCAGACCCTGCATCTATGATCGGTGCCACAGGCACAATGCTAAAAACAACATCTGTATTTACTTACAAGAAAGCGTAAAGAAAATTGAAAATCTAGAAAGATCCCTGAAATCCCTTGAAGCATCCCTTAATGAGATGAAAGAAAATAAACTCGAACACACAACCTAGTTCCTAGATCTACTCGCCAAAAGCAAAGACATCCAAGAACAAATTTATCTAATAGAAGGCCAGATTCTTGACTTAGGCAGATGCAAGCTGGAAAACTGCAACCTACACCACCCCCCCCCAACTATCAAGACGAAGCCATGGAGACGGAAAACACTTTTAAAACTGTTGATAAAAAGCACGCCGCAAAAAGAAAAAACTCAACTGAAAACCTAGAAATAAGCACCCATAATAAGTACCAGGCCCTAGTTAATGAAAATAACATCGACACCAAAATGTCACCCCCCATCAATCTGAGAATGACCAAGGACTACAACTTAACACTGCAAGAGATCGGCCGAAAATTCCCTGAAACCGAGAATACATATAATAATGGATTCATCCGAATTTCCCCCAAAAGTGACTCTGACAGAGTTGGCATACTGGATCTTTTAAAATCAAAAGGTGAAGAATTTATTATTTCGGAAGACCCCACGGAAAGACCTTTAAAAATCATCATCAAGGGACTCCCTGGAGATTTTGATAAAGACAAAATTAAAGAAGAGCTTGAAGAAAAAGACTTTAAAATTATCAGAGTAGCACAGCTCAGAAATTATCGTAACAAAACTTTCCATCCCATCTTCCTCATTGATGTTAAGAAGACTCCTGATAGTCAAAGCATTTATAATCTCAAATCTATTGCTTATATTCGAGTTCGAATCGAAACTTACAGAAGACAAGCCAAAGCCACGATGTGCTTTAATTGCGCAGGGTTCTTTCACAGCGCGCGGAACTGCAATTGCAGACCGCGCTGCATCAAATGTAATGAAAACCATCCCACTTTCAACTGCCCCATAAAGGAGAAAATTCCTGAGCCCAAATGTATCAACTGCGAAGAAACCGGACATCTGGCCTCCTGGAAAGGATGTAAGAAGTACCCCACAACCAGAAAAACTACATCCTTTAGGAAATCATATGCTGAAGCCACCAGTAACAAATTAGAGCAACCGATAAATAATAATAAAGCTGATTTCAACCAAACCCCAAATCACCCACAGATGTCGGAACCAGCACCCAAAGATATTATCTACCATGAAATAACTGAATTTAAAGAAATTCTGGAAGCCCTCCGTGAAATCAAAACCCTCTTCAAAGATTTCCCTGACCTGATTCAAACCGCCAAAAACCTACGTCAAACTACAGATAAAGATGAAAGAAAACTCATCTTGATTAATGCACTTCTGGCCTAAACACCCATCCTTCAAGTTCTTTCTTCAACCGTTCTCTCCTTCCCACCATCAAGCCTCCTGATTGGTCGAAACAGGTCTCCAAGCAACCCCTACTTAAGAACCGGCACTGCAAATTTTTTCCCATTTCCTCTCCTGCCTCCGTAGCACCAACTTCTTACGCTCTCATCGCAGAGTGTCACGTCAAAATATTGTTCGCCATGTCACTATCAGTTTCGAGGATAAGCCCCTGGCGGGGCTGGGCGCCTCGTCAACCCCACAACTACCGCCACTTCAGACGATCTTCGAAGAGGCAACGACAACAACTGACCGCCAAGCTGCTCCAACTACCATCATGACAGGGGATAAGCTCCAGAGGAGCTAGGTGCCCCGGGAAACCCATCATTACGTCGAAGTTAGATTTAATTAGCAATCTGCAAGATTTAATTTCACTTTGAAGTCATATAAGAATATACCTCATAATTTTCAGATAGTCACATGAGCAGAATGAATGAAATGTGACATCTCTATAAAAGCATTCAAATAATTTAAAGTATTTGAAATACAAAGGTCAAAAATACGCGGATTTTTTGCGAATAGAGTCTCAAGCCATTAATCCAGCTTTTAAATAAAAGCGCTTGAGATATTCCATTGTTTTTTTTATACTCCTTTGTTTTCGAAATTTCTTCGAAGAGTTCATAAACTTAACAAATCCATTGATTTTATATTTAAAAAAACATTCAACAAAATCGAAAGTTTTATAAACAATTATTAATATCCATAAAAATAACTCATACAGCCTTATACAAAAGAAAACACTGAAAAAACAAACAAACTTCCAAAGGTAATAAGATATGAACTAAAACCGAAACAAATTCCTTACGGATAATTCTTGCGTCAAATTCTCACAAAAAGATATGTTCCATCTTAGAAGAAAGAATCTCAACCAAACATCTATTTTAAAGTAACTGAAGTATAGAGAATCGGAGAGACTCATCGTACACTTTTGAGAAAATGCACAAATTTTTTAAAAATACTCTGTATTAGACATAAAACTTCAGTGCTGAATAATTTTTTTAAACTTAAATATCTGATTTATATATTTCTAAAATTTTAGAAAAAAAAAGTGAGAGAAAAAGTATTGGTTGAAACTTAATGATTTCCTTTTTAAATTTAAGTTCAAAATTTAGGGCAAATGATAAAAAAACAGAGAAATGGAAAGCACATCGGAATGATAAACATTGTAAAGCTTCTAAAATGATATTAGTTACATTACTATCAAAATTTGAAGCTTAAAAATATTTAGCTGAAGAAACCATAAATATTAAGTGACACAAACTACTTAATAATACGTTTTGTAGGTCATTAATTTAAAGAGAGCCAGCTGATCACTAGAGTAAAATAATAATAAATTTTACCGGTATATACGTAAAATTCTTTACAATTGCTTAAAGCGAACAGTTCATTTTCCCACAAAAATAATAATAACAATAATATTCGCCTTCTAAATTTCAAATACTCTGAAGAATAAAATTTGGATAATCGCTTCAAAGAAATAAAATTTGGATTTTTGCACCTCGAAAATGGGCTGAAGTCTGCAATCATTCAAACAAGTAATATAAAAAAAAATTTAAGTCAATTCCTACTTTGGTCAACAAAGAAAATTTTTATTTTCGTTACATTTTATTAAATAATTACAATCAATATAAATAATTGATCAAAAAATTATACCTGGCGAAAACAAAATCAAGTTTTTATCGATTGAAAATAAATTAGAATAGACTCAGAACACAATCAGAACAAACTCAATTAGCGTTGAATTTTCAAAGTCAATTGAGTCACGCAAATACGTGAATTTTCAATGGGGTAATGATAAAGATGAGAAAATTTTAATTTTCTTTATTCTGTATTATTTTAATTCAAAAGTACTTAAAAATGAATCCGAAAAATCGATTCATTAACAATGTTTAAATTTAAATGAAATTAAGCATTAAGAAAATAAACAGAATCCTTTGAAACAATCGGCTGAAAACAAGTTAAGACTAACCTCATTAAAAAAGAGGAGGAAACAAACAGAATTCGTTATTTATTTGGCGGTGGGTAAATGAAGATTTCTGACGTGAAAGTTACCTTTTAATTAATTCATAAAAATTTGACGAATTAATATTTGAACAAGATTTCTCTCAGCAATTAAGACATAATTCGTTAGTTTAACAATTATTATGTAACACAATCATAGTAGAAGCAGACGATAAAATAATTATTTGTCAAAACATTGCTTCCTTTTTTCAGGAAACAAGTTGTCTTAAAAGATTAGATGAAATCCGTTTATTCTCAAAAGCTTATCGTAGAAGAGATTATTTCGCTTTTAAAGCTTAGGAAATCTACTATATAAAACATCGCATTAAACGGTTTAGAAAATCCTTTAATGGAACGATGTTCCAGAAATGAGAACCAGTAATTTTGGAAATAACGACTGTAAAATAATAAGCAAGATTAACAGCTTTAGCGTATTGTGTTTTTACAACATGAATAGGCTATTTTTTTAAAAAAAAAACTATTTTTAATTGCTGAAAATTATAAGGAGATTTTTATATCTAAAATTAAGAATCGACGACATTGTATCTTTTGGATGTATAAAAGAAATTCGATTTTCATATAATTATATACTTTATTCCAGACGATTTCATATTAAAAATTTAATCGAATATATTTCAATCCATTCGGATTTTTTTAATCTACAGTTTCAAATAATAAAAACATCTAATAATGTAGAATTGAAAACGAAATAAAAGATCTAAATGCACCAATAAGGCAATAAATTTCAATATTCATACGGAAAATTTCACTGAATAAGAAAAATTTGATATACCTTTTGATGCAACAGTTTCTAAAATATTTTAATTCAGATTCCTCATTTTTTTTCTCTTTCTTTTATTAAAAGGAAAACGTCCAAAGTTGGCAAGAAATCCGGTTACAATCACAATCATGAAGCCATGAAATTCATATAAAAATTTCCAAAAATAAAGAAAATGCGTTTAAGGAATATTTAATAAATGTACACTGAAGAGCCAGAAAAACTGGTATAGAAGGTCGTATGCAAACAATGGAGGTGTCCAACTAATCAGCGTAACGCGATAAGATGGACAACGCGAATATAAGACAATAGGTGTCTGAGAAGACTATTACATGGATTCTTGCTGCTATAAAGGCAGGTTATCAAGAATTAAAAGATTTTCAACGATGACATTTCGCCAAAGCATGAGAAATAAGACACATTTACGAAGTAGCTGTGAAATTTGGATTTTCGAGCCCGACCATTACTAGGGTGTACCGCGGATACTAGGTTTCCGGTAAAATTTTAAATCTCAGACAGTGGTGCGGCTTGAAAAAGGCCTTCATAGAATGGGATCATCAGCGCCTGAAAAGAATCGTTGCATGAGATACATGCTCAACATTTTCTCAAATTGCTAAGGATTCGAATGCAGCCCCATCAGCAAATGTCAGTGTATGTACTATACAACATAATAATCTAATTGATACGGACTTCCGCAGCCGCAAACCATCTTATGTACCATTGATGATTCAGAAACACAAAGTTCTGCCCCTTACCTGGGCTCACTACTATTGGGCTCTTAATAATTGGAAAAACATTGTCTGGTCTGAGGAGTCATGTTTGCAAGTGTATCGATTGGATGGCTGAGAAAAAATGTAGAGAAAACCCAATGAAACCATGGATCCCTCATGCCTACAAGGAATTGTTCAAGATGGCGGAGGGTTCTATGAGGGTAAACGGCGTGAGCAGTTGGCATGAAATAGGACCGTTGATGTTTGTAGATCCGACCATGGCAGGTCAACGGGTATTTAACATGCATTCGAGTTTGACCCTTTGCATGGATTCATGTCCTGTGTACATTGTGACGAAATGGATGATTCCAACAACATAATTCGTCACCCCATAGGTTCTGCAGTAGTTACCAAGTGGCTTAAGGAGCATTCTTCTGAAGTCCTTTCCCTCACTTGACCACCTAATTCTCCTTACAGGAACACTATCGACCATATCTGGAATGTTTCGCAATGTGCTGTCCTGAGACTTCCACCACCTCTCACACCCATGGCTTTGTGGACTGCCCTGCAAAAATCACGGCATGAACTGTCTACACAATACAATAAGTTGAATACATGACACGTCCAGGTGAAGCACTTCTGCGCACTAGTGGTGGCTTTATACGATATTAGATTGGTGCACCAGTTTTTTGGTACATCAGTATACAATAAAAGCAATTTGTGGCCTTAATTTTTTTAGTGGCCTATTATTTCCAACTTTTTAAACTTCGAACTAAATTAATTTCGAAATGGTAAATGTAACAACGAGATTATTAAAATTTTATTTATTTAATTAAAATATTCATGAAATGTAAAATTCCCAACATTTTTCGAAGCTGATAAATATTTAAGATATGAATAAATACACGAAATTGTTTTTAAGTAATTTTTCTTGAAATTCGGAACCAAAATATTTTTTTTTATGAAACTTATAACAGTTCGAAATGCAGCACGAACTTTAAATTAATTGAGCTTAAGTAATTAGTTAGTTTAAAGAAAGAAATTTCTTCTTTGTATGGTAATAAATTTGATTACTGATTAAAATCAGCAAACTTCATTCAAAATAGGATATAGTAAATCAAAAAAAAATTGTAATAAAGACACAAAAATCTATTTTAATTATTAACTTCCATTTACGATATAAGATGACTTTATAATTTAAAAATTTGCCAAGAATAATTTTTTTGTACCTAGTTATTTTTAAAGCTTTTTTTTTTCTAAAAAAATTGACAAAAATTTTGATTTTTCGATAAGTTTAGGAAAATTTTTTATAGGCGATAAAATTCACGATCTCTTGCCTATATCAATCCTGTAGAATCACTCATAAATTTTATGACTTTTGCCCGTACATTAAAACATAAACTGTCATTTTTGGGTGGTGATAGTCTTACGTAATGCTTGTCAATTTCTTTAAAGAAAATAAGAATTAATTAATTCTAAAATAATATTAAGCATTGATTCTTCTGGACACTAGGATGCCTTTCACGACGATTACAGAGGCTGCCAGAACTATCAAACAAATACTTGTAAGTGCTTTCTTATCCTTGCAGTTCATGTACATATCACTGTAAAGATCAAAATTGAATCGGAGGCGAATGTTACAATAGAAAACTTCTTGTACTAGGAATCGAATAATGGATAAAAGCAATTGAATTGATCCGCTAAAAATTTCAAAAGCTTAGTTCCCAGATGTAGCCCCAGAAGCAGCCACATGTTTAGTTGTGAACAGAAATATTTATGGCACAGCGAAAGAAGTAATAATTTTTAATAAAAGATTAAAAGGAAATCTGCTATGCATATTTCACTGTATCATGTCAGAAAATAATTTCTTGAACGGCCAAGCACAAAGCTCGTGCGAGTTAAATTACATTTTTATTCATTTTGATTTTTTCATCGAATGAGTCATTTTAGTATTACAAACGATCCAAAAAAAACTTTGTCTCTCATTGATTGTTTAAAAAATATCGCATTTCCTATTCATTTCATATAGTATAATCACGTGCTCGAAATGACATTTTTATAGGTTTTATTTGCTGTAGTCATTGACAATTTTTTAAATCGGAAATTTTGCAAATGCAATGGCATCACATTATTAAAAGCTGATTTTTTGAGATGCTCGTGAAGATAATAAAATTTCAATTCCTTACCCACGCAATTTATTGACGACAAAAACCTCATCGTGTTCTGACATGATAATATTTTAAAATATTTAAATATATCATTATTATGTTTTCTTTGATAATTATTTACTTCTACGAAAGAGAGGGGACATTTCCCTAACAACAACTCTTACCTCCCCCTCCAGTCAGCGGAGTCCTCCTAAGATATTGTGGTAATGAATGCAATGGCAACAAATTATTAAAAGCTGATTTTTTTGAGATGCTCATGCAGATAATATTTTTTTTACGCCAACGGATTTTTGTTGACGCCAAAAACCTCATTCCAGAAAAAACATCATATTCTGGCATGATAAAAATGTTTCTCCAATACAAATAATAGCTATATGGAAAGATGATTTTGTTATCAAACCAACCCAAGAAACGTTAAATAAATGAACGATGTTGAAAATACATAAATCTTTTTTAAATTAAAGTTAAGCTAAGTTTCAATAATTTTACTAACAAGTTTTACCATCACGATTCCACTTTATGTCTAGATGTCATCACAGGAGTGGGTCAAATAGCATCAGCGGAAGCCAATATGTTAATTAACTCATTCAACCAATTCATCGAATTTTATGTCATGAAATATACTTAAGTGGAATATGACAATGTCTCCAAATACAAGATTTTTATTATTTCTTATACGAAAAAGAAATTATGAACTAGTACATGAAGAATTGCTTTGAAGAATTTTATACATAAAATAGCCGCTTTTGGCGACCAGCCGGTTCGCCAGTATTAATGCTCGCTAAAATATTCAACTAATATTTTATGTAACTTGGTCTCACAAAAGGTTTATCAACAAAATATTTTTAAACTACAAAGTTTGATAGTTACATAATTTACTTAGACTATTATGTAGACCTTAAAATGTTCTGATACTCATCTCTTTCTGTCTATCCGTACCTCTAAATTTTAATTTTAAATTAAAGTGGAAATGACGAAACTGCAATTAATATAAATGCCTTTTTACTGAATCCAGGCTTGTCTTTAAATAAAAAGTACGAGAAGTGAAAGAAAAGCAGTTCCTAATAGAAATCTTAACTGTACTACAGAATAATTTTCATAATTTATAGCATCTCAAAGAACTATTCAGCAAAAATTCCACGTATTCCTCAAAAAAATTCAGTTTTTAACTTTATTTTCTAAAGGATATAAATGCTGTTAATAATATATTTTAATTTTTTGGATTATAATATTTCAAAAAAATTATTGTTTAAATTTTAGATAGTCCTTTTGTCCTAAAGAATCATATTCTGCGAATTTTCTTAACACGTCAGCTTGAAAATAAATAAATTTTTATATCTTTTGCGAACAAATATGACCAATCTATTAAGCTTTTAATATTACAAAATCAGAAGAATCAATATTTTCATAATCTAAGCTAATCAAACTTGAGATATCTAAGGAGATTTATTTCTTTGAGACGGCCGATGAAGTGATCTAATATCGTCCATTTATATACAAGTTATGTTAGATAGTGATATTGAAATTTTCATAAATCGGTCAGCTTTAGAGATTGGTGTACTTTATTCGATTGCAAATCTTTTTTATTTGGGATATTGGATTCACAAGAATATTTTGTTAAACATCATTCACAGAGCAGAGGATGAATGTACAAATTCGAAATTACTCAGCATTTATTGACTCAATTTACACAACACATAATTATTTATTTCATTATTAAAACATTGATATAAATAATATATACATTTTTTAAACTTTAAGATAGTTTTAAAATGTTTTTTTGTTGCAATATTTTCGGAAAGATACCAAAATTTAGTTTGATTTTTAATTAATGAAATTTTCAAAAAAGATCGACGTATACATTTTCACATTCCAAGACATACTATATTTGCCAAGTTCATGAGCTCTAGAACATATGGTCTGGTCTGTAGAGCAAAAATACATACATACACATAAGCAAACACATTAATTTAATTATAAGTCTAGTGGAAATTCTGGGCACTGATTTTCTCGGAATTGATATTTTACTTAAATTGTGGATGGAAAGATTTAAAATTATACGATTTTATAGAACAGTAAGATTCGAATTTTCATAAATAAATCAATTTTAATGATTGGTTTCGTTTAATGAAGTTCAACTTTTAATATTTAAAATAGTGTCTCAAGAATATTTTATTAAACATAATTCAAAGTAGAGTATCAAAAATTTTTAAAATCGTAATTCAATAAAGCATTTACTGATCCAATTACATAAAATGTAATTATTTATTTTATTTACATTATTTTAATAGTAGTTCAAAATAGTATTTATGCCTGTTACAAAAGATATAAAAATTGGCCATTGGCATGGATATTCTGCATGAACTAAACCATTATTGTTTTCATGAAACTGATTGATTGAATTAATAATATAGATACTATGAACGATTACAGAAAACTTTATATTGCGTTAATTTTTTAAAAAATATATTGTATTTATTTATTTCATTTCGTAGAATCATGAGCTGAAAATTACATTTTTTTTCGGATTTAATTAACAGAAACAATTAACTTATTTTTTCCTCAGAGTATTTGTTAATGTGATGGCAACACGCTCATAAATGATAATTTTTTGCCATGCTCGTGCGGATTAAATAGCACGAAATAAATTGTTGTAAAATATGGTTAAAATATTTATATAAAAATTCATTATAAATAAAAATTTAATTTGTAGGTAAAAAAAACTGGTATCATTATAAAAATAATTTTTTGAACTTTAGTTTGATATAAAAATTATTTGTGTGTGATATTTTCAGAAATTATCACAAAAAAGCGTCTAATTTTCGCTTAATTTTTAATTAATTAAAATTCTAACTGAAAATTTTGTGAATCTAATCCAAATCTCGAATCCATTTGAACACACACAAAATATTTCATCAAAATTGGACCAGTCGCTTAAGAGAAGTTCAGTCACATACACACGCACAGAAGAATTATATATATAAAGTTGGCAAATTTTTTATCTAAAAAAATTGGTTTTTCCTTTTGTCTTATGGCATCTAAAAATATTTAAAATAATAAAAATTGCAATTATTAATACACTAGAATCATATATTAAATGATTTTTCACAAATAATAACTGAAATATTAAAGTAATATTCTTTGTTCGCTTTGAAGTCAGAGGAAAAAAAGTGATTTTTATGAGAAAGTTAAAATAGACAAATTAAAGATTTAAATTATAATTGTTTGTATTTAATAATAGTGACAAACATTCTAACACCAAATTCAGGAATAACGTTCTTAGTTTGAATTTTTCAAGTACAGTGTATTTAACATAGATATTCCTTATTGATTTGTCTTTTTTTTTTACAACTTTACAATAAGAAAAGTTGAAGTGGAATAAACTTTTTTATAATAATTTTTTTTAACTAGAGCGAAGAAAGCATTTTTGCTCTTTTTAAATGGTGAAACAGTACCTCACGTTTAACATTTGTTTGAATGCTATGTCACACCTTAATTATAGTAAAATTTCTTGTTTGTTTTTTAAGAGAACAGATGAAGACGCTGGGAATAATAACAGAATATAGTGAATGTGGAGTATAGAAATAATTTTTTCCACTGTAAATAATTCTTAATTATCAGGGCCTGACTAAGGAAGGGGCATACTTGGCCGTTGCCCCGCGCCTCCACATAAGTGACGGCCTCCAAATCGAATATAAATTTTATTTAACGTTTCCTTCTTTATTGAATGTTCTTCATTAATATAGTAGTAAAACAGAAGGGGGCCCAAAGAAGTTTTTGGCCCGGGCCCCAACTTGGTTAAGTCGGGCCCTGTTAATTATAAACACGATAGCATAGTATGGATGATTACACGGTTTAATTTTTATCACTTTGCCTGTTACGTATACAAATAAAGAAAAAAATCCCTGCTGTCGAACTGGAAGGTGGTGAAATATTCCATACGGCCCAAGATACATGAAACACTTACACATACACACACCTTTTCTCGTTCAATTTCATAAGAAAGCTGTGAAAGAGCATCAGATGCAATTAAATGTAGCTGTTTCACTAGATGTCATATACAATAATTACAAAATTTAAAGGAGATGCAAACATTTAGTTCAAAACATTGTTATGTTAAGTTAGTTAGTATTACTATCATTAAAAAAATTATATTAATTTTATCAGACGTAATGTGCACACACACACGCAGGCACGCAAACGCACACACAATACGTTTAATATTGTTACAATGAATAAATAAAGCAATGAAATATATTGTAAAATATTTTTTTAATATTAACGCTTTTTTTTAATTGAATGGAAATAAAATAAACACCGCTAAAAAGAAAAAAAATGAAATTTAAAGTACTACAAAAATGCTTTATGTTTAATAATATATTTTGACATCTGGACCTGACTAAGGGAGGGGCATATGGAGCAGTTGCCCCAGACCCCTACATAAGTGGGGGTCTCCAAATCGAATATAAATTGTATTTTACGTTTCCTTCTTTAACGAATGTTCTTCATTACTAAAGTAGTAAAGCAGAGGGGCCCTAAAGAAGTTTTTGGCCCGGACCCCAACTACACTACATCGGGCCTTGTTTGAGATAATTGTGGAAAAATTCAAATTGATTAATTTTTAATTAAAATTCTAGTGAGAATTTTGAAAAACCTTTCTTTACAAACACTACCTAGCCCAATAAATAACTATACTTATGGTTACGGCAAATCTAGTAGGTCCTGTAAACATCACACCTTACGAAGGCGTAGTCCAGTCGCAGTTTCGCTTCCCTATAAAACGCAGTAAAGAATGGCATAGTTTGTTTATCATATTAACAGAAAAAAAAAAGTTTTAAAAAATGGATTGAAAGCAAATAATTTTAAAGGTCAACCTTTAAAACTAGATTTATAGCTTTCAAGTTGGCGAATGGCCAAAATTGTTAGGGGGGATAGCGGGCCAGGAAATATACAAACCATTAAAGAAGTATTCCATCCAAAAAAATGCCTTTAAGTTCAGTTTTTTAGATTTATTTAGTGCCATAATCTTTGTTTATATACAGTATTTATTTGAAATATCAGCAGCTTGGGCTAAAGTGTCGACAGGTAGATGTTGAGAATGAAAGAGGTGCCTCCCTGATAAATGCCCATAACTTCTTATAACAATGAAAGTGTAAAAATTTAAACTTAAAACAATTTCTATTATTTATCCCGGCAATTAAGTTGCACATAAGTATTTCAATACATGGCTTATCAGGAAATGGTTTCAGATGATAGAAAATGAATTTCCAAAACTCATTTCTAAATAAACATCTGTCAAATTTCAAGTTCTTGGTGATCAAAACTGGAAGATTACGCGAAGAGATAGGCAGAAAGTTGAATTTACATTTATGTAAGGCATATAAAATATGAATTGTGATATTCACACTGCAGGATAGATTAGATGGAAATAAAAATTGATCTTAAGAGTTTCATTTATATTTCCATTTGAATAACTTAGTGAACTAAAATTCTGAATTACTTTTAGAGCTATGAGGAAAGCTCTAGAGTGAGACATTTAAAACTTTAAAACTATATATTTAACCCATACTATTTCAGAAGTCTTATAAATATACTTTTCTTTATATGCAATTACGCAGTCTAATCCACAATTTTAAGCTTACTGTAAAAGCATATGTTATTCAAGATTCAAAACCAGAGTTGAAATATGCTCATATGATTCAAAATTAAATTAGTAATTTAAAGAAATGAAGAATAAAAAATGAATCAATTGCTATAAGAGAGTAAAGTGTATTGCTGGAAGAGTGATGAAAAGTTTTCAGGCATTATATTATACAAATTGAAAGAACAAAATGTCTGAGTCTGGAAAAAATGACAAAAACTTGCTTTGTCTGAAATCTACACACTTCTTGCTTGGCCAAAGAAATCAAGTTAATACATCATTAATACAATGCCAAGAAATAAATGGCAGCTAATTTAATCAAATTCCCTAATTCAAAACTAAAGGCAATACTATATAAATAACTATTTTACTATATAAATAACTATTTCAAAAGTAAAAGCAACAAATTCAGTTCAACTTTAACCAGCAAATTTGCAGCATTTTCACAAAATTAGACATTATCGACTCTTCAAATCTCCAATTTAAGATGTTTTACAACAAAAAAGAGTTTTCCAAACTAAATCAATTTTCACTCTGATACTATAGATTTAGTTTGGCACAAAATATTTAAATGTAAGTATGAGGCAGAATGTTAGAGAATTCCACAAAAATATATATAGAGAGGGAGAAGTACTTAGAAGGAAAACTCTTTATTTGATATATAGAAATCATACTTATTAGTTAGTCTTCTGGAAATGAATATGCAGTTTCAACATAACTATTTAGAATGCAAATTATTTTCAGAATTTTTCAGAGTTTATTGCAGAAAGAAGGAAGGATTTGTAAGAAAAGAAATTTTTTATTTTGTACTTGTTATCCTTTGGCAATTCCTCCAAAAGATCATAAATTAAATTTGTTCTCATGAAAATTAATGAAAGTCTCCATTCAAAGAAAACATTCTGTTTTTACATATGAAGTAGAATCTTTTAAGCCAACAAGTATGAAATTTGATATAATACTTAATCATATTCAGAGTCAGAGAATGTATAAACTTTTAAGATTTAACAATCCTACTAAAAAAATTTTTTTTGATATCTAATTAAAGTTTCAGATTAAAGTTATTTCTAAATATAATTTTGATTAATTCAAAATCATAGATAATTATAATTCCTTTTATGCAGCTAAGAAGGCAGTCAGTTGTTTTTTTTAATAAAGCAACATAAAATATTAATAATAAAAATTATTTCTAGTTAATCAAAATGTATGAAACAAATTCAAATAATAGAAGCATAATAGCCTATTTAATCATTGTTATTAGAAACACTATAAAAACATGTACATTTAGAGCAAATCTCAAAAAAGCCTAGTTAATAAATGAGAACACTAAAAAAATAGTGCAACTTTTTAGTTTGATACATTAACATCCAATTTTCAAGTTTTATTAGAGTTATTTGATATTAGACACTTTTGAAATGTTGCCAGATGGCAAGAACAACTTTTTGAATCCATCATTACTACCAACCCCTGACCTTCCATGTGATAACATATCTCCATCAACATCACAAACAATTTCTTCCACATGAAATGACAATTTGAATTTGGTTCAAATGATTCCACTCATTTATTAGGTTACCACAAAATACTTGCAACAATATTAAAAGTTAATTCTAAAAAGAGTTTTCAAGACTTTAATTAATGAGAGTCCATCATTCACAATTTAAAAATGAATGACTGATCTGAAATGATATAAAATAAAATGAAACTATGGCTAATTTTCATATCTATTTCAATTCAACATACTAATTTAAATGTTTGTCGAAGCAAAACAAAAAATTAATATTAAAAATAAATAATTTCTAACAATGCCAAATTTCAATATTTATTCAACTTTAAAAAACAATGCATTTTATGTTAATGAATCATTTATGTTTAAATCATAAGTTAATAAGATATTGAAAAATATTTTTTTCTTTCCTTTCAATATTGTTAGGTAAATATCAGAAGACAATTTTTTTACAGACACATTAGTTTGTGTTTAGTTTTTTTACACTTAGCTTAATATAACAATGCTTGAATTTTCTTTTCACATGAGAGTCAAGTATTCTTACAATGACCTTAGAAAGAATTAGTATTTTTTCCCAAGGAATAAATTCTGATTCTCCTTTATATCATTGATATTTATTAAATTTAACAAATTATGGCAATGCAAATACTTTTTTTATTTATCTTTGCAACCATCTGTTGTGTAACAGTATTGAAACAAACAATTCTATAACAGTTTTCCTCAAATAAAAGAATTTAAAAAATTGAGAGATATAGTATTTTGCATCAGATAACTTACAATAAAAAGAAAGTAGTATACAAAGAAAAAAGAAAAGAAATCAACTATTAAAATAATCAGAAAATCTTAGGGGGAAAAAATGGAACTGCACAAAATATCAGCACACCATAATTACTTTAAATTCGAGTTATTTCTTTGAAAAAGTATGAAAATTTTGTATTCATTTTTCTAAACTTAATTAAATAAATTAAAGAATTATTAATTATACCTCAAATACTTTATTGATGCTGACATTGTTCTGAAGTTAGTGTAGATAGGATTCTTCAGAAAATATTTTGATTTTACGTTTAAATGCTTATAATTTATGCCAACTAATAATTTTAAATGCATTTACTAATTCTGTAAACTAAGTATTTGTTTACAATAAATAAATAGTTGAACTCGGTTCCATAAAACAATTTAAGCTCCGCGCAAAATCAAAACTTAACTTTTGTAAATAAAAACAAATGTTCGATATGGCAGGTTACAGTCACAGAGAAAGGTTACAGTGAAGGCAATAATAAGGTGCCATAGTTTTATTTTTCCATTTCTTGAGCAAACTGAATTTATTTAAATATATAAGAATGTTTCAATATTCATAATGACATTTTCCATTTCTTCAGAAAATATAAGTTTATATGATTGAGAAAAATTCGCAGAAACAGTTGTCATAGATTAGTAATCTTTATTCTCCTCCACGTTCCAGTGCGATAGGTTTTCAGCTAATATTCAACCGAAACTTGCATCACTGAACTGAATTGAATTTAAAATCCTAATTTCACATACAGTTTTATTTGACAATTTGTTAATGTTTATTGACATTTAAAATTTTCAACGGTATATTAATTTTATAAAATCGTCTAAGTTTTTTATTATTATTTTTATTGGAGAAGTAAAATGTCTAATATAGTCAGACCTGCCCCACCGAAACCTGTTCCTAAACCAGGTGTTTTCCCGTTCTTTAATGAATTTGCCTTTGTTTCGCTTTTAGTATTTTAATTATATTTATTTTATAATAATGTTGTTAAAAAAATTTGAAAAGACTTCTAATTAATAAAGAAAATTTCAAGATTAATTTTATTTCCAAATGAAAAGATAGTTGTATGTTAAATGTCATCATAATACTATTTCCACTTTCAATTCAAATTGTTAGGTATTTCAGCGCATTAAATTAAATAATAAAACAATAGTTTATATTTTTGCTAAGTAGAACTCCTTTTCAAATAGTTTATTTTCATTTTAAATTGCGACAATATGATTGACAAAGTTTTAACAACTTACCTTTGTAGCATGTATCATTTTAATGGGCATAATCTTGTCTCTTTTTCACATAATATATCGCAATAATACTAGTTACAATTTTTTAATGTTAACAGTTTCTTTAAAAATTTATAGAATTGAAATTTTGGTAAAAAGGAATGTTTTAAATTAAAAATAATTTTGAATCTTGCTGTGTATTCTTATTTATTGACTATCCAAATTATCATATCTTTCATAGTTATTCGACTACTGAATTTAAATTAAGATAATTAAATGAATTTGCTAGTCTTTGCTTTCATTGATTCTGTTTTGCTGAGAATTTTATATTTGGTTAGATTTTTATTGTTAACATCTTAATGAATTAGAAAATTGTTATCGGGATTTAATTTACTTTATCGAGCATTCTCAATCATTCTTCAGTCTGCCATTCGTAATACAAATCTTCTCTGTTTTAAATCACTTTTTTCTGTATAAGAAGAATGCTATCAAATAAAATTTATTTTTTTCTAAAGTTCATCTTTATTATTTATGTGTCTTAGAAATATATACACACATGTATATATGTAAAATAAATAAAAGCTGTGAGAATTTTACCAGACATATATAAAAACTTCAACATATATATGTATACATATCTTTGGAACACAATTTCATGCTCTTGAAATCATGTTCATGTCTATTTCATTTGCCTTTTTTTTTAATAGCATAAAAAAATATAATTTTAAATATCTAAACATGCAGGAGTTATTTTTTATGTGTGAAGTGACTTAGAATTACAAGTTGAATCTGTTTATGGAAACTTTCCAAACTTATGTAAATGGATCTTTTTTAAAAAATTGCATTTAGATTAAGAGGAGCTTATTACATAGATATACAATAGCAATTAAAAGTGTGGAAAACTTTTGAAGTTATGGCATTTTGAGATTGTGGTCATTTTTCGATTTTTTTAAAAAAAATTACTACAGAGTCATCAGTTTATTGTTTTATTCTTCCATTTGCATCAATTATTTTGGAAGATCAAAACCCTACAAATAGAGAAAGGCTACTATTTGTAATAATTTACAAACCAAAACTACAAACATTTATTTTTATTTTCATCATATATTTTACTAATATAATTAGTTTTTAATTTTGTATATTCAGAAAATTTAAATTATTTATAACTTATTAGATTTCCTTATATTTTCAGGTCAAGTTAAAGTTGTCAGAGCACTTTATCGTTATGTGGCTCAGCAGGTAAATATGACATTTTATATTTACTTAATATTATATATGTTATATAAAATCTTTTCCTCTTCAGTTTGTTTATATTTGTAAACATCTTCTTTTATGCTTCATTTGAGCTGATAAACTTTAAATATTATCTTTAAACATGTATAAATATACTAAAGAAGCATATTCTGAAATCTTTAATATGTGTTTTACTATTTTGTTCTCCCAAAACATTTTTCCCCCTGTAAAATTTCAAGATAAATAAGTAAGATATTTCACTAGGCAGATGAATTATCTTTTGAAGAAGGAGATAATTTGTACATCTTGGATATTAAAACTGATCCCAATTGGTGGAAGGCATCATGTCATGGGAAAGTAGGCCTCATTCCTAGTAATTATGGTAATTACATTTTATCTCATATTTTAGATTTACTTTTAAAAGTATGATAGTTAAAAATATATATGACTTGTTTTGAAAAATCATAAGCTGTATTAAAAATGGTTGAAAATTGTATCAAAAGTATCTGAAATGAATGAATAGCTATAACTATAAATAAACTAGCAGAAACTTCAGTTAAATAAAAACAAAGAAATGAAACTAAGATATCTTTTAATGTTTTCTTATTCATAATAAAGCTATTTTGCTGAAATCAAAGCTTGAATTACTAAAACCGACTTGATTAAATTGTTTTTTTTTCTTTACTGATTTTAAATTTATTAACAAATATGTCAAACACAAATCATATTTTTAAAACTATTGTATAAATTTCTTTATTTATATACTGACTCTATTATCAATTTTACATTATGGTGCTTTTCCATTAGCCTGGGGCAGCAAAATATCAACAAATATTGTATAATTCCGCCAAATTACTTACAGTGATTTTAAAGCAAAAAATTTCCAAATGTATAATTCTACCAAATTTTTTTAGCGATTTTCCTCTGCCACCTGGCCAATGTAAAAGTACATAAATTATGTTGTAGAACTATGAATATTACATCACTCTTTCCTAGTTTCCCGACCGTAGTTATTCTGACTATATTTAATAATACTGGGCCTAGATATTTAAGTTTTGACTTTGGGAATTGTTTCACCACAATCATTGACCACTTTCATGTTAAAATTATTTGTCTTTCATTCACCTGTAGTTTTGATATATATGAATAACAGTCTTAAACCATATCAATTATACTGATGTAATCACAAAATCTCCATTTTTATTCTCTGATAAATTGTATATGGAAAAATAAATTATTTTCAACCAAAGTTTGCTTAGGAAGAAGAAAGGTGAAGTTTAGAAATAAAATTTTATTTTATGACTTTTCAGAATCATTTTCAATGAATATTTTTCTTTAGATACTGCAATTTGTATTTTGCAATATTCTTTGTATTACCGTAATATTTTTTGTCAAAATAATTACAATAAAAATAATTTTAAAAATACTCTTATTAATGCAAAAAGGTCTTAAGCTTTTTCTTGAATTTTAATTATTTTTCATTTTAAGAGATTGAAAATTTAAAGTAGTGTCAATCATTAAAAACATATATGTTTATAAAATTTCAAAATCAACATATGTGCAAATTCTTTTTATGACTAGTGTTTATTGTAACAAATCTTTTATTTATCATGAAAGATTCTCATTGTCTTTTTTTTTCTGTACGATGTTTTATCCTTCAACTTTCCCCCTATTTTATAATACAGTTGAAGAAAACACAGAGGAAGTTCTCCATCCCTTACATGAAGCTGCCAAACGAGGAAATTTGACTTTTTTGGAGGAATGCATTAATAACAAAGTAAGTTCATGACAAATACAATTTTATTAATTTATACCATTTAAAACTCATCTTCTTTCTCATGTTTAATGTAAAATGTTATTAAATAATAGAACAGCAAATTAAGATCTAATATTAATCTTAGGGAAAATTATAAGAATAATAAAATAAACTTATTAATTTCAGTGTTGCTAAATAAATCAGTCTATTTATAGTAAGTATATTAAGTGAAAATTAATAAAGTCTAGCACAATCGAATTATTCTACTAGCAGTACCCACATGGCTTTGCCTGTGATATAGCATCCAAGGAAAAAAGTTAGCTTTAAACTTAAGTCTAGCCTCCACCGAATATGACATGGGCATATTATGTAACATCAAACAAATATAAAAATATGTTGAGGTTGGATTTCCTTTTTTTTGGTATAAGGAAATTTGAATCGTTGTTTAAAATCAGACATAAACCAAAGAAATGTTTCGCACATGCTTACCACAGCTTTTGCTATTTGCACATGCACAGATAAATTAAAAGTGCAATTATAAAACTTACTGTTTTATTTTGACATGGTTTTAATGTACTAAAACCTCCCTCAGCAAATGCTCTACAAAATGGTATAAATATCTTCAATATCGATTAACTATTTCTCGAGTTTTGGTAATTCCAACATACAGATACTTTTAGGGGACTACATTTCATACTATATATAGATTATCAAAAATAGTTACAACATAATTTTTTATAGCACACATTCAGAAATATTTAGACTGTTACAAAGATAAAAATATGATTTGTTCGTAGACAAAACATAGGTGATCATTTCGAGGTTGAATTTCCTTCTTTTCAGCATACTGAGATTTGCATTGCTGTTTAAAATCGGACGTAAACAAACAAGCAAAAAACTGTGTCACATACGCATATCACAGGTCTTGATATTTGCATGCTATCAGACTTTATTTTATGCTATATATAGATATAAAGCATTCTGCAATGAGTCTTAAAATATACAGGTACTCTTTAAAAATATTTGATTCAACATTTCAGACATAAAATTTATGCAAAACAAAAAAATTATTCATAACTTATTGTTTTTACATTAGGTATCTGTAAATGGACTGGACAAAGCTGGTTGCACAGCTTTACATTGGGCTGCCCATGCAGGAAATGAAGAGTGTGTGAAACAGTTATTAAAAGTTCCTAATATAGAAATTAATGTTCAGGTAAGTTGTGTTACACACATTCAGTTAATTACCTAATACTTCTAAGTTCCATTTATTATATTAAAAATTTTTGCTTATTTTTATGTAATAAAATTTTATTTATTTATTAAACTTTTGTTACATAGAACAAACTTGGCGACACCCCTTTACATTCCTGTGCTTGGAAAGGACACAGTGAAATTGTACAAATGCTTTTAGATAAAGGTAAAAACTTAACTTTGCTGATGTATTAAAAAACAACATGTATAATGATAATTATAAAATTTAATATTAATATTTCAAATAAATCTATATATATATTTAAAAAAATATTTATATTATATCAAAATTCTTTTTGATATTTGAATCTGTGACTTAATTAAGTCTGGGTATTGTAGCTGTAAATTTATTTTGCTGGTTTAGCTATGAATTATTGTACAGACATGATACAACTTTATACACTTTCAGAATTGAATTTTTTCACTTTCAAGATCAATTAGATGTCTTTCATTAAAAATCTTACCAAATTTATAATATTTCAAACTCATATGTATTAATTTTTTTATTTGATTAATCATATATATTCTTCTTGATGTCTATGTGTGGCATTATTAGTTAGTTTTTTTTTTCTTCCTCCCCTCAATGTTGTATTATGTCTAATTCACAATGTCTATTTAATTAAGTACCTACGTAAAATTGACTGCTATTTGTTTTTTCCTGCTACAGATTTTTTATTATCATTGCTAGACAAAAAAAAATCAAAAAAATATTTTAGTTAACTATGAATTTAAAGAAAATTACTATACTTAAGAAATTAAATTAAAAAAGGAAAAAAAAACTATTAAAATTGCTCAAATTAGAATTTAAAAAAAATGGGAAAAACATTGCAGTTAGAGTATTCAAATGCTGCAAAATCTAAAGAACAAGATTACATGTAACTTATAAAAATGAAGGGAAAAAAATTCATCATCAAAATATTTTATTTTTGACAATTGTCAAACCCTCATAGTGGCAGGGAAATTTTTGCCTGAAGATTGTCTTTGATAAAGTCTTTGTTCCAGATTCTTTTTTTTTTCATTGTTAATTTTTTTCATTTAAATTCCTATTTTATTGAATTTCTAGCTTTATTCGCTGTAATCTTCAATTTTCTTTCCTACTTGGAATAATTTGTGTTTGTATCTTATATATAATTGCAGACTTATTTTTTCAGAACATGTATTTCAAACCATTCTATTTTATCTTACCATCATAATAAATAGGATTTAAAATAGTTTGGGATTTAAATGCATTATTTGTTTATTCATGAAAATCTTATATGTAGGAGCTGACCCAACATTGAAGAATAATGAAAATAAAACTGCTTTTGATATTACTAATGACTCTGCCTGTGCTGCTTTACTTAAAGAATACCTGATGACATGTAAGTACTATCAATTTATTTTACCTTTACATCTAGTATGAATTTGGTTACTTTTAGGATTAAAGAAAAAAAAGGGGGCATTATTATTTCCTAAACTTGATATGCTCCACAGGACTTAATATTATTAATTAAAATATTAAGTTTCTGCAATATTTTTCTAGTTCAAATATATATTTGAATTTAACAATGCAGTAAGATAAAACAGTTTTAAATATTAAATTAATGTTGGTTTAAATTCTTTTGAAGTGCTGATGATGCATGTAAATGCTGTTTTGAGCAAAAAACTTTTATTTTTTGTCTTTTAATAAATAAATAAAAATATCTTACTCAAATATTGTAGTGATTAGGATTTAAATCTTTTTCTTTAATAATGAATTCATTTAAGTACTAAAAAAATGGCAATTAAATGTTGTAATTAGTAGTAGTAGGCAAGTAAGTAGAATATGGCAGTCATGTATTTCAGTTTCACTCAGCTTTCAGAGCTGTAAAATATCAGTCCCTATCTCATCCAGTTTATAGGACAAAACTGGCTTAATGTCAGTTTTGTCTCATTTTTTATTTTACTGCTTATTTTGGAGTAATATATTATCAAAAAATAAAGTTGTTTTATCTTAAAACATATTGAAGACTAAAAAAATATGTCTTTTATATTATTTAACTTTTTTCTAATTTTCTAAAACTGTATTTTGTTTTTAGCACCACCTTTTGCAGCTGATGATTATGGAGACAGTGATGATTCTGAATGATTAAGACTTCCAAAACATTTTTTTATACAGCATTGTTTGTAAAATATATATATTTTTGAAATATATTTTATATCCAAACAAAGTTCATGTAATGAACTAGTCATTTATTAACAGAGCTTACATAATTATATCCAAGAGTTTTCTCATAAATTTTATCCTTGTTTTGTTTAAAACTAGACTGACTCAAGCAATTGCCTTTATTAATGAGCCATAGAACAATATTTGGCGTATATGGCAATTTTATGCAAAAATTCTTATTAGTGATCATAACTGTAACCTAAAAATTTTCTTCTTCTTTCTAAGCCTCAATGCGTTTTTAAAGCTCAAATAATTTACAATTTAATTTAATGAAATATTTTTTTACGTATGCAATTCATTCAACTCTTTTTTTACAATTCAAATCTGAAAAATAATTTAAAGTAACTTGAAAAGATTAAATAAGAAGTAACTATCAAATTATTTAAAGAAATTTCTGAAATTATTTTATTTTTTAAAATCTATTTTCAAATTATATAAAATGTATTTATGTACTTTATTTCTTTCTAATGCAATGATGTATTAGATGAAATTGGCATTTTTCTTCTTTTGTATTAATATAAAGTATGGCTTTTGTTATATATTTAATTTTTAATACATAATTATATTTTTATACATTTTAAACTTGTATATTAAAATGTTGAAATTCTATTTTATATGTCTCATGTTTATCCTATGCACATAATAATTTAATAAATGGACTTTTTTTTATCATATTTCTAAAATTTATAAGCTTTTCTTATGAGAGAAATCACAAATTTATCAATTTTTAAAATGGATAAAATTTAAATAATGTAATTTTTTTTTCCTCCTCAGAATAGAAATATATAATGGCGGGGAAAAGATTCATGAAATCATCCTCACTTTTAAAATCTTTAATTCATTTGAAACAAGTTTTTGTTTGCTGACCAACCTCCAAAAGCTAAAATTATATATTGATTGTTATTACATACACAGTATGCAGTCCATCTTTATTTTTTTATTACTGTGATATAAATGTATCTCTTGCCAATTATATCATAAATAATCATTATGGGAAAAAATCTGGCTACATAATGCTTGTATTACTATTTTGTAGCTCTATGTATCATCATTCAAAATAACTGATGTTAAAAGACTAAAATGCAAAATATATACAAAATTTTATTATTTTAATTTCAGTTTACTCCTCTTTGCTTTCTTTAGAGCAATCCTCTGTGTCTATTGTTTCTTCATTGTCTTTTAACAATTCAATATTTAGTGGCAACAGATCGCCCAAAGAACTTGATCGAGCACAACGATAAGCATGCCTAGAATATAAATTTTAGTGTTAATCAAGCAGTAAAACATGAATATGTTGTAAATAGTTTTATCATATTTTTAAAACCAGAACATAACTTATAAACCAGACATTGCTTATAAAATTATAAGCAATGAATTGTATTTAAGATTTTTGAATCCAAGACAAACTTGCCATTTCACTTAATTCATATATTTAAAACTGCGAAGTAAATCCGATTTTATAAACACATTTTTCTTAAAATATTTTATACTTTTTGTAAAGACTGAAACTCATCATCTGTAATATTTTCTTGAAATTGCAAATGCTGTTAGAATTTTCCCTTACAATTTTTTTTAACAAACTTTTCAAAATGAGAAATCATAATATTTTTTTTTGGGGGGGGGGGGGGAGAAAATGTTCATTATATAAATGTGTTCAAAGTCAAGATTTGTGTGGTGGAGGGGAGGGGGAATAATTGAATAGAAACTCTCATTAGTTTCCAGAAATTAAATCTCAAACATTATAACTAGACTAAAATGAACATAGACATATTTTCTAAACATATTATAACTATATTCAAAAGTTTTCTTGTAAATTTTATTCTTGCTTTGTTTAAAACTAGATTTACTCAAGCAGTTGCCTGTCTTGATGAACCATAGAACTTAAATCTTTGGCTTATGGTAATTTTATGCAGGTTCTTATTAGTCATCATAACAGTAGCATAAAAATTCTTATTTTAATCTCAAACAATATACAATCTAATATAATGAAATAATTTTTAAGATATGCAATTCTTTTATCTTACAATTCAAATCTGGAAATTAAAGTAACTTGAAAAGATTAAAAGAGAATAAGTGGCTTAAAAACATTAAGAAGTAACTATTAATTATTTAAAGTAATTTGTGAAATTATTTTATATTTTTTTAATCTTTTTTCAAACTATAAAAATGCCTTATTAAGCATTAAAGGGTCATTTGATTTTGTATCATTTGAATGTAGATTAGCATCGATTTCTACATCATTTTTATGAAATTTGAAATAACTAAATTGATTTCAGTATTTGAAAACTGTACAACTATTGTAAACAAACACTTTTTTTTAATCTGCTAGTGCTTTTACTTAATTCATATAGCTTAATTGAAATATAGACTTAAAAAACGATGAATTTTGTGAATCTCATGGTCCCCCCCCTTTCCCTGGGAGGCAGTTTTTAAAAAAAATTAGAATAATTTTTTAATGAATGATATAATTCTAAAATATCTTTAAGATGCAGATATTTAAATTTCAAACAAAAAACAACATATTTCTTATTTTTTAAAGGTGTTTTCCAGTTAATATTATTGTGTAATTAATTTTTAGCACTTTTTTTGTAATTAATATCTTCAATGTTATTGGTAAAACAACATGCAATTAGATTTTCAAGCAAGGTTTTATTTACATTTTTAGTAACAAATTTAAAGAGCTATTGTTAATCGAGAGACGTATAAATTAAAACTAACTCCTAATACCACAATTTAAGAAATTTGATCCTATGCATTTTTACCATCAAAAATATGCAAAAAGTTATTGTTCTGGAATGCTAATCAGCATACATTAACCGTTAAATTTTGATGTGTATATATAAGAACTGGTGGTCAGATCACAATGTAAAATGTCATCACACTGTATCATTATGGTGCTGTTGAAAATAATCCCCCTCCCCCCGAAAAAGTTTGTTCCCAAATTTTAGCAAAATGGCCGAATGCAGCACAATACAGATTAGAAAATTTTAATTACCTTTATTATAGTTTATTTTTATACTTTTCCGTTAGCCTGGTGCAAGCTAAAAATAGCCAAATTTCTTACAATAATTTGAAAGTGAAAGATTTCCAAATAATGTTGATTGGCTTTGAATTTCCTTAATGATTTTTCGCTTGCACTCAGCTAATGGAAAAGTACCTTTAATATAATTCAAAAGTACTTCAGAATAAATTAGAAAGATAGACACAAATGTATCTGTTTTTTTTTAAAAAAAATATTTCAAATAATTTGATATAGAAACTAATTCAAACAAAGGACTGATAAAATAGCCTTACCTTCCATGCTTGCCTTTTGTGATGATTAATTCCTTTAAGTTTCCATCACTGCAACATGCACGGCAAATTACTAATCGAGATTTTTTCAAAACAGGCTGCACTATCCTAGGCCAGGTATTGCTATCTATAGATAAATTTAAAAAAAAAACTTGTATAGAATAAAAAATGGATGTATAATAATTAAAGAGAAATTAAAAATATCTAAAAAGGGAAGAAACATAAAATTGAAAGAAAAAAAAAAAGATTGGTATTCGAAATTAAAAGTCAAATAATTTAGAATTGTTTCAAGGATCTGGAATTAAAGATGATTATTTTCTTTTAAGCCACAGTATGTACATCAGTTGTTTTTTAAGTTACTAACAAAAATGTCAGTCTAATTCAATTAATGGTGTATCCTAAAATAATTAATTTTGATAATAGCACAAATACACTCCTAATAGATCCCAGAATGATGTGCAAATTTCATATTTGTACTGTTTCATTATTTTAAACAATGCATATGGCAGACAAATAAAGGCATTTCTACTTTATTTAATATTTTCCCTTTAATTTATGAATAATTATTAAATTTTGAAAATTAAATCAAAATTTTTTCCTTTAACCGTTTGTGTGCAACGGGCCTTGCTCATTTCCCGATCGAAACTTGACAAGCGGCGCGATTGCGCTGTTTTCAGTTTACATGCAATAATCATTTCCTACAGTTCAGTTTCGTTCTGACAGTCTCCAAATGTTAAATTCAAATTCGTTTTTTATCAGCTATCTCGTTCAACAAATATTTTATTATTGTTTTTTATAGTTCATTCTACATAGCTACTTCATTACATTATTATAGCGATTTGTAAATGAATTTTTTATATGAATAAAAGTATATAAATCTATAAAATGTAAAATCACTCCAATTTTATCTTTTTTTTTACCGAAGATTGAAAGGTCACCGTAAAGTTGTGCATCGAGAAAAACCGAGCCTGCTGCGATTATGGGCTTCGCAGCAGAGCGTTGCAGTTTTCAGAAGAGAACTGAAGAGGCGCGATCGCGCAGCTTGGCACTCAAACGGTTAAAGCTCTTAAAATTTACGATATTATTAAAATATTAATTTCCGTCTCAAGATATTTTTTATCTCCCCCCCCCAATTTGTGCCAGTAACTAACTTCAGTTTAAATATTGGCGCATTTTGTCAAAATCATTTTTACAACATCGGATCCTGTGTGCGCTGCCCAAATTCTTAGCTTAGAGAAAATTCTTGACATCCCCGTTTCGACCGGTGTCATTTGGGAAAATGTGACCGACAGATTTTTAATTTTTGACATACCCACTCAAACTTCACTTGATGAACTGGCTGAGGTAATAACCCAAAATAATGATGTTGAAATAGTTGAAATGAGAAGATTCATAAAATCTAATTCGACCTGAGATTCTTCCCCTGTTCTCATCACAATACTCGGCACAACTTTACCAGAGTCCATTAAAATTTGGTTTACGAATCAAAGAATCAAGAAGTTTGTTGACAAACCCCGACAATGTTTGAAATGTCATAGTTTCATGCATCCAACAAGAATATGCACCAAACAGATCTGTCATATATGTGGGGAAACACATGATGGCCAATGTAAAAGTCCGGAGAAGTGCATAAATTGCCAGGGTCCGCATTCAGCGACATCGAAGTCTTGTTCCTATTTCATTAAGGAGCAACAAATGTTAGAATTTAAATGTCGAAATCATCTAACTACTGGAGAAGCTAGACGCCTCTTTCAACAGTCCCTAAAATCAAGTTATTCTAATGTAGTTAAATCAAACATATCTGTTATTGAAATCGAAGAAACTGTAAATCAAAAAATCGAAGCTATAGTTAAAAATATCTCTTGAGAAATTAGAACTACAAACAAATATGCTCATTGAAATCTTTCAAAAAAACGGTTGAAAAATTAATGCAAAATCTTGTCAGCATGTTTTATCAAGGAGAATCAAGCAAATCTCCTGGTAGGAAAAAAAAAAGCGACAAAAGTCGTAATTCAAAATACGGGCATTCCGATGCAATGGGATGCAGGTGGTCCCTCAAGTTTAGCTTAGTTAAAGTTTTGTTGTTGTTGTTTTTCCTGTTTTTTGCTTTCCAGGTTCCTCAAACATGGAATTGTTTTTCTTCCTTTTCAAAATTCAAAGTTCGAATCTACGAGCCAAGTTTTCGTATCGCTTTTGCTTCCCCCCCCCCCCCTTTCTGTTTTTAATTATCCTTTTTTCTGACTTTTCTTTATGACTTTTCTGCAATGGAATTGCAGGGGAATTAAAGAGAAAAAGCTCTGGCTTCCAATTCCTCCTTTTTCTACCTCTTCTTTTGGGGCTTTTCAAGAGATTTTCCTCTCAGAAAACGATAAGTTTTCCTTTCCAAACAAAACTTTTTTCCGTACACACAGACTAAATAGATCAGGTGTTGGTCTCCTTATTGTTATTCCTGATAGCATGTCAGGAAGAATAATCTCCAACAATATTAGAGAAGATTTTTACTAGGAACTTTTGGCAGTCGAAGTACAATTTCAGAACACTAAATTCAACATTGTTAATTTATATGCTCCACAAGGTTTTGATGTTGATCAAGCAAAACACTTCTTTGATTCTCTATCCTCACCTACTTTTATTTTCGGTGATTTTAATTTGCATCACCCTCTTTGGGATGCAGTGCGTTCTTCATCCCTGAGTAACGATTTTGTTGAGTGGCTAACTTATTCACAATTCTCAATACAACTATTCCTACACACAGATCCTTAAGAGCTCAATCTATCTTAGATCTTACTCTCTGTTCGTCTGATATTCATAATCAAACTTCTTGTTATGTTATGGATTCAACTTTCGATAGCTATCACAACCCAATAATTGTTTCCTGGTTGGTAATAGAAATCATCAGTCGCAACATAAAAACAATTGGACGAGGATAACTCAACAAACACAGAAAATTTTTAATAATGTAAAGCAATGCTCGATTTACGGAATCACGGCAAATGCAACAAGGATAATTACTAAAAATACTTCATTTAAACCTTTGTCTCATAAGTCTTATCCTCCTTGGTGGAATATTTATTGTCATAAGTACGAAAAACTCAACAAGTATTTTCGGAAAAAAGCAATTAGAAATATTTCTGAAACAGCTTGGATGAAACAAAAAATTTGCAAGTCGGCTTCGTTTTCATGTTAAAAAGGCGAAAAGTGAATATTGGGAAAAAATTTGCACAATATCTAGAAACCCAAAAATTTTCTTTAAAATTCTAAATAAACTTTCTAATCACACAAATCCGAACACTAAACATAACAACATTATAATACAAAATAATCATAGCATTTGCGATCCAGCACATCAAAGTGAGATATTTACAAAGCATTTTTCTAATCAAAATACAAATACTGAACCTATTCCTTTAGATCTCTGGTACAAATTCTTTCCTCAACAGGAAATTCGAAATCTGGGAACTTGCCAAAGCAATCCATAAAACTAAAAATTCTACTCCTGGAGCTGACAACATCCCAGCCATCTGGTTCAAAAATCTCAACAATGATCAAATTATTTTGAAACTATATCAACACCAATTTGATTCAGCTGACATACCCAAACAATGGAAACACGCTCTAATTGTTCCAATTCCGAAACCAAACAAAGACAAAACCAAAGTTTCTTCCATTCGGCCCATTGCCTTGACCTCAGTTTTTTGCAAAGTCTTTGAACGCATCCTCACTCAACGTATTACTTACTTTCTAATTTGTAACAAAAAACTGCACTATAGCTTACATGGTTTCATACCTTTCAGAGATAACCAAACTGCAATTTACAATATTCAGGCAAAAATCACAGAAGCTCATGAACAGAAGAAATATTTCGTTGGTGTAAATCTTGATATCAAAAGTGCTTATGATTCTGTTCATATCGACAACCTTATCTTTAAATGCTTACAACTTGGTATAACAGGCAAAGTGGTTGTACAACTTCCTTCAATCCAGAACTTTCCAGATTTGTTGGAGACAATGCCTTTCTGGTACTAGAACATTGAGCAAAGGGTTACCACAGGGCAGTGTTCTTTCGCCAATTCTGTTTGTAATATTTATGCACGACTTCCATGACACCATGGAGGAAAGGGTCGAATGTACTATTTTTGCAGATGATATCTTTGTCTTTTGTAGCCATCACTCCTGGGAAATCATTATCCGAAAGATTCAAAAAACAATGGAAAACATATACAGATGGTGCAATTATTGGAAACGAGATTACTACAGAAAAAAGAGCAATAGCTGAATTATCCAAGAAAAAATTGAAATTTATCCACGCATTTCTTATGCGGGACACCCTTTAAAATGGAATGAAACGATTCAATTTCTTGGTATTCCTTTTTCCAAAAAGAATCAAAACTCAATAATCTTCAAAAACCTTAGAAATCATGCACTTAAAAAGATAAATGGACTCAAGATTTTCGCATCAAAACACCATGGCCCCAGAACTAAAAATATTATAAATATCACAAATAACGGTATTTTCAGCATTTTTTACTACGCTTGCACTGTAATCAACCGATTTTCCGATACGCACTTTAAAGCAAGCAACACTATTCAAACTATAGCTCAAAGAATTGCTTTAGGTCTTCCCAAATGGACCCCGAATGTCGTTCTTCTGAAAATTGCATCTCAGGAAACTCTTTCTGAAAAAATCAAGCGACTAGCTTCCCAATTTTTTATTAAGCATATAGCAAACGCTTTACATTCTCCACTTCTAACAGAGCACTCCCACAATAACCAGGAAATTCAAATAACTACCAGAGACAAAAAATCCATTTCGCTTATTTTCAAGACTTTAAATTCTTCTACCAACCAAATTATCACCTTACCAGAAATTCCAACGATTAACTCTAATTACTTTGAAATTTTTCTTAGGGATTTCAAATTTCAAAAAAAAATCTACTCTTGACTGAAATTAATAACTTTTTAATGAATGTATTCGAAATTACTTTCCTGGTCATTTTATCATTGCTACAGATGCATCCAAAAATCTACAGCACACTTCAATTGCTGGTTTTTCTTCCAAACAAAAATTTATGTTTCGAGTCCATCCTGTCAATTCCATTTTTACTGCTGAAAGTTTAGCCATTGCTGAAGAATTAGATGTTTTTGTAGTCCCAGGAAAAGATTGTGTGATTCTTACAGACAGTTACTCAGCGCTCAGATCATTGAAGAATATTACTCTGCAATCGCCCAAAATTATTCACCGTATAGCGTCTAAACCGAAACTCTAACCAAACTAAACCAAAAAATATCCTTCCTGTGGGTACCTGGTCATTCAAATATAATCTGGAACGAACTTGCAGACCGCTTAGCCAAAGAAGTTACAGACAATACACCATGTATTGAATAGATTTCTCCTGAAGATATAATTTCGAACCTGAAAAAAGCATCGCATCAAAACACAATCAACAATTATTGAAATAGTAAATACTTCCTCTCGATGGGAGACATCCCTAGCATTGCAGCACTATCCCCGTGGTCAAAAAATCGAAGGGAAGATGTTGTTTTGGCCCGACTAATCAGAAATACTATTATAACTCCAGGATTGTTAAACCGTTTTAATCTTCATAGTGATCCCATTTGCCATGACTGTAATAGCATCAATGATATTGAACACATACTTCTCTCGTGCAAAAAATATACATACTATAGAGACAAATTGTGGACTTTTCTCCAGTTAGATAAACAAGATACCTCCTTCAAAAACATGTTATACAAAATTACTGTTAACAAGACTAATCTACAAACTTCTCTTCAAGTGATGAAGCACTTCAACATCTACTAAGTTTTTCGACCTCATCCAGTTGTGACCTTGCTTTGTGACTCATCCCTTTTTTACCACTCTGTGTTGCAAGAATGCTCTGTCTTCTATTACATCTGCTCTTCATTGGAACTCCCGAATATGTACTAAAGTGCACCAGTGGAACTGCTTTTAACTGTTAACTGAGTGAAACTCCAATTTTTTTTTTTTGTGCATGTGTTTTATTGTTTATTGGCAAGATTTTTTAAATATTAGCTTTGGAAACCCGGGATAAAAGCCATTGTAGCTATAAATCCCAATACCTTATATCTTTCAAGTTCGTCTCTCTGCGTGTGTTTCACTCTCTGCATTTACCAAAATTAAGCTAAAATAAGTAAACCACATTAGCAAGGAAAGGCAGTCTCAAGTGCAGATTTCAAGAGAGGTTAATATAATGCATAGTATTGAATCCACCATACGAAAGCAAACAAGGATACTGAATATATAGACCAAGTCTCAGTAAAGGCATTAATACGCAACTACAGCTAATATGACGATCAAATTCATCTGTTAACAAAAGGTGTCAGTGAAACCAGGCTCACAGAAAGTAAGTTGATAGGGGACAGAAACAAGGATTAAATATTTGAAGTAACAATGAAAACAATTTGGAATACATTTATATTTATGAAAATATTGTAAGGCATACTTTAAAACACCTGCAAAAAATATCTATAAATAGAATAAAATACTACAAAAAATAAGAATAGTTAAAAAAGATTTTGATAATATAAAAATTGATTTTTGGCTATAATTTTAGAGATTGTGGTTTAAAAGTTTTGCATGGTGTTTAATCAATTAAAATTTGAAGAAATTTGAAGAAAAAATTATTCCAAGATGCATGTTTCTGCCCTTGAAAGTATATATATGACAAGTTATAGACAAAATAATTTGACTGTAGAGAACCAGCCAACATTCATACTTTCAATTACTTTACTAAGGCTAAATAAACTAAATTTATCCAGATTTAATATCATCATAAATGTATCTATACATAGTATAAAATAAAGTCTCCTGAAAGCATCTGTATGTTGGAACCACAAACACTCGAGAAATAGTTAACGAATATTGGAGATATTTATACCATTTTGTAGAGCATTTATTATGAAAGGCTTTAGTTTATTAAAATCATATCAAATTAAAAAGGAAAGTTTTATAATTGTGATTATAACTTATTCGCGCATGTGCGAAAACCTCAAACTGCTCATGTGCAAAGAGCAAGAACTTTGGTATGCATATGCGACACACTTCTTTGTTTATGTCTGGTTTTAAATAGCGATTCTAAACCATAGAGCTGGTATATAAATAGAGGGTGCCAGTCGTATCTTTCTTGTCTCCATATCTGTACGCATCATAATACACGTGTTGTGTGAGGAATCTGAGGATAAAAATACCATTTTTGGCGATTTATCCCAAATCTCGGCAAACTCAAAATATGTCGCGCAATCTTTTGCTTTCCCGCCATTGTTATTTCCTTTCGATTTTCATTTCCTGGAAAGTTTATTTTTTTCTTTTCTTGTTTAGAAATTATTGTAATAAGCAAAAACAAGTAAACTGATCGAAGATAATTTTCCGTTTTCAAAACATAAATATCTTAATTTGTTGACTTAAATCATGTTAAATTATTTGCTAGCTCTTTTTACATTAATTAAAAGTAGTTATTTTTCTTCTTCAAATAAACATCTTATTTCTTTTATTTACCTAAAAACATCTTTGTATTTTACATTACATGTTCAAATACCTTCTGTCATGATCTCAAACAGATTTTTAAAAAATACCTTTATAAAAACAGATTATAAAAGTGACATAGTCTTTTCCCCCTTCATAATACTGTGCTTATGCATATATCAATTACTATCCATGTTATTAGAGAGAGAAATTATAAAATCTTAAATTATGTATTATAGACATCTTTTATGATTTTATTTATTATTGCAATTATTTTTTAAAGTTTAAAACCGGCCGGGAACTTTTTCTAATATAAATTATCTGTTGATTCTTTGTATAAAAAGAAATACCCGAAAATACTTTTATTGTGTCCCAATAAAAAAATTAAATGAATTGCTCAGAGATTACTTAATTATTTTCGAAAGTGAGAAAATCCTTAATTATCATAATTCTACATGATTATTCTGTAGATTGTTCATTTTAGTGATTTTAGTGAATGGAGGCAAACAAAATTTTTTAAAAAGAAATTCGACAAAGCTTTTGTTAATCCACCTCAGTCAAAGCTACTTTGTTATTATTTATTAATTGTATGGTGATATAAATCTAATTTTAGGTCGTTGATTTTAATAAAAATGAAAATTAACTTAATTTTAATTAATAAAAATTAACCTTAGTTAACGTAAATATATTCTTTTGTATTAGTTTTATAAACATCTGGATGTGTATCATATTTAAATCAATTTATTTGAAGAAAAAATTCACAATTCTTGTCCAATCGATCTTTATTGAAATCAACTTCTGATTAAAGCAATTAAACAATTCTATTCATAAATCCAGTTTCTTTACAGAATAAAAATTACAAAAAAGAAATAGTTTTGGGCATGGATGAGCAACAAAATGTATATCAAATAGCAAGATCTTGACTCTTATTTTGTTAGGGTTTTACATTAATTGGAAAATGCTTTATAATTCTAAATTAGGATTTTAACATTAGACAAAAAAATGTATTATCAAATTAAAGTCCAAGAATGTTAAGTAAAAAAAAAATATATACAGAGTATTTGGTGTGACTATCAACAAATTTTTAGTGGCTAAATAAAGCTAAAACACCTTTCTTATAATAAAAGGAACCACAAATTACATTGTTAAATGAAACATAAAGAAAATAATATTTTATTTTAAATAACAATTTCTCCACATAATTCAAATATTTTCTTTTAAACTTGGAGCATTAATTAGAACAACAATCAAGAGCTGCCCTGAAAAAAGAAATAGATTTCAACTATCCCGGCCTAACAATTACAATAAATAATTGATCAAAAATTATATTAGCATTGAATTTTCAACGCCAATTGATGATTGAAAGCTAATTGGGTCACCGCACAAAGCTATAATTTCCCACACTAGTTGGAAACACAAATACAAATTAGAAATTTCTAATTTCCTTTATTCTACATTATTTTAATTCGAAAGTACTTCAAAATGAATCAGAAAATTCTATTAATTAACCATGTTTAATTTTAAATACATCAAACATTATGAAAATAAACAGAATCGTTTGAAATAATCGGCCGAATACATGTTAAGCCTAGCCCCAACACTGTTGGAAAAAAACAAACTGAATTCGTTATTTATTTGGCGACAGGGAAACGAAGATTTTTGGCGAGAAAGCTAGTTTTTAATTAATTAATCAAATTTATGAATTAATATTTAAAAAAACTGAATTAAAATCAAATGTAATCCACAACATGTTATAAAAAATTTAGTTGAACTTGATTAGATAAATAAAAAGTATGTTTATGTAATAATCTTTGTATAAACTTGTGGCTAGTGAAGGTCGCGGTACGAACCTGCGACGTTTGGGCCAGTAGCCGAGTATCATACCGATCGAGCAAAAGGGACCCTTCAGCTCGAAGGATATTATGTAGCTTATAAAAATGACGCTACAGTACTCCCCTACCAGTGAGTCGGACGGGAGACGAACGATTCTGAAAGTGCCAAGCATATGGCGAGCATGCGAGTTTGTTGGTGCGTCGGGTTAGCAACGGCTTAAGAGGCGGCTTTGATGCGTTGAGTTAGCGACG